>CM053026.1:174245940-174285940 GCA_028564925.1 Lithobates sylvaticus
GGTGCCTGGCGGTCATCGCGACCGCCGGGCACGCGCATCGGGTCCTCAGCTACGCGGCGCGCGCGCGCCCCCCCTAGTGGCCAAAAAGCGAGCGTCGTCATATGACGGCGGCCCGCCACGATAGCTGCACCGCTCCGCCGTCATTTGACGGTGGGCGGTCAGATAGTGGTTAACAAAAAATATCTCGCTTTTCTTCAGCATCTTATATCTGCCAGTCAAATAATCATCAGAATTGGGGTCAATGTGAAAATGAGATGTGTTAAGAAAAAGCTTTTGCTGTCCAAAAATAACATTTAAGTGAAACTACAGTTTGTCATTAAACATATAGGAAAATACCAGGCCTTCTAAAGTAATGTGCTGAAGGCTGAACAGTCAAAGATATATATTTTTTGTTCACATTAACAGTAGACATGTTTGCCGCAAACTGAAGACAGTACGCAATTTAGGGAAAAACCTCATAACAACTGTGAAGCATGTTGGGGGAAATGTTATGGCTTGGGGTTCATTTGCTGCTTTAGGGTCTGGACAGCTTGCAGCCATCACATCTTCAATTCATTCTGCATCATATCAAAGTGTATCTGATGAGAATGTGTAGAAGAAAACTAACAAGTGGATCCCTAATGCCCAAAAATCAGCTTTTGTATGGGATCACCCTAAATGTTCTGGTAGTAATAGTCAAGCATAAAATGTTCTAGGAATGTCCATAAATTAAATAAAATAGTTCATACCTGAAAAAATTCATACTCACTATGGTGAGTGCAGAGCCTGTAATTGGCTGGCAACAAAGGAAAGAAGCAGCACAGCATGCATGCTGTTCACACATGTGTTTGGTACTCTGGGAGAACAGGGATAGGTGGTGCCAACAACAGGCAATACATTTCCAGTTGAACCTGTCTCTTGTTGTTTCATGCAGAACTTATGTACTGCAGTAATGGCACTACAAGGTTCAGCTAAAAATCTTGAAAACATGTAGAAAAAACAAAATGAAGGTTATAAGCTCATAAAACAAAGGTCATAAAAGGACTACAATAACTAGCATGTAACACATAAAAGATTAGAAAATATGTGATATTTGTAATGGACCAAATACCCAACTAATATAGATTAAAAAACAAATACAAACTCATTCACATGAAACAAAGTGCAACTGAGAGAAAGCTTAAACTGATAAGATAAGAAAAACATATTGTTATGTATGGATTATGAATTTTATATTATAGTATTTATAACAATTGCTTCATTGAGGTCAGTATTGTATTGCAGAGATAATATCCAACATCTCTCATTTGCAAAATTATTACATCTTTCTTCAAAAAAGATGCTTTTCGAAATGGCCTCAATGACCCAAACTTTAACCCTCTTAGTAGATTTATTGCGTCTCGAAATGCCTCAGGACACTATGTTCCACTTTTCTCTGCCTGGATAGTGTGATCCACTTAAAGTAGGCCACAGGGACACTGTAAACAATACACTACAAATTCAGTTGAGAATATGTTGAACCCTGGGAGTTTGAAGGTTTTCTTGGAATTAGAGAGGTATTATATTTTTTTTACACTGAAACATCCTCACCAAACTGCCAAAAAAGACAATCCACAAATGGGAGGCTTTGGCCTTGTTCACAATTTACTAGGGGTTACTTTATTTTGCATACATGTGCCCTCTGGCATACAAATCTTGTTTTGTTTGGGTAGGTGTGGGCCTAACTTTGGGTATTGCAATAGGCTCTCCTATGTTTTTTGAAAATGTGTTCCTTGTCTGAATCTATTGTGGAACTACATCATGAATTTAACCACTTAAGCCCCGGACCAATTTGCTGGCCAAAGACCAGAGCACTTTTTGCGATTTGGCACTGTGTAGTTTTAACTGACAATTGCGTGGTCATGTGGCGTGGTTCCCAAAAATAGAGCTTTCTTTTGGTGGTATTTGATCACCTCTGCGGTTTTATTTTTTTTTTGCGCTATAAACAAAACAAGAGTGACAATTTTGAAAAAAAATGCATTATTTTATACTTTTTGCTATAATAAATATCCCCTAAAAATATATAAAAAAGCTTTTTTTTCCTCAGTTTTACGCCATATTTTTGGTAAAAAAAAATCGCAATAAGCATTTATTGATTGGTTTGCGCAAAAGTTATAGCGTCTACAAAATAGGGGATAGATTTATGGCATTTTTATTAATATTTTTTTTTTACTAGTAATGGTGGCGATCAGCAATTTTTATCGTGACTGTGACATTATGGCGGACACATCGGACAATTTTGACAAATTTTTGGGACCATTGGCATTAATACAGCGATCAATGCTATAAAATTGCACCGATTACTGTAAAAATGTCACTGGCAGTGAAGGGGTTAACCACTAGGGGGCGGGGGAGGGGTTAAGTGTGTCCTGGGGAGTGATTCTAACTGTCTGGGGGATGGGCTAGCAGTGACACGACACTGATCGCTGCTCCCGATGGCAGGGAGCAGACGATCAGTGCCCTGTCACTAGGCAGAACGGGGAGATGCTGTGTTTACATCGGCATCTCCCCATTCTTCAGCTCTGTGACACGATCGCGGGCACCTGGCAGACATTGAGTCCGTGGGTCCCGCGGTCATGGTCACGGAGCTCACAGCAGGCCGCGCGCATGGCGGGAAATTAAAAGTAACGTACTGGTATGTTACTTTGCCCAGCCGTGCCATTCTGCTGACGTATATCTACAGGAGCCTGTCGGCATGTGGTTAATGTCCATTATTACCATTTTTGGTTCCTTCATCTCTAATGCTTCGTGGATATAAGTAAGCTTTTTATGCCTCATCAACCAGTTATTTGGAATAACCCTTTCCGAAAATGTTATCTATTTACTGTATTTGGCTTTAACCTCCCTGGCAGTATGATTATGTCAGATTTTTTTATCTCAAAGCGGTACATTGTTTTGCATAGAAATTTGGCATTTAATATATTGTAGGCCTGTAATTCTTTGGAATAACTCACTTAAATCTGTCCAAACAAGAGTCTAGTAGACATCCCGGGTATTATAAAGTTTGAAACACAAAATCATAAATTATAATATAATAAATAACTATAAATAATAAAAAAATATATATAATAATAATAAAATAAATTTCCCCACAAATCACTATTGCTGTTTTCTAGCTGGTCTAAAACCGCTTTTGACGTAAAGGGACACTTTTTGGATGCCATGGAAATTCTCAAGTTTCCAGGCCGGACGAACAGTATATATAATATTAAAGTGCAGGCAGGGCACTGGACAAATCACTAGGGACAAAAGGGAGGTGAAATGATTTGATACAGTAATGTAATCTTACATATTAAAGTGTACTGTATGTGTTATGTTTTTTGTGCTTTTTGAATTTGCCACTGGGCTCCGCCATGCATCGAGATGCTCGCAGGGAACAGAGCCCGTAACAGAGCATCAGGCGGAGGATCTGGTGGAGGACACAGCTGGGGGACATTGCAGGATCCTGGGGACAAGATAAGTTACCTGGACCAGTATTCTGCAATGCAATCCAGAGTGTGGCTCGGGTGTTACTGAATGAATGAATGAATGTCTTGTATAGCGCTACCTATGCGAACTGAATCGCCTCAGGGCGCTTTTGCCACTCGTGTCCATCTGTGGTATAGTGCGATCCTTGCCCTGTGGGGTCCTGACAAGCTTACAAACACATACAACATACACATATTTGGCCAATTTTTATCGACAGGATCTAATTAACCTACCTCTTCTGGCTCTTGGTCACGGCTTTCTTGGAGCCCTTCTTGGGCGCCGGGGCGGACTTGGCTGGTTCAGGCATGATCAGGATTAATCAGATAAACTCCGATGTGTCCGATTAGTTACTGCTAATGGTAATAAAAATTAATCCCAAGCCACACTCTGTAATACCGCCAGGGAGGTTAAATCATATAGTCTTCTGGTTCTTGGGAAATTCACACCCAGTACTGTGCCTCTAGTCTGCAAGCAAAACTGATTATCAAAAATAATGTACTTATAATCTAAGCAGAACTTCATACAATCAAACATGATGAATTTGCATGTCTGTAGTGGAGGTCAGAACCGGTAATTAGAAAGTAATTTAGCACATAATGGCACATAATTGTGAAGTGAAAGGAAAATGATAAATGGTTTTCAAATTCTTTATTTACAAATAAATATGTGAAAAGTGTGGCATGCATTTGTATTCAGACCCCGGTTCTCTGATACCCCTAACTAAAATTTAGTGGAACCAATTGTCTTCAGAAGTCACATAATTAGTAACTAGAGTCCACCTGTGAAGCCCTCAGATTTATTAGAGAACCTAAGTGAACAAACAGCATCATGAAGGCCAAGGAACACACCAGACAAGTCAGGGATAAAGTTGTGGAGAAGTTTAAAGCAGGGTTAGGTTATAAATAAATATCCCAAGCTTTGAACATCTCACGGAGCACTGTTCAATCTACCATCAGGAAATGGATGTATGGAGTATGGCACAACTGCATACCTACCAAGGCATGGCCATCCACCTAATCTGACAGGCCAGGCAAGGAGAGTACTTCAGAGAAGCAGCCAAGAGGCCTATGGTAACTCTGGATAAGCTCCAGAGATCCACAGCTCAGGTAGGAGAATCAGTCCACAGGACAACTATTAATCATGCTCTCCACAAATCTGGCCTTTATGGAAGAGTGTCAAGAAGAAAGCCATTGTTGAAAGAAAGCCATAAGATGTCCCATTTGCAGTTTGCGAGAAACCATGTGGGGAACACAGCAAACATGTGGCAGAAGGTGCTCTGGTCAGATGAGACCAAAATTGAACTTTTTTGCCTAAAGGCAAAATCCTATGTGTGGCGGAAAACGAATACCGCACATCACCCTCAACACACCATCTCCAACGTGAAGCATGGTGGTGGCAGCATCATGTTCTGGGGATGCTTTTCTTCAGCAGGGACAGGGAAGCCAGAGTTAATGGGAATATGGATGGAGCCAAATACAGGGCAATTTTAGAAGAAGAAAACCTGTTAGAGTCTGCAAAAGACTTGAGACTGGCGCAGAGGTTCACCTTCCAGCAGGACAACGACCCTACAGCCAGAGCTACAATGACATGGTTTATATCAAAGCATATTCATCTGTTAGAATGGCCCAGTCAAAGTCCAGACCTAAATCCAATTGAGAATCTGTGGCAAGACTTGAAAATTGCTGTTCACAGACCCTCCCCATCCAATCTGACAGAACTTGAGCTATTTTGCAAAGAAGAATGGGCAAAAATTTTTTTTTTTTTTTGTAATTGTAATGAAAGGTGGTTGAATCGGGGGGCTGAATACAAATGCATGCCACACTCAGATATTTATTTGTAAACAATGTTGAAAACCATTTATCATCTTCCTTCCACTTCACAATTATGTGCCACTTTGTGTTGGTCTATCACATAAAATCCCAGTAAAATACATTGGCTTTTTGGTCGTAACATGACACAATGTTGAACATTTCAAGGGATGTGAATACTTTTTCAAGGCACTGTATATTATATATATATATATTTATATTTACAGTTGCTAATGGAGATTACACATAAACTCCCCATAAGGCAACAGTGCCCTACAATTAGCTTTAGTGTATTTTGTGAAATTTTGCATTTCCTAAACTATTGTTCTTTTTTTTTTTTTTTTGTTCTTTTTTTGCCACTTCAGCGAGTTTCTCGAGAGAGACATATAATCAACTTTTCAGTCATATCTGTCTTTACTCATGTCATATCATTGTGGCATTTTCTTCTGTGTTGTATCTCTCTAAGGTTATGCAAATATTTTATACTCTTATTTTTCCATACAGTTATTCCCTTTCCCACCCAAAACCCTCCCATCCTCCCTCCCCACCCAGGGCTTGACCAAAATTCTCTGTGTCTATTTCCTAGATTGTTAAATCCTTAATTGTTCGGCGTAACTCCATGTTTTTTTGAAATTATTCCACTCTCCCCACTTATCTGTTTTGTCTTCCTCCTTGTTTCCATTCTTGCCTCCTAACCTTTCCATCTTATATATACCCTCGATCTCGTCTATCCATTCCCAGATGGAAGGGGCTTCTAACTCGTGCCATTTCTTAGGGATCGCTTTTTTTGCAGCATTTAGAAGAATCGGAAGTAATGACCCCTGGTATTTTTTGATACTTTCTTTTGTGCCATGTAGTAGGATAGTCCATGGGTCATCCGAGACTTCTAAATTTGTTATTTCTTTTATATAAAACCTGACTTCTCCCCAGAAGGCTTTAATTTTTGGGCAGCTCCACCAAAGGTGAGTCATATTACCTATTTCGTCGCATCCTCGCCAGCATTTCCCTGATTTGTCCTGCTGGAATTTGCTGGTTTTGTTCGGGGTAGCGTACCATCTGGACAACATTTTGTAGTTAGTTTCAGCTGACTTACTATCATTAGAAGAGCTATGGGTTAATTTAAGACATTTTTTAACTATGTGTTTCTCGCATTGTGTCCCTATTTCCCTTTCCCATTTGTGAATATATATGGGGACCTCCCGTCTCTCCCCATCCAGTAGGAGCCTGTACCACCTTGTAATAGCGCCTTTGCTGTCGTTAGTTGTACACAATAACTCTAGGGGCGTTAGATCTGTTGGATCTCGAATGGGGTGGGGCAGGCTCCCGATGAAGTGGGAGAGCTGATGGTATCTCCATACGTCTATTCCTTCGAATCCCTCTTTTGTCTTTAGTTCCTGTAGTGGTCTAATCTTTCTATTTTTTATAATATCTCTAACCTGTGCTCTTTCTAATTTCAACCAGTTCCCCCCGTTAATTTTTAATCCCGGTGCAAAAAAATTATTCTCCTTTAAGGCGATAAGTGGTGAATTAAAGTGACCGTTTATTTTTTTATATGTTTCATCCCAAATCCTCAGTGCATTTAAAGTGAGTTCACTACTATCTCTATCAATATTCCTATACTTCGGGGGGTTCCATATTATTTTACTTAATTGTGTTTTGCTAAGAATAAATTCTAAGTTCACCCATCTTTTTTCTTCTTTATTTTCTTTTGTCCATTGTACTATTCTTGATAGGACGATGGCCTTATAGTAATAGAGTATATCTGGGGCTGCCAGTCCTCCTCCATTTTTCCCCTGTTTAAGCGTCAAATATGCTATCCTAGGTTTTTTGTTGTTCCAGATGAAGGTCGTTACCAAAGTTTTGAGTTTAGCTAGATAAAACCCTGGCAAAGCAATAGGCATCATTTGAAACTTATAGAGTATTTTGGGTAGAATGAACATTTTAAGCGCGTGTATTCTTCCGAACCATGATAGTGATCTATGTGTCAGTCTGTTGCTCTCTGTTTTAATTTCATTTAATAGTGGGATATAATTTAAATTGTATATTTTTTTAAGTGAGGGTGCCAATTTAATACCTAAATATTTTAGTTCTCTACGCCAAGGAAATTTGTATGTTTTTTGGAGCTCATTTTTTAGGATGGCGCTAGTGTTAATGTTTAGGATTTCCGACTTTTCTTGATTTATTTTGAAGTTAGTTAGTTCCCCATATTTTAATATCTGCATAAGTCGGGGGAGGGAGGTATCAGGGTTATTTATATAAAACAGGATGTCATCTGCGTACGCCGATAGTTTGTGGGTTTCGTCTCCAACTTCGAATCCTTTGATTTCAGGGTCTCTTCTAATTATAGAAGAGTAAGTAGAGGTTCTAGGGACAAGATAAAAAGAATAGGGGAAAGAGGGCATCCCTGTCTTGTCCCGTTTTTCATTTCGAAATGTGGGGATTCGGATCCATTAATTTTAACGGTGGCCATCGGGTGATGGTACAGAGTTCTAATACGCTGGGTCATTTTGGGGCCTAAACCCATTTCCTCTAACGTTCTAAACATAAAGCTCCAATCTACTCGGTCGAAAGCCTTCTGGGCATCTGTCGACAGGAGCAGACTTGGGCCTTTTTTCTTTTTTTCCTGTAGTAGTAACAGCAGGGTTCTTACCCCATTGTCTCTACTTTCTCTACCGGGTACAAACCCCGCTTGGTCGGGGTGGACCAGTTTATTCATTAGGGTTTTCAGCCTATCTGCTAGTATCTTAGCGTACAGTTTAGTGTCCGCATTTAGGAGTGCGATTGGTCGGTAGTTGTCACATTTTGTCCCATCTTTACCCTCCTTTTTAATTACGGTTATAGAGGCCATTAAAGCCTCCTTACTCATTTCAAAATCTACACTGAGGCCATTTAGATATGTGCACAGTTTGGGGATCAGGATATCTTTGAATTTTTTATAATAATAAATTGTGAATCCGTCTGGCCCCGGGCTTTTTCCCAATTTAGATCCGTTTAGAGCTCTAATTATCTCGGCTTCTGTTATCTTCCCTTCCAATGACTCTCTTTCGCTGTCGGTGATTTTTGTTAGGCCGGCCCTATTTAAAAAATTATCCATTTTCCTGTTTTTTGTTATATCTTCACACCCCGAATTTTGTTCAACTGCATATAGGTCAGCATAAAATTTTTTAAATGTTTGAGCTATCCCCCTTGTAGTGTATTCTATGTCTCCCTTATTTGTTTGAATTTTCTCTATGTAATTTTGGGCTTTCCTTTTCTGGAGCATTTTTGCCAGATATTTGGGAGATTTATTACTCCCATAGTATCTCTCTATAGCTAACAGATGGAAAGTCCTATTGGTGTCCTGTTCCATGAGTCGTTTAAGCTCCTCTCTTTTTGTTACTAAATCTTGGAGCAACCTTTTATCCTGGGTTAAGTCTCTTTTGTGTTGTTGTTCCAGTCGGAATATTTCTTCAATTATGTCTTTAATTTTTTGAGCTTTCTTCTTTTTTTTCCCGGCTCCTACCGAAATAAGCACGCCCCGTATGTAGGCCTTATGGGCCTCCCACAAGGTCTGTCTCGAGATTCTCTCTGTATCGTTTCTTAGAAAATATTGTTCCAATTCCTCCCTTATTTTGTTTTCCCCTTCTGCCTCCTGTATAATGCTTTCATTTAGCCGCCACCGTTGAAATTTCATTTGAGGCTCTGCCGTCTGTATTTCCATCATCACCGGGGCATGGTCTGAAAGTGAAATTATTCCGATTCTGGTGTCTACTACTCTATCTAACACGGTGTGCTCCAAAAAAATATAGTCTATCCTAGAGTACGTCCCGTGTACAGGGGAGAAAAATGTATAGTCTTTATCTTTTGGATGTTGACTTCTCCAGACGTCTGTCAGTTGGCATGTGTGCAATTTTTGTTTTATTTTCTTTAGTTGTACATTACTAATCCCCTGCACACGGGACATACTATCGTTCGGGGGGTCAATGCAAAAATTTATATCTCCCATCAGTATCAAAGTTCCACTTTTGAAGTCCATCAATTTTCCCAATATCTTTCCTAGGTATGTCCCAGGGTTAATATTGGGAGAATAGATGTTTGCAAGGGTGCATTCCATGTCTCCCAGTTTTCCTTTCAGGAAGAGGTACCTTCCATCAGGGTCAGTTACTCTATCTGTTAATTTAAAACGCATTTTCTTTGCAAAACCAATTGCTACTCCCCTGGCTCTTTTTGTGATAGTGTCCCCGTAATACCAATCGGGAAAGTCCCTTGAGTGTAGTTTTATGTTTGAGTCAGATGAGATATGGGTCTCCTGCAAAAAGACAACTTCTGCTCTGTATTGCTTAAGTTCTTTCATGATTTTATGCCGTTTATTGGGAGTGTTCAGCCCCTTGACGTTATATGTCATGAAATTAATATTTGTTGTCATAGTACGTTTGCTTTTGTTCTAATACTGTGTAACATAAAAAAAAAGGAACTGCCACTATCGTATTCTCTAGTGTCTTTTGGTCCGAATGTAAATCCTGGGAAATTTTTGGTTATTCGGAGATTCGGATGCATCCCGATCTCCAAATCAAATAGTAACGGATTTCATTGAAATTCTTTTAATTTGGTTTGTTTTATAACAAATTAAAAATTTTGGAACGATTCGAGTTCGGATTAGTCAACAAATGATCGACCAATTCAACTTCTGTGTGAAGAATAGCTGGTTGTTAAGGAGCAGGACGGGAACTCATCCTTAACAACCAATGACTCATCAGCTGTCAGGGGGCTTCCCCGCTGAGAGCTGAAATGTCTGCAATGGATTTTAGGGGGAACCCCATGCCAAAATTGTAATAAAAAACGGCATGGGCCCCCCCAAAATCCATACCAGAGCCTTATTCCGAGCATGCAGCCTGGCAGGTCATGAAAGAGAGGGAATGAGCAAGATCCCCCCTTCTGAACCATACCAGGCCACAAGCCCTCAACCTGGGGGGGTGCATTGGACTAGGGAGGGCTCTGCCCCCACCCCAAAGCACCTTGTCCCCATTGTGGGCCTTTCCACATGGGGGGCTGGGATCCAGATTTCTATAAGCCCCCCGCCCACAGACCCCCACAACCACCGCCCAGGGTTGTGGGGGTCTGCGGGCGGGGGGCTTATCAAAACCTGGATCCCGGCTCCCCATGTAAATGAGTTTTTTGACAATACCTTTATTAAAAAATAAAAAAAATATGTCCCCCTCATGTAGAGACATCATCAATTACGCCGCCCACCGCACTGTCGGACCCTTAAAAATAAAAAGAATACTCCAGTCTCATCAAAGGCTCACCTTTGTACTCACTTTTGTGGCCAGTGGTTTAGACATTAATGGCTGTGTGTTGAGTTATTTTGAGGGGACAGAAAATTTACACTGTTATACAAGCTGTACACTCTCTACTAGAGTTGAGCGGACAGCTGGATGTTCGGGTTCGGCGGGTTCGGCCGAACTTTGGAAAAGTCCGGGTTCGGGACCGAACTTGACCCGAACTTGACTCTGAACTCCGAACCCCATTGAAGTCAATGGGAACCCAAACTTTTCAAGACTAAAATGGCTGTAAAAAAGTCATGGAAAGGTCTAGAGGGCTGCAAATGGCAACAAAATGTTGTTAAGAGCATGGCAAGTGCTCTGCAAACAAATGTGGATAGGGAAATAACTTAAAATAACATAAAAAAATAAAAAATAAAAATAAAATGCTGGAGGCCCCCTTCTCAGCAGAAGAGGTACAGGAAATCATTAAGAACCTCAGAAACTCAACGGCACGATATATGGTGGGAATACCCCAGAATACGCACTTTCTGGGAAAAATTATTCAATTTAATGGATAAGATAGTGGGAAAATAAAATACTTGGAAATTAAAAAAATTAAAAAATTATAATCTTGACCTAGGAGGACGAGGTCCATATGGAGTAGGAGGTTGAGGTGGCGGTGGATGTGGCGGTGTAGGTGGAAGCGGTGGTGGAGGAGGACGAGGTAGCCAACACTGGTTCAAAAATACAACAATGGCTGGGTAAGGCTAGTGGTGAATGATGTGTCGAATTCTGTCCCCCGTCGCATAGTGTCCGCCCTGTACTGCGCTTGCTCAGTACGTAGGACAAGGGGATTTCGAAACTCTCCAAAGACGATGCGCAGTGACTCCAGGTTCAAGCCACATCATCCGAGGTTGAAGCCTAGCCAAGCGAGCCCATGAGGGGCCCTGTTACTATGTGCTACCGTATGTCCACTTGGATGGTGGGGCTTGAATTGTCCTCCGTACTGAGCAAGCCCTGCACCTGCGCAGTAAGTGGCCGGACACTATCCGATGGCCAGACAGTTTTTGTCAGAACACCGGTATATGTGTCTATTCTGCACAAGGTACGGACAAGTCCTGTGGGATCCATGCCTGGTTCATTTTAATGAACGTGAGCTTGTCCACATTGGCTCTGGACAGGCGTCTGCGCTTGTCTGTGATAACGCCCCCTGCCGTGCTAAATACACGTTCAGATAATACACTGGCTGCAGGGCAGGCCAGCACCTCCAAGGCGTAAAGGGCAAGCTCAGGCCATGTGCCCAATTTGGAGACCCAGAAGTTGAACGGGGCAGACCCGTCATTCAGTACGTGTAGGCGTGTGCACACATACTGCTCCACCATGTTGGTGAAATGCTGCCTCCTGCTAAGACGTTCCATATCAGCTGGTGGTGCTGGTTGTTGTGGCGTGCTGACAAAGCTTTTCCACATTTCGGCCATGCTAACCCTGCCTTCCGAGGTGCTGGCGGTGCCCTGGCTGCGTTGGCGACCTCTTCCTCCTCCTCTGCCTTTGCCTTGTGCTTCCACCGTACCCCCGCTGCCAAGTGGGAATGCCACCAGCAGCGCGTCTACCAGCGTGCGCTTGTACTCGCGCATCTTACGATCACGCTCCAGTGAGGTAATTAAGGACGGCACGTTGTCCTTGTAACGGGGATCCAGCAGGGTGGCCACCCAATAATCAGCACCAGTTAAAATGTGGGAAACTCAGTGGTCGTTGCGGAGACACTGCAGCATGTAATCGCTCATGTGTGCCAGGCTGCCCAGAGGCAATGAAAAGCTGTCCTCTGTGGGAGGTGTATCGTCTGTGTCCTCTGTATCCCCCCAGCCATGCACCAGTGATGGACATGAGCTGGTCTGGGTGCCACCCTGCTGTGAACATGGTTCCTCCTCCTCCATCACATGGTTCCTCCTCCTCCATCTCCTCCTCATCCTCCACCTCGTCATCCTCCAGAACTGTGCCCTTGCTGCCGGACAATTGTGTACCTGGCACATCCTCTTCCATCATCGCCTGAAGCGTTTTTTCAAGGAGGGATAGCTGGGATAGTAACGCTAAGAACGGCGTCATCGGCACTGGCCATGTTGGTGGAGTACTCAAAGCAGCGCAACAAGGCACACAGGTCTCGCATGGAGGCCCAGTTATTGGTGGTGAAGTGGTGCTGTTCCGCAGTGCGACTCACGCGTGCGTGCTGCAGCTGAAACTCCACTATCGCCTGCTGCTGCTCGCACAGTCTGGCAAGCATGTGCAAGGTGGAGTTCCACCTTGTGGGCACGTCACATATGAGACGGTGAGCGGGAAGGCCGAAGTTACGCTGCAGCGCTGACAGGCGAGCAACAGCAGGGTGAGAACGCCGAAAGTGCGCACAGACGGCCCGCACTTTCTGCAGCAGCTCTGGCATATCGGGGTAATTCTTAAGGAACCTCTGGACCACCAAGTTCAGCACATGCGCAAGGCAAGGGATGTGCGTCAAACTGCCTAGGCCCAGAGCTGCTACGAGATTTCGCCCATTATCGCACACCACCAGGCCGGGCTTGAGGCTCACTGCCACCAACCACTCATCGGTCTGTTGTTCCATGTCCCTCCACAACTCCTGCGCGGTGTGTGTTTTTTCCCCCAAACAGGAAAGTTTTAAAACTGCCTGCTGTCGTTAAGCCCTGGCTGTGCTGAAGTTGGTGGTGAAGGTGTTACGCTGCCCGGATGAGGAGGCGGTAGAGGATGAGGAGGCGGAGTAGGAGGAGTTAGCAACAGGAGGCAAACTGAAGTGCCCTGCAATCCTCGGTGGTGGAAGGACATGCGCCAAACTGCTATCCGCCTCAGGCCCAGCCGCCACTACATTTACCCAGTGTGCTGTTAGGGAGATATAACGTCCCTGACCGTGCTTACTGGTCCACGCATCCGTAGTTAGGTGGACCTTGCCACAGATGGCGTTGCGCAGTGCACATCTGATTTTGTCCCCCACTTGGTTGTGCAGGGAAGGGATAGCTCGTCTGGAAAAGTAGTGGCGGCTGGGCACGACGTACTGTGGGACAGCCAATGACATCAGCCTTTTAAAACTCTGCGTCTTTACCAGACGGAATGACAGCATTTCAAAGGAGAGGAATTTTGAAATGCTGGCATTCAGGGCCAGGGATCGCGGGTGGCTAGGGGGGTACTTCCTCTTCCGCTCCAGTGTTTGGGAAATAGAGAGCTGAATGGTTCCATGGGACATTGTGGATTGTGGAGATGGTTGGTGACCCAGGTGGTAGTGTTGCTGGCAGATCCTCTGTTTGCGGGTTGGCAGGTGCCACTGTCACTACAGAGGTGGATGAAGAGGCCGAGACTGCAGCAGAAGAGGAAGCAGGAGGAGCCAGAGACCTTTCTTGGTTTTTGAGGTGTCTACTCCACTGCATCTCGTGCTTTGCACTTAGATGCCTGGTCATGCAGGTTATGCTCAGGTTGAGAACGTTTATGCCTCGCTTCAGGCTCTGATTGCACAGTGTGAAAACCACTCGTGTCTTGTCATCAGCACATTGTCTGAAGAACTGCCACGCTAGGGAACTCCTTGGACCTGGCTTTGGTGTGCTCGGTCCCTTGCTGAGTTGGGCAGTAGCAGACATACTGTCTAGGGGACAGACGCTCCGCTTTTTCACCCTGCTCCCTCTTCTGCTGTGCTGGTGGCTTTGTGCGACCACTGCCTCTTCCTCTGAACTACACTGGTCACCTGCATGACATTGATTCCATGTGGGGTCAAGGACCTCATCGTCCTCCACATCATCTTCCATCCAGTCTTCACCCCTGCCCTCCTTGTCGGTCTGCACAATGGCGAAAGCAGCAGCAGTTGGCACCTGTGTTTCGTCATCATCCAAGACGTGCTGCGATGGTCCTCCCATGTACTCATCATGAAACATAAGCGGTTGGGCATCGGTGCACACAATCTCTTCCACTTCTGGGGCAGGGCTAGGTGGATGGCCCTGGGAAACCCTGCTAACAGAGTCATCAAAAAGCAGAAGAGACTGCTGCATGATTTGGGGCTCAGACTGCTTGGCTGATTTGCAAGGGGGTGAGGTGAAAGACTGATGGACATCGACTGCAGGTGCCAACTCTGAACTTTCATCAGGAGACTGGGTGGGAGACAATGTGAAGGAACCGGGGGCACTGTCAGCAACCCAATCTACTACCGCCTATACTTGTCCTGGCCTCAACATTCGTACAGCCTCATTAGGCGCGCCAAAATACCGCTGCAGGCTCTGTCGCCTACTCGCAACTGAGGAAGGTGTTTCACTAGTGCGTGTACCAGGCACAGATCGACCACGTCCTCTCCCTGCAACAGGAGCTCCACCAGCAGCACCACGACCGGGGCCACGTCCCCTTTTTGATGATCTCCTCATATTTTCAAAATTTATGATCTCGCCCTAAATGGGTGTTTTTGCAATAGCAGAATACACCCACAGTATGTAAAGCGTGTATCTCAAAAACTGCTAAACTGCAGAAAATGCTATTGGAAAAAAAAATGTCGCTACAATTTTTTTTTGGGATAGCACAATAGAAGAAATATTGATCGATTGTATGTCACACTCCTGCACACATGCACAAAGCACTGAAAGATTTTATTTTTTGGCAATAGCAGAATACACGCACGGTGTCTAAAGCGTGTATGAACATGCAGAAAATGCTATTGGAAAAAAAACATGCACAAATCACAGCAAAATTTATATTTTTTTGCAATGTTTTCGCAATAGCAGAATTCACACAGAGTATGGTGTATCTCTTAGTGAAATATGCAGTGCAGTGATGCTGCACTGAGCTTGCAGGTAAAAGTTATATTTTGTCTGGCACTGGCCTCATGGCACTGTTAAAAGACTGTGCACTGCACCCCAGCCAGGGTACAATTGATTTAGGAATCTCTTGAATAATTCTCTCTGCCTCTTTCTTTTCCTTAATAAAGACACTCTCTAGTCTCTACTCTAGCTATGTAGATCGCTCACTGATATAACTAATTTGAAGAAAATTTAAGGAATGTGGACTGACTGACTGTATCAGACTAACTCCTAATGAAATCCTCTCTTAGCAGCACAGGAACCTGTCTATAGCAGAGTGAGGTGCTGTGCTGTGTGCCTGTACCTTATATAGAGGCTGGGTCACATGCTGCACTGGCCAATTACAGCCATGCCATTAGTAGGCATGGCTGTGATGGCTTTTAAGGGCACACTAGTGAAACTAGCATGGATTGGCTGCCCTGCAGCTTGTAAAAGGCGCCAATACATCGCCGAACACCGGACCTGAACCCGAACATACAGTCAATAGCTCGGGTTCGGGTCCGGGACCCGGACACCCAAAAGTCCGGTACGGACCCAAACTTTACAGTTCGGGTTCGCTCAACCCTACTCACTACTTTACATTGCAGCAAAGTGTAATTTCTTCAGTGTTGTCACGTGAAAAGATAGAATAAAATATTTACAAACATGTGAGGGATGTACTCACTTTTGTGAAATGCTGTGTATATATATATATATATGTATATACTCTGCATTCAGCATAGCCCATATATACAGTGCATTCGGCGGTGTACAGTTTCTAATACAGTGCAGGCTGTGTACACAGTATATAATACAGTGTGTACAGTTTCAAATACACTTCAGGTAGTGTACGCAGTACATAATACAGTGTAGTGCAGTGTTAAAAAACAAAAAATACCCATCATGTCCGGAAGGCCTCCAAGGAGAGGCAGACACTCACAAGCCTCTAAAAGAGGGCAAGCAGCCTCTGAAATAATATTTAACATCAGGTACCGTTTCTGCGCCCAACAAAAGTAACTGTAAGGGGTTACAGTGCTCTGGCACCACCAATACCTAAGGCCTAGTGTTTCTGCCCCCGTTTAACTGGGACATGTAATTACAATTTTTTAAATAATATTTAACAGCAGGGACCGTTCCTGTGCCCAACAAGAGTAACTGTGAGGGGTTATCGTGTTCTCCCACCACCAACACCGGAGGCCCAATTTTTAAGGAGAGTTTATAGTGCAGTCCGTATAGTATATATACTGCAGTTCAGAATATATAGTGCACTTAGTGTAGTATATATAATACAGTGCAGTGTATATAGTTCAGGGTACAATATATAATATAGTGTATTGAAGTGGTTAAGGGAAGCCCTATGACAGAATTAAGAAAATAACGGCATGGGTTCCCTTTCGGGCCTGGTATGGATTTTGGGGGGGACCCCAACGCCATTTAAAAAAAAAGAAAGTGGCGTGGAGTTCACCTTAATATCCATACCAGACCCGAAGATCTGATATGTATCTTGCTAGGATCTGGCAAAACATTACAGCTGTGAGCAATTTTAAATGACATTTTTTCCTTTAGAAAGGTCACTTTGCTGGAGTACTTTTCTAAACATGGGGAAAATTTGCTACTTTACAGGCCGACTAAGGCCTGATATTTAAAGGAATATTACATTTTTATGCCTTCACATTCTTAAAATGACTGCTCCTGAAAAAAATGTCCATTTAAAAAAAAAAATGTACATTGATACATGTCCCCTGGGGCAGTACCCGGGTCCTCAAACACTTTTTAAGGCAATAACATGCATCTAAGCCTATAAAATGAGCACTTTTGATTTTTCATGTTACTGTCCCATAGACTTTAACGGTGTTTGCATGTTCGCACAACTTTTTTGTATGTTTTCAAGTTCTAGTGTGAACCGGGGGGGGGGGGGGGGGGGGGGGGTACTCAGCTCATCCCTATACTTGACACCTTATGTTGAAGTTTTCTAACTCCCTCCATGTGTGTCTACTTGAGCCATTGGATTTGAATAGATTTTCTTGCACCTTTTGCCTTATCACCATTACTGCCATCCCATCCCAATAATACAAGGCCCATCAGGTTCTGGATTCCAAGTTCTCCTATGGGAACATTACTACTTAATAGATTTAATGGGCTTGGCCCTGAAGAATGGTCTGATAATGAGGTTTCGTCTCCATTTTCCTGTAAAGCTTGGACTGTGGAGAGTGGGGAGGCCCTAATAAAGGGTTGAGGTGGAGGAAGGGAATGTCACATTCCTGTTTCATCAGGTATCCTGGTTAGTGATGTGCAGGACCAAAAAAATGTGTTTTGTTTAATTTCGGATTTGTTTTTTAAGTTAATAGTTTAGTTTTGTCATATTTATCATGTTAGAATTATTCATTTTTAGAATTAATTTCATATATTCAGATTTGTTTCGTATAATTATTATTTTTGAATTGAATTTGAATTTGAAAATGAATTAAAATTTGAAAATGTATTTGAATTTGAAATGGAAACATATTGCAACAAATAAGGTAAGGTATAAAAGTAAAATAAGACAATGTTTCCTACTTAGGCTGCTTTACTAAATAGAATTAAAAAGAATATAATATAATAAAAATAAAACAGAAGAGCATAGAAAATAACTGGAAAGGATAAAACAGAATATAATTAAATAGAATAGAATAGAAAATAGAATAGAAAAAAAATGTAAATCTAAATTTGAAAATGAATTTGAAAATGAATTTGAATTTGATTCAAAATAGAAACATATTGAAATAAACACAGTAAGGTATAAAAGTGGAATACGATGATGAATCTTACCTAGGCTGCTTTATAGAATAGAATACAATACAATTATATAGAATAGAAAAGAAAGGAATGGAATAGAATACAAAATGGAATAGAAAATTTATTTAAAATCTAATTTGAAAATGTATTTGAATTCGAAATGGAAACATATTGCAATAAATACAGTAAGGTATACAAGTGAAATAAGGTGATGATTCTTACTTAGGTTGCTTAATAGATTATAACTTTTTTTATTGTATTTTGTTCAATTCTTTTACATTCTGTTTTATTATATTCTATTCTTTTTAGCTTCTGAAACTAAAACTACAACATATTTTGTAAAAGGCAGTCCAAACTGTGATGTATTTAATTATAATGCCCTGCTATGTTTTTATAAATTGATGCAACATTTAATGTGGTCAATTAACCACTTGCCTACCAGGCACGAACACCCCCTTCCTGACCAAGCCATTTTTCAGCTTTCAGCGCTGTTGCATTTTGAATGACAATTGCGCGGTCATGCAACGCTGTACCCAAATACATTTTTTATCATTTTGTCCCCACAAATAGAGCTTTATTTTGGTGATATTTGATCACCTCTGCGTTTTTTATTTCTTGCGCTATAAACAAAAGAAGAGGGACAAGTTTGAAAAAACACAATATTTTTTACTTTTTATTATAAAAAATATCCAATTTTTTTTAAACACATTTTTTCCTCAGTTTAGGCCGATACGTATTCTTCTACATATTTTTGGTAAAAAAAATCGCAATAAGCGTATATTGATTGGTTTGCGCAAAAGTTATAGCGTCTACAAAATAGGGGATAGATTTATAGCATTTTTATTATTATTTTTTTTTACTAGTAATGGCGGCGATCTGCGATTTTTATCGCGACTGCGACATTGCGGCGGACATATCAGACACTTTTGACACATTTTTGGGACCATTCACATTTATACAGCGATCCGTGCTATAAAAATGCATTGATTACTGTATAAATGTGACTGGCAGGGAAGGGGTTAACACTAGGGGGCGCTGCAAGGGGTTAATATGTTCCCTATATGAGTGATTCTAACTGTGGGGGGAGGGGACTGACTGGGGGAGGGGACCGATCGGTGTCCCTATGTACAAGGGACACACCATCAGTCTCCTCTCCTCTGACAGGACGTGGATCTGTGTGTTTACATCCACAGATCCACGTCCTGCTCAGTTACCGGGCAATCGCGGGTGCCCGGCGGACATTGCGGCCGCCGGACACGCGCATTGGGTCCCCAGTGACACGGCGGGCACGCGCGCGTGCCCCCTAGTGGCCGAAATGTTAGCGCCGTCATATGACAGCAGCCCGCCACAAGAGCCGCACCGCTCCGCCGTCAATTGACAGTGGGTGGTTGGCAACAGGTTAAAGAAACAGATGGTCTGTATGTGGGTTTAACACAGCCATGCATTTTGGAAAAACGCAATTTTTTCCTACTGTAGTCTTTTAGCATATTTTAGTAAATTGGGATGATTAAAAGATTGTCATGTCAAAAGGAGCAAAACATTTTATGAATTGAAGCCTATTTTGTTTTCAATGCGTGCAACATTTAGCACATTATGTTTAGAGAGAGAATGGTAGATCTTGGAACTAAAACAGCAACTTATTTTGTGAAAATACACCTTCATACTTTTCCTAATAAGTGCACTTAAATTGGAAGTAATTTGTCAACTGTGTGGCCTAGAACAGCAATATAATTTCTCAAAAGATGTAACTCTAAGAAAGCAATGAAGAACAGTGTTAATAGCCTGACTGTGGAAATAGATTGAATATGTGTCACAGCTCTTGCTAGAAAAACAATTTTGGAAATGCTTTCTCAAATAATAATGAGAGGTTCAGTCAGCCTGACAGAATGATTGGACATACTAATGTGCTTGTGCCTCAGTCTGCCTTACAGTGTGATTAAATTGGCAGCTTTCTCTGTAGCATGCGTTTGAGTGTATGTGTTTGTAAAAATCTGTCACCTGCCTGAAAAACACACAATACAGTTTTAACAGAATGATCAGACAGGAAGTAACTTTGCACCTGTTACAAAACAGGTACAAACTCAGAAGGAAAAATGTAAAACAGGTTCAGGTTGGCAGTGAGAAAGCATATATTGGAGAATATTGCCAAACATGTGTAGCATGTGAAACAAAAAGAGGTGTTTGGGACTTTAAATGAGGTGTGTGGGATCACACATCTCCATCCCTATCTATATGCAAAATGTTTCTTTTCAAGTGATTCTTTATGATGGACAACTGCCCTATACCGCAATATGTCATCTCCAAGTTGCTATGATTGTTTTTATGAATATCTGGTTAATAATGTGTGATTGTTATGCTTATTTACCATGCATGTACTCATTTTGCTATGTCATGTTTTTTAATTAGGGATGAGCCAAACTTAAAGTCTATAGGACTCGAACATGAGAAATCAAAAGTGCAAATTTTAAAGGCTAATATGCAAGTTATTGTCCTAAAAAGGTTTTGGGGACCCGGGTCCTGCTCCAGGGGACATGTATCAATGCAAAAGAAAGTTTTAAAAACGGACGTTTTAACCACTTGCCGACCGGCGCACGACGATATACGTCGACAGAATGGCACGTACAGGCAGGAGGGCGTATATATACGTCCCCCCTTTAGCCTGTCCGTGCCATCGGGAGCGCGCCGGGAGCGGCGCGCTCCCGCGCCGGTCGGGACCCCCGTGAGTCCGGCCGCGGTCCCCGCGGACTCGATCGCCGCGGGGACTCCCGCGATCGTCTCACGGAGCGGCTAAACGGGGAGATGCCGAGATAAACAGCATCTCCCCGTTCTGCCTAGCAACTAGTGACGCCGATCTCTGCTCCCTGTGATTGGAGCAGAGATCAGCATTCACTAGCTGACAGCCACGCCTCCCCACAGTAAAAAAAACACCCCTAGGCCTAGTTAACCCCTACACTGCCACCTTGTGGTTAACTCCTAAACTGCCAGTGTCATTTATACAGAAATCAATGCATTTAAATGCATTAATTGCTGTAAAAATGACAATGGTCCCAAAAATGTGTCAAAAATGTCCGATGTGTCCGCCATAATGTCGCAGTCACAAAAAAAATCGCAGATCTCCGCCATTAATAATAAAAAAAAAAATTATTAATAAAAATGCTATAAAACTATCCCCTATCTTGTAAACGCTATAACTTCTGCGCAAACCGATCAATAATCGCTTATTGCGATTTTTTTTACCAAAAATATGTAGAAGAATACGTATCGGCCTAAACTGAGGAAAAAAAATGTTTTTTTTTATATATTTTTGGGGGACATTTATTATAGCAAAAAATAAAAAATAATGCATTTTTTTCAAAATTGTCGCTCTATTTTTGTTTATAGCGCAAAAAATATAAAACCGCAGGGGCGATCAAATACCACCAAAAGATAGCTCTATTTGTGGGAAAAAAAGGACGTCAATTTTGTTTGGGAGCCACGTTGCACGACCGCGCAATTGTCAGTTAAAGCGACGCAGTGCCGAATCGCAAAAAGGGGCCTGGTCCTTTGGCTGCAAATTGGTCCGGTCTGAAAGTGGTTAATGATGCTTACAGTGAAAAAATAAAAGTGAAATATTCCTTTAAATATCATACCTGGGGGGTGTCTATAGCATGCCTGTAAAGTGGCACGTGTTTCTCGTGTTTAGAACAGTCCCTGCACAAAATGACATTTCTAAAGGAATACAAGTCATTTAAAACTGCTTGCGGCTGTAATGTAATGTCGGGTCCCGGCAATATGGATGAAAATTATTTAGAAAAATTGCATGGGTAACTCCCCAGCCTATTACCAGGCCCCTTGGGTCTTGTACGGATATTAAGGGGAACCCTGCACCCAAATAAAAAAAAAGAAAAGGCGTTGGGCCCCCAGGCCCTATATACTCTGAACAGCAGTATACAGGTGGTCCCCAGGTTAAAAACAAGATAGGGACTGTAGGTTTGTTCTTAAGTTGAATCTGTTTGTAATTTGGAACAGGTACATTTTTTAAGTGTAGCTCCAGCCAAAAAAAATCTATTTTTAAGCTTTTTGGATAACATAGGGAAGGGTTATCATCACCCCTGTAACATTTGTTTTGCTGTCTCTGCCCCTGTTCAGAAGATTTCACCTCACTTTCTGTCCCAATGACAATTGGATTTAGAAAATTTGGGATTTTTAGGGAAACAAGGATTGGTGATAAAGCATCAGTGGAGACACCTGTTTCCCATATTAACTCTAATAATTTCCCTTCCTAGAGGTAAATTTCCTCTCACTTCCTGTTGTCTCCCTCCGTTTGTAAGAAGGAGTCGTTTGTACGTCGGATGTTTGAAAGTAGGGGACCGCCTGTATATACTATACGGCCTGCCCTATATACTCTGCAAAAATTTGGGCCTTATGTGTTGGTGGTACCAGACCACTGTAAGCCCTCACAGTTACTCTTAATGGGCGCTGGAATGGGCCCTGCTGTGAAATATTATATCAAGAATTGTAATTATATGCCCCTGTTGAACAGGGTCAGAAAAATTGGGCCTTTGGTGGTGGTGTGGTGGTGTTGCCACAACACTGTAAGCCCTCACAGTCACTCTTTGTGGGTGCAGGAATGGGCCCTGCTGTGAAATATTAGATCAAAAATTGTAATTATGCGTCCCTGTTAAACATGGGCAGAAAATTTGGGCCTTAGGCACTGGTGCTGGTGCCACAACACTACAACCCCTCACAGATACTCTAGTTGAGTGCAGGAATGAGCCCTGCTGCAAAATATTACAGCAAAAATTTTAATTACATGCCCCTATTAAACAGGGGCAGAAAAATTGGGCTTTAGGTGCTGGTGCCCAGAACCAAAAATGTTTTTACAAGCTATCAATATGAACATTGAAGAGGAATAGGATAGTCACTCAGCATAACAGGATAGTCACTCAGCATCAGCATAGGCAGTCTTCAAGGGATCTCACATTCATAAAAAATGAATCAGTTACATCAGCATCAGGTGCTTGGTAGCTGGTGATCCAAGACTGATTCATTTTTATGAAGGTGAGCCAATCAACCAAGTCTGTTGACAGGCGCACTCTGTGATCGGTTACAAAGTCTCCAGCAGCACTGAATGTGCGTTCAGATAGAACGCTGAATGCAGGACAGGCCAATAGCTCAATTACATACTGTGCAAGCTCTGGCCAGTGATCCATCCTCAAGACCCAGTAACTCAGTGGATTTTCAGTTGGAAAGGTCTCCAGCCGAGCACTGGCATTATATGACGGGCGGAAATGCCCACAGACTTTCCTGGCCTGCCTCAGGAGATCCTGTAATCCCGGGTACCTGCACAAGAACCACTTCACCACCAAATTAAGGATGTGAGCCAAACAGGGAACATGGGTCAAGTGTCCCTGTCGGAGGGCGGAGAGGAGGTTGGTGCCATTGTCACAAACCACCATTCCTGGCTGAAGCTAGCATGGCGTAAACCACTTCTGAACCTGTCCCTGCAGAGCTGCCAGAATCTCGGCCCCAGTGTGGCTCCTGTCCCCTAAGCAGACCAACTCAAGCACCGCATGGCATCTTTTTGCCTGAGTGCTTGCGTAGCCCCTAGAAGGCCTATGGATCACTGCTGGTTTTGAAGACATATGTGCACAGGAAGAGGCCATAGAGGAAGAATAAGAGGAGGGGGTGGAGGAGAGAGGTGTGGCAGAATAACCACTACCATCATTTTGGAGGCGTGGTGGCGGAACAAGCATCAACATTACTGCACCCTGTCTTGCATCCTTCCCAGCTGCCAGCAGAGTTACCTAGTGCGCCGTGAAAAAAGGTAACATCCCTGTCCATGTCTGCTGGACCATGAGTCAGCGGTAATATGCACCTTAACGCTGACCGCCCTGTCCAACAAAGCCAAGACATTGCCTTCCACATGCCAGTAGAGAGCCGGAATGGCCTTCCGAGAAAAAAATGGTGTTTGGGAACCTGCCACTGAGGTACCGCACATTCCACAAATTCTCGAAAGGGGCAGAGTCTACCAGATGAAAAGGCAGCAGTTAAAGTGCTAGCAATTTAGCCAAACTAGCATTCAGCTGCTGAGCATGTGGATGGCTGGGACCAAATTTCTTTCAACGGTTTAGCAACTGGGGTAGGGAAATTTGCCTGCTACAATTGAAATTAGGTGTACCGCTAACAGATTGCCTGCAAGTGTTGGGACACCTAATTTTACACCATTCCTCTCAGTGCAGGTCTCTGAGAGGACTGAAGGTATAGTGGGGTTGGAGATCCCAGCTGATGAGTAGCAAGGAGAGGTCCGCCTTGTTCTTTGGTGTGGGTATTTTAAGTACTGTTGCCAACGGACTGCATGGGAGCTTGACATATGTCTGGTCAAGCATGTTGTGCCCAAGTGGCTGCTGTTTTGGCCATGCTTGATACGCTTCAGACATATGTTGCAAACAGCAATGGTGCGATCTGCTGCACACGTCTCAAAAAAGGCCCACACCAAAGAACTTTTGAAAAAACACGCGGAGTCAGCAGCGCCCTGCACATGTGGAGCTCTGCGGTGTGATGTAGTCGGTTGGCTGTCCTTAAGCTGGCCCCTGGAGGGCATCCTGCCTTGTTGGAGATGTGCTGCCTCCTCCTTCTCTCTTCTATCAGGCACCCACATAGAGTCAGTGACCTCATCATCCCCTTTCTCCTCGTCACTGGAGCAAACCTGGCAGTATGCTGCAGCTGGGAGAACATGACTGCCAGTTTCTTGTCCTTCTTGGGCATCCCCTCTCTCTGGGCTCACGTTACTGCCTTCATCCTCAACCTGGGTACCATCATCGGAGCCTTCAAAACACTGCGCATCCTCCTGCAGCATGTACCCGACACTGTTGTCGAACAGTTTGGGGGACTCTTCAGGACATGATGGGGGCTAGGGAAGGAGTGACTGATGCCATTGAGCAGATGGAATAGGCCACTTTGGCAGCTGCATTGGTAGTCAAACTTGTCTTAGCCTGGGTGACAGAGGATGAGGAGGATGAGGACGGCTTTTTTATCCACTCTACCAACTCTTCTGCATGTTGTGGCTCAACATGGCCAGCTGTCAAAAAAAGGACAAGCGTGCCCCACGACCACGTGCTGAGGATGCACCGTGTCCATGACCAGCACTGTTGGCTGTAGACAAAAATCCTGTTTGCCCTCTTTTAGTGGCCTGTGAGCATCTGCCTTTCCTTGGTGGCCTTCCGGACATGCTGTAAAATTGGATTAGCAAAACACCACCTGAAGTTTACTAGAAAAATGACAACAGGAATGGCCTGCAGTCAGGTATAGGCTTGGCTAGACTAGAATGCAGTGTATATATATATATATGTAGGCAACTGTATTTATATCTTTATTCACTGCAGATCACTGAATCACCTGCCTGCCTGCCTGAAAGTGTTGTTGAAAACGTACACCAGGAATGGCCTGTAGTCAGGTATAGGCTTGGCTAGACTAGAATGCAGTGGATATATATGTAGGAGACTGTAAATATAGCTTTATGCACTGCAGATCACTGAATCACCTGCCTGGCCTGCCTGCCTGAAAGTGTATTTGAAAATGCACACCAGAAATAGGGATGGGCCGAACACCCCCCGGTTCGGTTCTCACCAGAACCTGCGAACGGTCCGAAAATTTGCACGAACTTTAGAACCCCATTAAAGTTTATGGGACTCGAACGTTTGAAATCAAAAGTGCTATTTTTAAAGGCTAATATGCAAGTTATTGTCCTAAAAAGGGTTTGGGGACCCGGCTCCTGCCCCAGGGGACATGGATCAATGCAAACATTTTATTTTTAAAAGCGGACATTTTTTCGGGAGCACTGATTTTAATGACGCTTAAAGTGAAAAAAAAGTGAAATATTCCTTTAAATATCGTGCCTGGGGGTGTCTATAGTATGCCTGTGAAGTGGCCCGTGTTTCCCGTGTTTAGAACAGTCCATTACCAGCCCCTTTGGGTCTTGTACGGATATTAAGGGGAACCCCGTACCCAAATTAAAAAAAGGAAAGGCATGGGGCCCCCAGGCCCTATATACTCAGAACAGCAGTATACAGGAGGTGCAAACAAGACAGGGACTGTGTAGGTTTGTTGTGTTAAGTAGAATCTGTTTGTAATTTTGAACTGGTACATTTTTAAAGTGTAGCTCCAGTCAAAAAATCTATTTTTAAGCTTTTTGGAAAACATAAGGAAGGGTTATCACCCCAGTATAATTTTTTTTGGCCGGTCGTCTTTTTTCTTCTCACTTCCTATTGTCTCCTTCCGTTTACAGTAGGAAGTAGGAGACGTTTGTAAGTTGGATGTTTGAAAGTAGGGGCCTGCCCTATATGCTCTGCAGAAATTTTGCCCTAAGGTGTACAAGTTAACACTGTAAGCCCTCAACATGACTCTTGGTGGGCGCTGGAGCGCCCTGCTGTGAACTATTATATCAAGAATTGTAATTACATGCCATTGTTGAACAGTGGTAGAAAAATTGGGCCTTTGGTGGGGGTGATGTTGGTGCCACAAAACTGTAAGTCCTCACAGTTACTCTCGGTGGGCACTGGAATGGGCCCTGCTGTGAAATATTATATCAAGAATTGTAATTACATACACCTGTTAAACAGGGGCTGAAAAATTGGACCTTAGGCACTGGTGCCACAACACTGCAACACCTCACAGAAACTCTAGTTGGAGTGCAGGAATGAGCCCTGCTGCAAAGCATTGCATTAAAAATTGTAATTACATGCCTCTGTTAAACAGGGGCAGGAAAATTGGGCCTTAGGCACTGGTGCTGGTGCCATGACACTGCAACCTCTCCCAGATACTCTAGTTGGAGTGCAGGAATGAGCCCTGCTGCAAAGCATTGCATTAAAAATTGTAATTACACGCCCCTGTTCAACAGGGGCTGAAAAATTGGGCCTTAGCCACTGGTGGCGGCGCTCAGAACCAAAAATGTTCTTCCAAGCTATCAGCAGGATCATTGAGGAGGAAGAGGATAGGCAGTCAACATAACAGGATAGTCCTTCAGCATCAGCATAGGCAGTCTTGAAGGGATATGACATTTCAAAAAAGATTATTCGGTTACATCAGCTTCAGGTGCTTGGTAGCTGGTGGTAATCAAAGACTGATTTATCTTTATGAAGGTCAGTCAGTTACAAAGCCTCCAGCAGCACTGAATGTGCATTCTAAAAGAACTCTGGATGCAGGACAGGCCAGTAGCTCAATTGCATACTGTGCAAGCTCTGGCCAGTGATCCATCCTCAAGAACCAGTAACCCAGAGGATTTTCGGTGGGAAAGGTGTCCAAGTCTGACCTTGCCCCTAGATATTTCTGCACCATGTAAATCAGACGCTGGTGATGGTTGCTGGAACCGATCATACCTTGGGGCTGCGGACTAAAAAATTGTCTGAACGCATCGGTCAGACGGCCACCTTCTCCACCGCTCCTTCTGTGACTGACCGAAGCCTCAGCAACACGTTGCCCAGGACCAGTAGTTTGTAACCTCACAGTCTCTGGGAACGCGTTGCACAGACCTTTCTGCAAGGCCTCCCGGAGATGTCTCATCTAGACATGTGCAGAACAAAAAAATTCATTTATTTTCGTTTAGTTTTTTTCGTTTCCGAAAAAAAATCATTTATTTTCGTTTAGTTTTTTCATTTCCGTTGATTCGTAACGATTCGTAAATTCGTAAGTCGTCGGTGTTCGTATTCATAACGATTCGTACATTCGTAAGTCGTCGGTGTTCGTATTCGTAACGATTCGTACATTCATAAGAGTTATTTTTTCGTTGATTCGTTTTTTCATTAGTTTAATTTTCGTTTATTCGAAATTCGGACGCATTCGTATTTATTCGTACATTCGTAACATTCGTAACATTCGTAGATTCGTAATCGGAGCATAATTCATAATTTTATGTAATGTGTATGCTATTATTACATTTTAAGAGACACGGAAAATTACGAATCGAAAAAAAAAAGTTACGAATTGAAAAAAAAAGTTACGAATCAAAAAAAAAAAGTTACGAATGTACGAATTTTTTCGTTCAATCCATTCGAAGCACGTTAAGCAACACCATTGTAAGAGACTCGGAAAATTACGATTCGAAAAAAAAAAAGTTACGAATGTACGAATTTTTTCGTTCAATCTATTCGAAGCACGTTAAGCAGCACGATTGTAAGGGACACGGAAAATTGCCAATTCAACAAAAAAATAAAAGTTACGAATGTACGAATTTTTTCGTTCATTTTCATTTTCGTTGTTCCTGTTTTCTTTTTTTTCGGATTTTCTTCATTCGTACATTCGTTGTTTCTAATTTAGTTTTTTTGGGATTTTCGTTGTTTTTCGGATTCGTTTGATTCGAACGATTTGTTAATCGGATTTGTTCGATTTGAACGATTCGTTAATCGGATTCGTTCGATTTGAACGATTCGTTCATTCGTGCGAAAACGAACAAACGAAAATAACGAAAAAAAATGAAAAACGAAAAAAAACAAAACGAATTGCACATGTCTAGTCTCATCCTCTGCTCCCTCTTCGATGGAAAGATAAGGTCCGCAACCTTACCCTTGTACCGTGGATCAAGGAGAGTTGCCAGCCAATAATGACCCCACTCTTTGATCCGAAGAATACAAGGATCCTTCCGCAGGCTTTGCAGGATCAGGTAGGCCATGCAGCGTAGGTTAGCTGTGGCATTCGGTCCAGAGTCCTCTGGGTCACTAAGGATGACATGATCCGCAGCCACCTCCTCCCTGCCACGTACAAGTCCACAGGTTTCTTGGGACTGTAAATCATCCCTAAAAGACTGCTGCTGCTGATGCTAAGTGCCAGGCTCCACCTCAATGCTGACACAATCCTCATCCTCCTCCTCTTCCTGTGTGATGGGCGGGACAGCAGGAACACTGTCTGGATAGGAAGTCCTCCTCTTCCTGCCTCTGTTCTGCCTCAAGTGCCCTGTCCATTATTCCATGCAGCGTGTGCTCCAACAGGTGGACAAGAGGTACAGTGTCACTGATGCATGCACTGTCACTGCTCACCATCCTCGTGGCCTCCTCAAATAGTGACAGGACAGTGCATGCATCCCTGATCATGGCCCACTGGCGTGGGGAAAAAAAACGAGCTCCCCTGACCCTGTCCGGGTGCTGTAGTCGCACAGGTACTCATTGATGGCCCTCTGCTGCGTGTGCAGCCGCTGCAGCATGGCCAACATTGAGTTCCACCTGGTGGGCATGTCACAGATAAGGAGGTTCCTGGGCAGGTTCTTTTTGGAGCTCAGCCAGCCTAGCACTGGCATTATATGATCGGCGGAAATGCACACAGACTTTTCTGGCCTGCCTCAGGACATCCTGTAGGCCCAGGTACCTGCCCATGAACCGCTGCGCCACCAAGTGCCACAGAGCCTGCTTGCCCTCTTTTATTGCCTTGTGACTGTCTGCCTCTCCTTGTTGGCCTTCTAGACATACTAATGGCCTGCAGGGAGATGAGAACACCAGTAATTGGGGGTAACTTCAGGTGTATACTGTGTATGGGGCACAATACACCCACTGTAACTGCCTGTGGTATAGCAACTGAACAACTACAGCGATTGGGGGTAGCTTCAGGTGTATACTGTGCAGGAGGCACAATACACCCACTGTAACTGTGCTAGGTTCAATCACAAGAAATTAAGACACTGTCCCTGCCTATTCTTCTCTCTATGAACACCGCAACACACTACACAAGGCTGCTGCGCGGGTGGCCTTATATAGTGTGGGGCGTGTACTAAACCCCCTGAGCTATAATTGGCCACAGGCATCCAGCCTGCGGCCAATTATGGCTCTCCCCGCTGCCGGTGCTATGATTGGCCAAGCATGCGGGTCACAGTGCATGCTTGGCCAATCATCAGCCAGCAATGCACTGCAATGGCGCAGTGCATTGTGGGCCATTCACGCCACGCGAATATGGCGCGAATGGCCCACAAAGTTCTGGCTTCACCAAACAGGGGCGAGCAGCCGATGTTCGAGTCGAACATGCGTTCGACTCGAACACCCAGCCCATCCCTAACCAGGAACTACCTGCAGTCAGATTAAGGCTTGGCTAGACTAGAATGCAGTGGATATATATATATATGTTGGAGACTGTATATATATTTAATGCACTGCAGATCACTGAATCACTTACCTGCCGGCCTGAAAGTGTATTTGAAAACGTACACCAGCAATGGCCTGCAGTCAGATATAGGCTTAGCTAGACTGGATTGTAGTGGATATATATATGTTGGAGACTGTATATATATTTAATGCACTGCAGATCAATGAATCACTTGCCTGCCTGCCTGAAAGTGTATTTGAAAATGTACACCAGAAATGGCCTGCAGTCAGATATAGGCTTGGCTAGACTGGAATAGGGATGAGCCGAACACCCCCGGGTTCGGTTCGAACCAGAACCTTCGAACGGACCGAAAGTTCGCGCGAATTTTCGAACCCTATACGTTATAATGGACGCGAACGTTCGAAATCAAAAGTGCTAATTACAACGGCCAATATGCATGTTAATGTCATAAAACAGGTTTGGGGACCCGGGTCCTGCCCCAGGGGACATATATCAATGCAAAAAGAACTTTTAAAAACTAACGTTTTTTCGGGAGCAGTCATTTTAATGATGCATAAAGTGAAAAAAAAAAAAAGTGAAATTTTCCTTTAAATATGGTACCTGGGGGGTGTCTAAAGTATGCCTGTGAAGTGGCATGTGTTTCCCGTGTTTAGAACTGTCCTTGCACAAAATGACATTTGTAAAGGAAAAAAAGAAGCCATTTAAAACCACTTGCGGCTTTAGGTTTGATCTTAAGTAGAATCTGAACAGGTACATTATGAAGTGTAGCTCCATCCCAAAAAAATCTATTTTTAAGCTTTTTGGAGAACATAGGGAGGGGTTATCACCCCTGTAACATTTGCTGTCTTTGCACATCTGTTCAGAACATGTCACCTCACTTTCCGTCCCAATGACAAATGTTTTTGGAAAAGTGGGGTTTTAATTGAAACAAGGATTGGTGATAAAGTATCAGTAGAGAGGAGATACCTTTTTCCCAAATTAAATCTAACAGGATAGAATTTCCCTTCCTAGGGGTAGATTTCCTCTCACTTCCTGTTTTCTCTTTCCATTTGCAAGTAGGAGTCGTTTGTAAGTTGGATGTTTGAAGTTAATAGATCAAGATTTGTAATTGCATGCACCTGTTGAACAGGGCAGAAAAATTGGGGGTGGTGGTGGTGGTGGTGGTGGACGGTTTTGCCACAAGACTGTAAGCTCTCACAGTTACTCTTGGTGGGCGCAGGAATGGGCCCTGCTGTGAGTTATTAGATCAAGATTTGTAATTGCAAGCACCTGATGAACAGGGCAGAAAAATTGGGCCTTTGGCGGTGGTGGTGGACGGTGTTGCCACAAGACTGTAGGCCCTCATAGTTACTCTTGGTGGGCGCAGGAATGGGCCCTGCTGTGAGTTATTAGATCAAGATTTGTAATTGCAAGCACCTGATGAACAGGGCAGAAAAATTGGGCCTTTGGCGGTGGTGGTGGACGGTGTTGCCACAAGACTGCAGGCCCTCATAGTTACTCTTGGTGGGCGCAGGAATGGGCCCTGCTGTGAACTATTAGATCAAGATTTGTAATTACCCGCCCCTGTTAAACAGGGGCTGAAAAATTGTGCCTTAGGCACTGGTGCTGGTGCCACAACACTGCAACCCCTCACAGAGACTGTACTTGGAGCACAGCAGTCACACGTGTTGCGAAGCATTTTTTTAAAAAATTGTAAGTACACGCCCCTGTTAAACAGGGGCTGAAAAATTGTGCCTTAGGCACTGGTGCTGGTGCCACAACACTGCAACCCGGCCCTCACAGATACTGTACTTGGAGCACAGCAGTCACACGTGTTGCGAAGCATTTTTTTAAAAAATTGTAAGTACACGCCCCTGTTAAACAGGGGCTGAAAAATTGTGCCTTAGGCACTGGTGCTGGTGCCACAACACTGCAACCCGGCCCTCACAGAGACTGTACTTGGAGCACAGCAGTCACACGTGTTGCGAAGCATTTTTTTTAAAAATTTGTAAGTACACGCCCCTGTTAAACAGGGGCTGAAAAATTGTGCCTTAGGCACTGGTGCTGGTGCCACAACACTGCAACACGGCCCTCACAGAGACTGTACTTGGAGCACAGCAGTCACACGTGTTGCGAAGCATTTTTTTTAAAAAAAGTTGTAAGTACACGCCCCTGTTCAAACAGGGGCTGAAAAATTGTGCCTTAGGCACTGGTGTGGTGGCATGGATCATTGAGGAGGAGGAAGAGGATAGTCAGTGAACATAAGAGGACAGTCACTCAGCATCAGCATAGGCAGTCTTGAAGGGATGTGACATTAAAAATTATTCGGTTATATCCGCCTCAGGTGCCTGGTAGCTGGTGGTGATCCAAGACTGATTCATTTGATGAATGTCAGTCGATCAACCGAGGCGGTGGACAGGCGCACCCTATGATCAGTCACAAATCCTCCAGCAGCACTGAATGTGCGTTCGGAAAGAACGCTGGAGGCAGGACAGGCCAGTAGCTCAATTGCATACTGTGCAAGCTCTGGCCAGTGATCCATCCTCAGGACCCAGTAAGCCAGAGGATTTTCGGTGGGAAAGGTGTCCAAGTCTGACCTTGCCCCAAGGTATTCCTGCACCATGTATATCAGACGCTGGCGATGGTTGCTGGAACCGATCATACCTTGGGGCTGCGGACTAAAAAATTGTCTGAACGCATCGGTCAGACGTCCACCTTCCCCACCGCTCCTTCTGCCACTGACCGAAGCCTCAGCAACTCGTCGCCCAGGACCAGGAGTTTGTAGCCTCCCAGTTTCTGGGAACGCGTTGCACAGACCTTTCTGCAAGGCCTCCCTGAGATGTCTCATCCTCTGCTCCCTCTGCGACGGCAAGATAAGGTCCGCAACCTTACCCTTGTACCGCGGATCAAGGAGAGTGGCCAGCCAGTAATGGTCCCTCTCCTTGATCCGAAGAACACGAGGATCCTTCCGCAGGCTTTGCAGGATCAGGGAGGCCATGCAGCGTAGGTTAGCTGAGGCATTCGGTCCGGAGTCTTCTGGGTCACTGAGGATGACATGATCGCCAGCCACCTCCTCCCAGCCACGTACAAGTCCACTGGCTTGTTGGGACTGTACATCATCCCTAAAAGACTGCTGCTGCTGATGCTGAGTGCCAGGCTCCACCTCCATGCTCACACAATCCTCCTCCTCCTCCTCCTCCTCCTCCTCATCCTCTTCCTGTGTGATGGGTGGGACAGAAGGAACACTGTCCGGATAAAGGGGGCCTTGAGAGGCAAGGAAGTCCTCCTCTTCCTGCCTCTGTTCTGCCTCAAGTGCCCTGTCCATTATCCCACGCAGCGTATGCTCCAACAGGTGGACAAGAGGGACAGTGTCACTGATGCATGCACTGTCACTGCTCACCATCCTCGTGGCCTCCTCAAATGGTGAGAGGACAGTGCATGCATCCCTGATCATGCTCCACTGACGTGGGGAAAAAAAACCAAGCTCCCCTGACCCTGTCCTGGTGCCGTAGTCGCAAAGGTACTCATTGATGGCCCTCTGCTGCGTGTGCAGTCGCTGCAGCATGGCCAACGTTGAGTTCCACCTGGTGGGCATGTCAGATATTAGGCGGTTCTTGGGCAGGTTCAGCTCCTTTTGCAGCTCAGTCAGCCGAGCACTGGCATTATAAGATCGGCGGAAATGCACACAGACTTTCCTGGCCTGCCTCAGGACATCCTGTAAGCCTGGGAACCTGCCCAAGAACCGCTGCACCACCAGGTTGAGGACGTGAGCCATGCAGGGCACATGGGTGAGCTGCCCCTGTCGCAGGGCGGAGAGGAGGTTGGTGCCATTGTCAGAAACGACCATTCCTGGCTTAAGCTGACGTGGCGTCAACCACCTCTCGGCCTGCCCCTGCAGAGCTGCCAGAACCTCTGGCCCAGTGTGGCTCCTGTCCCCCAAACACACCAGCGCAAGCACGGCATGGCATCTTTTTGCCTGCGTACTTGCGTAGCCCCTTGTACGCCTACGGAGCACCGCTGGTTCCAAGGACAGAGCACTGGAGGAAGAAGAAGAGGAGGGGGTGGAGGAGAGAGGTGTGTCACAACCAGTAGCAGTAGTCGCGTTTTGGAGGCGTGGTGGCGGAACAACCTCCAACACTACTGCACCTTGTCCTGCATCCCTCCCAGCTGCCAATAGAGTGACCCAATGGGCCGTGAAAGAAAGGTACCGTCCCTGTCCATGCCTGCTGGACCATGAGTCAGCGGTAATATGCACCTTACCGCTGACCGCCCTGTCCAGCGAGGCATGGACATTGCCCTCCACATGCCGGTAGAGAGACGGAATCGCCTTCCGCGAGAAAAAGTGGCGTTTGGGAACCTGCCACTGAGGAACCGCACATTGAACAAACTCACGGAAGGGGGCCGAGTCTACCAACTGAAAAGGCAGCAGTTGAAGTGCTAGCAATTTAGCAAGGCTAGCATTCAACCGCTGGGCATGTGGATGGCTGGGAGTGTACTTCTTTCTACGGTCCAGCAGCTGGGGCAGGGAAATTTGCCTGCTGCATTCGGACGTCGGTGTACTGCAAGTACTTGGTTGTGACACACCGAATTCTACACCTTCAGTCCTCTCAGAGCAGCTTTCAGAGAGGACTGAAGGTGTAGTGGGGATGGAGATCCCAGCTGAGGAGGAGCAAGGAGAGGTCCGCTTAGTTCTTTGGTGTGGGTCTTTTATGTGTGCCTGCCAACGAGCTGCATGGCAGGTCGCCATATGTCTGGTCATGCTTGTCGTGCCCAAGCGGCTGATGTTTTGGCCACGCGAGATACGCTTGAGACAAATATTGCAAATAGCAGTGGTGCGATCTGCTGCACTCGTCTCAAAAAAGGCCCACACCAAAGAACTTTTCTGATAACGTGCAGAGGCAGCGCCCTGCACAGGCGGAGCTCTGCGGTGTTGTACAGTTGCTGTGCTGGCCTCTACCTGGCCTCCAGGGGGCATCCTGCCTCGTTGGACATGTGACGCCGCATCCTCCTCCTCCTCGTCCTCCTCCTCATCCTCTCTCCCTTGAGGCACCCACGTGGAGTCAGTGACCTCATCATCCCCTCCCTCTTCACCACTAGAGCAAACCTGGCAGTAAGCTGCAGCTGGTGGAACTGTACTGCCAGATTCCTCAAGCTGGGTATCGTCATCCGAGCCTTCGAATCGTTGGGCATCCTCCTGGAGCATGTACCCAACACTGTGCTCAAAGAGTTCGGGGGACTCCTCAGGAGGACATGGTGGGTCTAGGGAAGGGGTGGCTGATGATGCTCTGTCAGTACCCTGAGCCTGGGTGAGAGAGGATGAGGAGGATGAGGAGGGCTTGGTCATCCATTCTACCAAGCCTTCAGCATGATGCGGCTCCACATGTCCAGCTGCCGAAAACAAAGACGCGCGTGTCCCATGGCCACGTGCTGATGACGATGCACGACCACGTCCACGTCCACGGCCACGTCCACTAGAAACAGAGCCTGCCTGCCCTGTGTTCTTGGCTCTGCACGCTCTGCCTCCCCTTGGCGGTCTTCCAGCCATTGTAGTCGGTAGTAGTCCTGTGGGTGCTGCTGAGAAGAAATATAGGAGCTCTGTGTGATGCCACTAACACACTAGAAGTCCTATGGGTGCTTCTGCAAAGAAAATAGAGGAGCTCTGTGTGATGCCACTAACACACTAGAAGTCCTGTGGGTGCTTCTGCAAAGAAAATAGAGGAGCTCTGTGTGATGCCACTAACACACTAGAAGTCCTGTGGGTGCTTCTGCAAAGAAAATAGAGGAGCTCTGTGTGATGCCACTAACACACTAGAAGTCCTGTGGGTGCTTCTGCAAAGAAAATAGGAGCTCTGTGTGATGCCACTAACACACTAGAAGTCCTGTGGGTGCTTCTGCAAAGAAAATAGAGGAGCTCTGTGTGATGCCACTAACACACTAGAAGTCCTATGGGTGCTTCTGCAAAGAAAATAGAGGAGCTCTGTGTGATGCCACTAACACACTAGAAGTCCTGTGGGTGCTTCTGCTAGAGGAGCTCTGTGTGATGCCACTAACACACTAGAAGTCCTGTGGGTGCTTCTGCAAAGAAAATAGAGGAGCTCTGTGTGATGCCACTAACACACTAGAAGTCCTGTGGGTGCTTCTGCAAAGAAAATAGAGGAGCTCTGTGTGATGCCACTAACACACTAGAAGTCCTGTGGGTGCTTCTGAAAAGAAAATATAGGAGCTCTGTGTGATGCCACTAACACACTAGAAGTCCTGTGGGTGCTTCTGCAAAGAAAAATAAGGAGCTCTGTGTGATGCCACTAACACACTAGAAGTCCTGTGGGTGCTTCTGCAAAGAAAATAGAGGAGCTCTGTGTGCCACTAACACACTAGAAGTCCTGTGGGTGCTTCTGCAAAGAAAATAGAGGAGCTCTGTGTGATGCCACTAACACACTAGAAGTCCTGTGGGTGCTTCTGCTAAGAAAATAGAGGAGCTCTGTGTGATGCCACTAACACACTAGAAGTCCTGTGGGTGCTTCTGCAAAGAAAATAGAGGAGCTCTGTGTGATGCCACTAACACACTAGAAGTCCTGTGGGTGCTTATGCAAGAAAATAGAGGAGCTCTGTGTGATGCCACTAACACACTAGAAGTCCTATGGGTGCTTCTGCAAAGAAAATAGAGGAGCTCTGTGTGATGCCACTAACACACTAGAAGTCCTGTGGGTGCTTCTGAAAAGAATATAGAGGAGCTCTGTGTGATGCACTAACACACTAGAAGTCCTGTGGGTGCTTCTGCAAAGAAAATAGAGGAGCTCTGTGTGATGCCACTAACACACTAGAAGTCCTGTGGGTGCTTCTGCAAAGAAAATAGAGGAGCTCTGTGTGATGCCACTAACACACTAGAAGTCCTATGGGTGCTTCTGCAAAGAAAATAGAGGAGCTCTGTGTGATGCCACTAACACACTAGAAGTCCTGTGGGTGCTTCTGCAAAGAATATAGAGGAGCTCTGTGTGATGCCACTAACACACTAGAAGTCCTGTGGGTGCTTCTGCAAAGAAAATAGAGGAGCTCTGTGTGATGCCACTAACACACTAGAAGTCCTGTGGGTGCTTCTGCAAAGAAAATAGAGGAGCTCTGTGTGATGCCACTAACACACTAGAAGTCCTGTGGGTGCTTCTGCAAAGAAAATAGAGGAGCTCTGTGTGATGCCACTAACACACTAGAAGTCCTGTGGGTGCTTCTGCAAAGAATATATAGGAGCTCTGTGTGATGCCACTAACACACTAAAGTCCTATGGGTGCTTCTGCAAAGAAAATAGAGGAGCTCTGTGTGATGCCACTAACACACTAGAAGTCCTGTGGGTGCTTCTGCAAAGAAAATAGAGGAGCTCTGTGTGATGCCACTAACACACTAGAAGTCCTATGGGTGCTTCTGGGAAAGAAAATATAGGAGCTCTGTGTGTGTGATGGGACTAACACACTAGAAGTCCTATGGGTGCTTCTGCAAAGAAAATAGAGGAGCTCTGTGTGATGGGACTAACACACTTCAAGTCCTGTGGGTGCTTCTGGAAGAAAATATAGGAGCTCTGTGTGTGTAATGGGACTAACACACTAGAAGTCCTATGGGTGCTGCTGCAAAGAAAATAGAGGAGCTCTGTGTGATGCCATAACACACTAGAAGTCCTGTAGGTGCTTCTGGGAAGAAAATATAGCTCTGTCTGTGTGATGGGACTAACACACTTCAAGTCCTGTAGGTGCTTCTGGCAAGAAAATAGAGGAGCTCTGTGTGATGGGGACTAACACACTTCAAGTCCTGTAGGTGCTTCTGGGAAGAATATATAGGAGCTGTGTGTGATGGGACTAACACACTAGAAGTCCTGTAGGTGCTTCTGGGAACAAAATAGAGGAGCTGTGTGTGATGGGACTAACACACTAGAAGTCCTGTAGGTGCTTCTGGGAACAAAAGATAGCTCTGTGTGTGTATGGGACTAACACACTTCAAGTCCTGTAGGTGCTTCTGGGAACAAAATAGAGGAGCTGTGTGTGATGGGACTAACACACTAGAAGTCCTGTAGGTGCTTCTGGGAACAAAATAGAGGAGCTGTGTGTGATGGGACTAACACACTAGAAGTCCTGTAGGTGCTTCTGGGAAGAAATAGATAGCTCTGTGTGATGGGACTAACACACTAGAAGTCCTGTAGGTGCTTCTGGGAACAATATATAGGAGCTGTGTGTGATGGGACTAACACACTTCAAGTCCTGTAGGTGCTTCTGGGAACAAAATAGAGCTCTGTGTGTGTGATGGGACTAACACACTTCAAGTCCTATAGGTGCTTCTGGGAAAAAATATAGCTCTGTGTGTGTGATGGGACTAACACACTTCAAGTCCTATAGGTGCTTCTGGGAACAAAATATAGCTCTGTGTGTGTGATGGGACTAACACACTTCAAGTCCTATAGGTGCTTCTGGGAACAAAATATAGCTCTGTGTGTGTGTGATGGGACTAACACACTTCAAGTCCTATAGGTGCTTCTGGGAACAAAATATAGCTCTGTGTGTGTAATGGGACTAACACACTTCAAGTCCTATAGGTGCTTCTGGGAAGAAAATATAGCTCTGTGTGTGTGATGGGACTAACACACTTCAAGTCCTATAGGTGCTTCTGGGAAGAAAATATAGCTCTGTGTGTGTAATGGGACTAACACACTTCAAGTCCTATAGGTGCTTCTGGGAACAAAATATAGCTCTGTGTGTGTAATGGGACTAACACACTTCAAGTCCTATAGGTGCTTCTGGGAACAAAATATAGCTCTGTGTGTGTGATGGGACTAACACACTTCAAGTCCTATAGGTGCTTCTGGGAAGAAAATATAGCTCTGTGTGTGTGATGGGACTAACACACTTCAAGTCCTATAGGTGCTTCTGGGAAGAAAATATAGCTCTGTGTGTGTGATGGGACTAACACACTTCAAGTCCTATAGGTGCTTCTGGGAACAAAATATAGCTCTGTGTGTGTGATGGGACTAACACACTTCAAGTCCTATAGGTGCTTCTGGGAAGAAAATATAGCTCTGTGTGTGTGATGGGACTAACACACTTCAAGTCCTATAGGTGCTTCTGGGAACAAAATATAGCTCTGTGTGTGTGATGGGACTAACACACTTCAAGTCCTATAGGTGCTTCTGGGAACAAAATATAGCTCTGTGTGTGTGATGGGACTAACACACTTCAAGTCCTATAGGTGCTTCTGGGAACAAAATATAGCTCTGTGTGTGTGATGGGACTAACACACTTCAAGTCCTATAGGTGCTTCTGGGAACAAAAATATAGCTCTGTGTGTGTGATGGGACTAACACACTTCAAGTCCTATAGGTGCTTCTGGGAACAAAATATAGCTCTGTGTGTGTGATGGGACTAACACACTTCAAGTCCTATAGGTGCTTCTGGGAACAAAATATAGCTCTGTGTGTGTAATGGGACTAACACACTTCAAGTCCTATAGGTGCTTCTGGGAAGAAAATATAGCTCTGTGTGTGTGATGGGACTAACACACTTCAAGTCCTATAGGTGCTTCTGGGAACAAAATATAGCTCTGTGTGTGTGATGGGACTAACACACTTCAAGTCCTATAGGTGCTTCTGGGAACAAAATATAGCTCTGTGTGTGTGATGGGACTAACACACTTCAAGTCCTATAGGTGCTTCTGGGAACAAAATATAGCTCTGTGTGTGTGATGGGACTAACACACTTCAAGTCCTATAGGTGCTTCTGGGAACAAAATATAGCTCTGTGTGTGTAATGGGACTAACACACTTCAAGTCCTATAGGTGCTTCTGGGAACAAAATATAGCTCT
>CM053026.1:174290940-174301560 GCA_028564925.1 Lithobates sylvaticus
GCGGATCGGAGGAAGAAGAAGATGGAAGAAGATGGAAGAAGATGCCGGAAGGAGAAGATGAAGAAACCGAAGGATGAAGAAAGGTAGAAGAAAGAGCAGAAGAAAGAAGATTTTAATAAAGGAATTGTCAAAGACCGTCTCCTGTCATTTTTACCATTTTTGTCACTTTTTTGGTGAAATGGTAGGGGTACAAAGTACCCCCTTACCATTTCACACAGGGGGGGGGGTGGGATCTGGGGGTCCCCTTGTTAAAGGGGGCTTCCAGATTCCGATAAGCCCCCCGCCCGCAGACCCCCACAACCAATGGCCAGGGTTGTGGGGATGAGGCCCTTGTCCCCATTAACATGGGGACAAGGTGCTTTGGGGGGGGTCTCAGACGGAGCCGACAATTCATTAGCTGCGAGTGATTTTAAATAAAATCACTCTCGGCTATTTGCCGGTTCCCGTAACACAGAGAACAATTCAAATCCAACTACCAAATATCAAATTTAAACTAATATGAAAGAAATTATAATAGCGGATATAAAGAATGCTTCAAATGATTCGAATGAATTCGAGATTCAGTATATCTAATATAGAGAACTGTTCCTGCACAATGTCATTTTTGCAGGAAAAAAAGCTATTTAAAATCACTCGCGGCTAATGAATTGTCGGCTCCGTAACACAGAGAACAGTCATTCATTGAAAGTCATTGATAAAAAAAAGCGTGGGGGTCCCCCAAATTCAATAACCAGGCCCTTCAGGTCTGCTATGGATATTAAGGGGAACCCCACTTCAAATTTAAAAAAAAAATGACGTAGGGGTCCCCCTAAATATCCATACCAGACCCTTCAGTTCTGGGATGGATTTTAAGGGGAACCCCGGCCAAAAAAAAATGGCGTGGGGTCCCCCTCAAAATCCATACCAGACCCTTATCCGAGCACGCAACCTGGCAGGCGCAGGAAAAGAGGGGGGACGAGAGAGCGCCCCCCCTCCCTCCTGAACCGTACCAGGCCACATGCCCTCAACATTGGGAGGGTGCTTTGGGGGTCTGAGACCCCCCAAAGCACCTTGTCCCCATGTTGATGAGGACAAGGGCCTCATCCCCACAACCCTGGCCATTGGTTGTGGGGGTCTGCGGGCGGGGGGCTTATCGGAATCTGGAAGCCACCTTTAACAAGGGGACCCCCAGATCCCGCCCCCCCTACCATTTCAGCAAAAAAGGTGACAAGAATGGTAAAAATGACAGGAGACGGTCTTTGACAATTCCTTTATTAAAATCTTCTTTCTTCTGGTCTTCTTCCTTCTTCCTTTCTTCATCCTTCGGTTTCTTCATCTTCTCCTTCCATCTTCTTCTTCCATCTTCTTCTTCCTCCGATCCGCTTCTTCTTCCTCCGGTCTTCTCGACCTTGTGCAGTAGGGAACCAGGAAGTGAAGCCGCAATGCTTCACTTCCTGATTCCCTCACCGAGAATGGCACCAGCAGCAGCCGAGAGCCAATCGATTGCTTGGCCTCGGCTGCCGACATCGCTGGACTCCAGGAAAGGTAAGTGTCCATTTATTAAAAGTCAGCAGCTGCAGTATTTGTTCAACCAACTGGAACAGACTCACACATGTCTTGTCTGTTAAACCAGGTTAACAGGCTATAGACACCGGAGTGTCCCACTTCCATGTAGATTCTCTCTTCCACAGAGAGGGCCGGGGCCCTTGTGAAGCTTTTATTATTTTTTTATGGGGAATATCCGGCAAAGTGTACCTGTAAGTGGTATTACACCTGGGAAAACGATGAGATCTTTCCTGCATACATAAATGGCCCGGGCTGGGTATCAAGCCAGAAGCACATGAGATCTCCTATAATAAGAGATCAATAGAAGTCGGTAAGCGGCAGTGTGTGTGGAGGTGGAAGGCAGATTTTTCTCTCATCACTATTCCCGGGCGTATTGTGTGCTGATTTCACAGTGGAGATCTACTATCAATAGAATGGACTGTTTACAGTGTTCAATTTTATCAAATCTCATTTACGTTATTCACTTTAGAAAGGTCAAATTATTTTAATTCACTGCATGGGATCACTTTATGGAAATATTGCATGACTTGATATTAGAAAAGGCTATATGTTCTAACATTTGGTAGGCTAATACCCCCTTCGCATCTGTGAAGATATAGTTTTGTAAAAGCTATGCGTGGTCATTTGTTTTGCCAGATAAATTTAGAGATAAGGGTTCTAAAGCAATATTAAAAAGGAGCAGGGATAAGGGGCATCCTTGTCTCGTGCCCTTGGGGAGGTGGAATTCATTATTATTATTATTATTATACAGGATTTATATAGCTCCAACAGTTTACGCAGCGCTTTACAATATAAAAAGGGAGATAATACAGTTATAACACAATAAAATACAAGAGGATTAAGAGGGCCCTGCTCAGAAGAGCAATCTAAATAGGGTGGGGCAGGTGGTACAAAAGGTTGTAGCTGTGGGGAATGAGCTGATTAAAGTGGTAAAAGATTAGTTGGAGGCGTGATAGGCTTTCCCCGAATAAATTTGTTTCCAGGGATCGCCTGAAGGTAGCAAGAGTAGGGAATAGCCGGACCACTTGAGATAGCGAGTTCATCCGAGAGGAGGCCTGAGAATCCCATTTTAGACATGGCCATTGAGTGCCATTCAAAACTGACGTTGCCAAAGGCTTTTTCCGCATCCAGTGATGATGTCGTGCCCCTCCCCCCCCCCCCCCGGATTGCATTTGGCATGTTCTAGGACCATCATTACCTTTCGGATGTTTTAAGTGGCTTTTCTCCCTTTCACAAAGCCTGATGGGTGTATCAGAGTGTCAGAAACCATGAAATCAGGCCGAGACAGAAGTAAAGTTAAATTACACTTGTTTAATAATAAAAGTAAAAAGAACAAACTTAGTCAAAACATAGCCAAATTTCAGTAACTGGAATGGAAAGTCAGACAAGTCAAAAGTCAGTGATCAATGTAGTGTAATGCAGGATCTGGAGCCAGAAGGGATGTCAGCACAGAAAATCTTAAATAGGATCGCAGGCGATAGTTTCTGTGATGTTGACCAAGGCGAAGGCAGAGCGCCTCTGGACTGGACGGCTTAAGTAGACAGGACTGATGAGCAGGATATCATCAACAGCTGAGTAACTGTGGAGAGATAAGAGCTGGCAATTAGCCGACAGCTGAGTGGCCAGCTCAGTGAAGCAAGGGCTGAGCTGGGATGGAGGGAATGATGCTAGCTAGTCTGGTGGCTACAATCTTGGATAGTATGTTGATGTCTAGATTTAAGAGTGATATGGGACAGTAGGAGCCTGGTTCTTTGGGGTCTTTGCCCTTCTTTCTTTCTTCTTTCCCCTGTAAACCCATCAGGACCCGGGCCTTTGGAGGGATCTAGTTTGTGAATAGTTTCAGATATCTCATATAAGGAGATGGGTGCGTTTAGAGGGTCTCGAGTTGGGAGGGAGTGATCGAGGGAATAGATAATTTATCAAAGAAGAATTGCACAAAGCCAGAAATTTTTGCCAAATTGGCTGGGCAATGGGGGTAACTACACCAACTTAACAAATACACTGGTATTGAGCATTGAACATTTTACTCCAAGCACATTCACATGTGCGTTTTAAAAGGTTTTTGAACAAACCATCATCTTGGGTATAACATTTATGTTTGCCATTATTTTGCCTTTTTTGGGGCTAAAAAACAAGCATGTTTGAAAACATAAGACACACATTCCCAACTCAGGAACTTACAAAGTTCGACTTTGCTAAAGTGAAGGCCATATGAGACATTAGTATCCTAAGACTGTGTTGATGTTGCCTTCATTAGATTTGAAGCAACGTACACGTAGAGGCATAACTGTTAAATGTCCCTTATGATCCCCTGCCTAAAATGTGTGTAGGTACAAACAGGTTAGTTTCTAAAGCCCCAAAACACACAGTGTGTCAACATGTGCTATCTCCCAGCATGGGATATCAAGGTACACGTTTTGGGGGTGCAACGCCTTGCTCAAAACTAAAGTAGAGAGGAAGGGGTTGCACCCCGAAACACATCCATTGATTATATTGATTTATAATGCAGAAAATAAAGCAAACAGGACCTGGTGGTGCACCTAGAGAAGTGGAGTGGCTAAACACTGACATTGGAGCGATTTATCATGTAATTTGATAGATAAACTCGCATGACAAGTTGCAGCCTATTGGAGGCAATGGCACTGTTCCAATCAGTTTTAGCGGCGCCGCAACAATTTGCAAAAGTAGTTCCTGCACTACTTTTTCCAATTTCAGGTGTAAATTCAATAGACATCTGGGCATGAAGCCCCACAAATGTCTATCAAGTAGCACCTGAAATTGCACTGACCTTGCTACTTAGAAATCGCGCTAGTTCAAGTGAAGTAGTGCGATTTCAAAGTAGCATCAATGTGAACCAGGGCTTACAAGTAATAAAAGCATGTAAAATATGAAAACTGCAAACAGGAGCCAACAAGTGGAAGAAAACTTCAAGCCAGATGAACTTAAAATTTGGCAAGCATGTCAACATAATCACGTATTCTTCTCTGTAAAGCAGTGGCAGCCTCCTTTATTTGCTCTAGATCAATCAAAGCCTGTATCATATTTGCACTCATATGGGCAATTGTGCATCTTGGAAGTTCGTGTCCTTGTAAGAAGAGAAAAAAGTATTAAGGGAACGATGGTCAAGTGGCTGAAGCCCTACATAGTGAATTATGGTCAAGTTACTAGTCAAATTGGGGAAATACTTGACTATCCAGCCTATTGTTGCTTGCAACCTTCTTGCCCTTCAGACACCTACACTACTAGGAATGTACACACTGCAACTACTCTGTAATCTTGGCCCTGGTGCCTGAGTCTACAAAACTAGGGTACCTAACACTGCCAGCTCCTTTTACCTCTTCCTTCTCCATGCTAATGTTACGGCACTACATACCGTATACACTCGAATATAAGCCGAGATTTTCAGCCCTTTTTTTAAAGCTGAAAGTCCCCCCCTCGGCTTATATTCGAGTCACCGCCGTCTGCCTACATGAACAGCGTGTCATGCAGACAGACGGCAGTTTTCAAAAGCCACGCCTCCTCCTCCTCCCCGTCCGTGATAGGAGGAACACATTTTCCCAGCAGTAAGTCAGTGTGCAGTGTTCCGCCTATCACGGACGTCCTGTCTTTCTCATCTCATGGATGAGGATGAGAGGACGTCCGTGATAGGCGGAACACTGCACACTGACTGCTGGGAAAACAGCGTTCCTCCTATCACGGAGGAGGAGGAGGAGGAGGAGGAGGCGCGGCTTTTGTAATTTTAGAATGGCGCCTTACACGCTGTGGGGGGACAGAGCGAGACTGCATCAGCGGAAGACAGATGACAGATGACACAGGACACAGGACCCGCAGATCGGCGCAGATCGGCACAGGTAGGCTGCAATGGGGACACAGGTGGGGTCTGTACAGGGGACATGCAGCTGCAGATGGGCATTGCTGACCCTCTTTTCCACTTACAGTAGCTGCTGCATTTTTTACCCTCGGCTTATACACAGGTCAATGCGTTTTTCCCAGTTTTTTGTGGTGAATTAGGGGCCTCAGCTTATATTCGGGACGGCCTATACTCGAGTATATACGGTACTTTGCTAATGTGTGGAGTGGGTGTTTGTTTTGGACATCTAAACATTTGACATGTATACACATTTGAAGTCAAATTCAAATAATACTTACTTGCGCAAACAAGAGGCTCACAAATAATTTCTTCCACTTCTGGGTCTCTTTGGCCCTCTGGAAGGTCTGTGCTGGGTCCAGGTGTCAGATCCCACGCCTCAAAACCAACATCCTGGTTCAGCTGAATGCACTCACTTTCCTCTAAAAATAAATAATACATCATTCATTAATCCCCCCCAAGTCACATGTGTTTCTAGCATCCATTTTGCTGCATTAGTTGACCAACCTTGCACTGGGGACAATGTTTGCTCACGACTTGTGGACTACACCACGCTGCACTGTGGTTTTACCCCTTAAAAAGGCATCAAAAAGGGAAGGTGATGTAATTTTACAGAAGGGAAGCACTGGACAAGTGCCAACATTTATGCAGTTGCCCCCACCCCTCTTGTCTCTTATGGGATAGGGGATATATGAGGATCATTCTAGCATGCGTGACTCTGTGTGACTGTGATCCCCGAGGCCTCTCCTCTACCCATGTCTACCCTGGCAAGGCTGCATTAATGGGCACTGATGAGCCAGGCAGCAACCAGAAAGTGTTCTTTACCCTAAGCCCAGGGCTTTTGGCCCACCTAGGATCACCCCTGTCAGTGGCTAAATCCAGAGCACTACTAAAACAGAGAGCACTATACATGTCTCGTTGATTTTACATGAACCATGACTGAATAAGAGGCTTGCACTATTGCTGCTGCATTACTGAAGCTGGAATACAGTCAACTCCAAAACAAGAAGCTGCAACCCCACATAAAAACCTACCTGGACCCCCAGACCTAGAACTAACCCCACTTTATACAAATGCATTAACAGCTTCAGGCAACAGATAACAGACAAGATCCTGCTTGTATGACCTTTCTGTTAAATCAGAGGTCCATACACTAAGGTGAGCGGCCTGTACTTGTGGTGATGGAAGCACAGATAAGATCATACACGGTTTACGATTGTCTTGAGCATTATTATACTTTGGCTCTACAGCATTTCTTATATCTGGGACTTTTATGCGTTTGTATAGCAGTCATATGCATTTAGTCAATGTTTTAGCGCTGCACTATTTTTGTATTACATATAATAGGGAGCGCAAGAAGATCCTGGATTTCCTGAGATCAGGAGCATCAGAAGATGACATATATGTCCCCAGGCTGTGTTATTACAACAGCCTGCAATTTTTGTCCAACCAAAGCGAACCACGCCCATCACTCTCAATGCTTCCTTCCACATCGGCTGAGGCCACAGCTCCTGAGGTCCACCCTGGTCCTTCTACTCAGGAAGAAGATGTGGAGGAGCCCAGCTTGACCCAGGTATAGCAAAAATAGAATAATGTTAACTAGACTTTATTGATCCCAAATTTCTGCCTTAACAAAGTGGTTTCCATATCAATAGACAGTAGTGGGCAAAAATGATTGGGACAAGAATGAAAAATGCTGGGGTCCAAATGATCGTCTTTTCTGTTTTGCCACATTCAATTTGCAACAGTCATGAGCTCAAAACTGTGTGTGATTGATGACCCAAAAAACAAAAATGTGTCCCATTTTCGTACACAGGAAAGTCTCAGTCAGGAGGAGCCCGTGCCAAGCAGCCAAATGGAGTCGCAGATCCCTCCCCTACGCCCCCTACTAAAAGGGCCAGAAAGAGCAGAAACCTGGATGAGGCCATGCTGCCTTCCTCAGCCACGCAACAACGGCCATCAGTATGGCCCCGGATGCACAAGAGCCATTTGGCTGTATGACAGGGAATAAGTTGCGAGATATGGAGGAGGAGCAAAGAAGTATGTGCGAGGAACTAATCCTGCAGCTCCTCAATAAGGGGAGGAGGGGACAAATTTCAACCAAAACACACATTTGTGATTTGGATGACACACCTCCACCACCTCCACAGACACCACAGCAACCCCACCCACCACAGCAGCATGGCGGACCGTGGCAAATCCAGCCCCAAAACCCCCAACAAGCCCGCTGGCCTGGGAAATTTCACCCCTATAATTTCTGAGTCTCTTTTTGTTTATTTTTTTAATTAGGATTTATTTATTTATTTTTGTGTGCAAAGAATCCACTTTTTCTTTAACCACTTCCCGTCTGGCCTATAGCAGATTGACTAATCATATCAATCAGTGTCTCATATACACTGAGCATTTTCCTGGTGTTTTTCAGCACTTATGTGATTCATGCGATTTATATTTTCTAGCATTTATGCGATTTTATTGCATTTTCTAGCGATTTATTTCTTTTGTTTAGCACCATAGCACTTTATGAGATATATGATTGGTTTCATTGCACTTACATCTAAGTGTTTTTTAGCACTCATGTGATTTATGCGATTTATATTTTCCAGTATTTATGCGATCTTATTGCATTTTCTAGCGATTTAATTCTTTTGTTAATTCTTTTGATTGGTTTCATTGCACTTACCATTTTATGAGAAATCATGATTGGTTAATTTCTGCACTTGTCACTTTTTTGTGATTTTCAATCACTTCACCCAAGCACTTAGGGCTCTTTCAAAACGGACGGTCCATATGTTCGTTTTTCATCCATCCGTTTTCGGATGAAAAACGGACATACATGTATCCCTATGGGATAGCGGGTGTCAGCGGATGAGCATCCGCTGACACCCGAACTTGTCCGTGCCCGCTATGGTCCGTTTCTGCAGACGGAGGAAAACCCTATTTTTCCATCCGTCTGCAGAGCGGATCGGATGACGACGGACTCTACGGTCCGTTGTCAACCCGATCCCCAATAGGGGAGAGCGGCGCTGTGACAGGTCCGTCCCTGCACGGAGTGCAGAGACGGACCTGTCATCTTCCTGCTCAGCGGAGATCGCTCCGGCGATCCCCGCTGAGCAAGCGGCTATCCACGGGGCGGATCTGCACTGATCCGCCCCGTGTGAAAGAGCCCTTAGAAGTGTTTTTTTTCCGCTAGCGCAGTTTATATATATATCTATATATTATTGTCATCCATTTTGAAGGTCTATACCTTTGTAAACAGCAGCAGCGGTTTTGTTTTGTTTGTGTTTTTTTCACCTATTGGTTTATATTTCTTTTGGCGCAAGTTTTAGTTTGTCTACCCTATAGCAGATTGACGGCCGGGCAGTGCTTCTGTTATCTTTACTGGGCGTCATATGGCGTCCAGTAGGATAACATGCCGGTGCGCGCCTGCGGGGGCACGCAGCACAGCGATCTGAGGTGCTTAGTGTCAGTCTGACACACTGCATCTCTGATCATGGTAAGGAGCCTCCGATAGAGGCTTCTGACGATGTGATCAGCTGTAACCAATCACAGCTGATCATTGCATGAACCAGGAAGTGCTGGTTTTCAGTTTGCGCTGGCAGGGAGAGCCAATCAGCGGCTCTCCCTGGCAGAGGGGGGTCTGTGCTTATAATCAGCACATTGATTATCAGCACAGCCCCCATCAGATGTGCCCATTAGCTGCCAATCAGTGCCCATCAGCTGCCAGTCAGTGCCCCATAAATAATGCCAATCAGTGCCCACCACAGTGCCAATCAGTGCCCAGCAGTAACACCTGGCAGTACCTCATCATCAGTGCTGCCCATCAGTGCCAATCAGTGCCACCTATCCGTGAACATCAGTGCTGCCTGTCTGTGCCCATCAGTGCCTCCTAATCAGTGCCCATCAGTGCCAACTCATCAGTGCCGCCTCATCAGTGCCCATTTCAACATTTTATGACAGAAACCACAAGAAACTTTTTTTTTCTCCAAAAAATTGGTCTTTTTTAGTTTGTTTAGCAAAAAATAAAAACCCCAGAGGTGAAAGAAAGCTCTATTTGTGAAAAGAAAATGATAAAAATGTTGTTTGGGTCCAGTGTTGCATGACCGCGCAATTGTCATTCAAATTGCAACAGCGCTGAAAGCTGAAAATTGTCCTGGGCAGAAAGGGGTGAAAGTGCTTGGTACTGAAGTGGTTAAATTAGTTAATTTTTATTTGGAGGCCAGATAACATGTATAATTTAGTTTATTTTATTTGTTAAAGGATGCACAAAAAAAATTGCCTCAGCCGATGTGGAAGGAAGCGTTGACAGCGATGGCCTGGATTTGGTCTGGTCTGGCAAAAAACGCAGGCTGTTATAAGACCACAGCCTGGGGACATATATGTCATCTGCTGCTGCTCCCGTTTTCTCGGAGTCCAGGACTGTATTGTGCTCTCTATTTAATGTACTCCTCAGGTTCCCAATGTTGCTCTTCACATAATTGAGGTCTGCCCTGAGGTACAAAGGCTTCACCAATTCCAAAAGTTTCTCCATCGCTGCCTTCTTCTTGATCTTTATATGACCTTCTTGTATACAAAATAATTATTTTCAAAAATACTTGGCTATGTGTTTTACTTAAAAAATGGGTTGGGTAGGTACATTTCAAAAATTAACAAGGGACACCAACATAGTTGTATCTTTGAGCTTAAAAAATACAAGATAATAATGGTGTTGTGGTAACTTGAGCCAAAAAAAAAAAAAAAAAACATTATTCTGGATATCACTCTCTAAAAAAAAAAATACTTTTAAAATACATTTGGCATAACTCTGCCAATATCACCAGCAAAGCAGCTTCATTATTATCCCATTAAAGAAGACGAATGTGCGCTGCATTTGGAGATTTCATAATTTACTGCGTCATGAATGTGATATCTCCACTACGACGCTAGTTTTACAAGATCGACTGCTTCCTGCTCATCCTTGCTTCCGAGCATGCGTGTTTGTACTTTGGACTTTCATAGTTGGCAACATTGTAAAAAATGTTATAGGGACACTTTTTTGGCTGTAGGCGGGGTCTTATTATAATTAGGGGTGGGGCATGCATGTGCAGGCGTGGCATAACAAAAAGGAAAATGTGGCATGCTAAATAGTGGGCGTGGCTTATATGGGCGTGGTTCAAATGGGGGTGTGGTTAGAGTCTGAGATGAATGAGAGATGGAGAAAGAAAGGGGAA
>CM053026.1:174302021-174515717 GCA_028564925.1 Lithobates sylvaticus
TGAGGCAGTGAGGTGTTTTTTGCCCCCTGAATATCAATCCTCTCAAGGCCTCCAGAGACCCCACTATAGCCGCCTCCAGCACTGTTGCAGAGTTGGTCAGGTCTGGCTGCAACCACCAGTGGGCAGTTACAAGCTGAGTGGCCAATAAATATTTATGACAATCAGGGAGAGCCAAACCCCCACTGTCCACAGGCCTGGTCAGAGTAGTGTATTTGAATCTAGGCGATTTAGACCCCCAAATAAATGAGAGGAAAAGTTGCTTAAGAGTGGTAAAGAAGGTTTTAGTCAGCCATTGTGGGGAATTCCTAAATATATACGTAAGTTTAGGGAGGACTTTCATCTTTAGGAGGTTGATGCGCCCAATGAGGGAGAGGGGAAGATTGCCCCATGCCCTCAGTTTGGATTTGATCCCTAACAGAACAGGTTCAAGATTGAGCCGGACAAAGTCCCTGCTCTCTCTTGAAATAATAACTCCCAAATATGTAAACTTGTCAACCCATTAAAGCGGGGTAGAGGAGGGTGAGGAGGTCCTGGCCCCCTCGTCCACCGGAAAAAGCTGAGACTTATGCCAATTCACCTTCAACCCGGTGAAGGCGGAGAAGGCGTCCATGATTCCGAGTGCACCCCGCAGAGAGTCATCAGCATCATTTAAAAAAAGCAGTAGATCATCTGCATAGAGGGCCACTCTCTCCTCCAGCCAGCCCACCCTAAGGCCACGGACCTCGGCCGAGCTCCTGAGGGCCTCAGCAATAGGTTCCATGGCCAGGGCGAACAGGGCCGGGGAGAGAGGGCATCCCTGCCTGGTGCCCCTCTGCAGGGGGAACGAAGGAGACAGGGAGCCATTCAGTTTAATACATGCTAGGGGACCGGTGTAGAGTGTGCGTATCCAGGCAATAAATTCCAGTGGAAAACCCATTCTTCTAAGCACCTCCCACAGATACACCCATTCCACCTTATCAAATGCCTTCTCCATATCAAGGGTGGCAATGGTCCTAGTGCCTTGATTAGTATGAGGGGCATGAATGTTAGAAAACAGCCTACGTATGTTGATGTCTGTGGACCTACCTGGCATAAAGCCTGTTTGATCAGAGTCAATTAGGGATTTTATTACTTTATTGAGTCTAGTGGCCAATATCTTGGTTAGTATTTTTAAGTCACAATTTAGGAGTGCTATTGGCCTATAGGAAGCGCACAGCTGGGGATCTGTATTAGGCTTTGGAATGAGAACAATATGGGCCTCCCTCATAGAGGACGGTAGGGAGCCCTGTTGGAGATCTGAGCTAACCTGGGGGCAAGCAGTTCCACGTGGGCTCTATAATACTCTATGGGTAGTCCATCTGGCCCCGGGGTCTTTCCTGCTGGGAAAGACCTGATGGCCATCGCAACCTCTTCTGGCGTGATCTCTGAGACAAGGAGTTGTCTCTCTGCATCAGAGAGCCATCCAAGTGCTAGCGTATCCAACATGGAAGTCATAGGTGTGGGGTCAAATCTATCAGGGAGTGAGGAAACATATAGAGAGGCATAAAACCTGGTGAAAGCAAATAGAATATCCTCCGGAGAGGTGACTAGTACTCCTTCTGCTGTGAGTATTTCTGATATGACCGCTAAGGGCCTATCCTGCTGTGCCAGCATCGCCAGTAGTTTGCTGTTCTTATCGCCATGCTCAAAATATTTCTGTCTGCTATTTTGTATACCATACAAGAAGAAGGGGGGCGCCTCTGAATACGTGTAAAAGATTCAATTTTATTAAACAACAATATCCATTTACATAGCGGTGTAAGAAGTTCCATTTAGGTCCTGCATGCTGGGCTGAGGAGGTGAGGAAGCTGCAAATTTATAGCAAATCCACTTCACTTTTCTTTTCTTCCAGCTTAGAGTCTTAGTCACAAGAATGTAGATGTGGCAGAGCTGAGTGGAGAGGAGAATATCCAGAAGTCCAGATGCAGGTTTATAGAGTAGTCCAGTCTGTCAGTGGGACATAATAGAGCCCATTTTACAGAGCAAGGGTTCCGGTGGTCGGGTACAGGGAAATGAGGAGGCGTCAAAGCTGGGACAGCGCCGGGGGGTCGCTCAGTAAGCCGTCAGTCTTGCCAGGGAGATGTTTTAGAGACACGGCCCAGCTTTGACGCCTCCTCATTTCCCTGTACCCGACCACCGGAACCCTTGCTCTGTAAAATGGGCTCTATTATGTCCCACTGACAGACTGGACTACTCTATAAACCTGCATCTGGACTTCTGGATATTCTCCTCTCCACTCCGCTCTGCCACATCTACATTCTTGTGACTAAGACTCTAAGCTGGAAGAAAAGAAAAGTGAAGTGGATTTGCTATAAATTTGCAGCTTCCTCACCTCCTCAGCCCAGCATGCAGGACCTAAATGGAACTTCTTACACCGCTATGTAAGTGGATATTGTTGTTTAATAAAATTGAATCTTTTACACGTATTCAGAGGTGCCCCCCTTCTTCTTGTATATTTCTAGCTCATTGGAACCCGTTTCCTGGTTCCCTTGGGAGGCTGCCCTGACTGGTCAAATGAGACCTTTCCAGAGTATATATATGTATATACATATGTTATGACCATCCTCGGACTATCTGGTGATCCCATAAGAGGTATATACATTTGTACTGAAGCGCCTTTTTCTACTTGTATTTTATTTTGTATACCAAGCCTGGTGGTGTCTGAAACATGGAGATGCAGTTCTCGCCTAAGCGATGAAAGGTGCTCGAAGTTGGGGACTGTCGCTGAGGCCGAGTAGTTATTCAGAGCCTCCTCAACTTTGTGCTGCAGGGCAGAGTCCTTGTCCCCAAGTTCCGCCCTAACAGCCGCTATAGCTGAGATATACTGACCCCTGCTGTGGGCCTTGGAAGCATCCCATGTCATCTCCAGGGAGGCTGACCCCGCATTATGTACCCAGTAGTTCTGCAAGGAGGGAGAGACCCTGTCATGGACTTCCTCATTGTTGATCCAATGGGGTTGTAACCTCCAAAGGGCTTTACTCCTTGTCTTGGGGGTCCTAATGGTTAGTTTAAGAGGATGATGATCCGATAGGCCAGAAGGAAGGTAACTGGCCTCCTGTATATTGGCCAGGAGGGCATCATTGGCAAAAGCCAAATCAATTCGGGAGGACGTTTTTAATGTGGATGAGAAGCAGGAGTACGCTCTGTCCTGGGGATGGAGCCATCTCCATGCCTCTCGGAAGTCTGTTGCCTGGGCCCACGTACCAAGATCAGGATTGAAAGTAGAATGTGGGGAGGGTCTATCTAGGTCACGGGACAGTGTGGCATTAAAATCTCCCATAAACAGGATATACGCCGGGCAATGCGGAGCCAGCCTTTCATACAATGCGTACAGAATGTGTATCTGGCTCGGAGGAGGCAGATAGACGTTCACAATGACATATTTCTTATTGTAGATGTTTAGCACCACCATAGCAAATTTCCCCTGGGGATCTAGATGAATCTCGTGAACTGTACATGGGATTAGTTTACTGATCAAAATAGATACCCCTCGAGAATACGAGGAGTAGGTCGCATGAAGTGCCTTTTGCACCCAGGTTTTTTTTAAGGCCAGGACTTTACTACCAGTTAAGTGCGTTTCCTGTAACAGGACTATATGGGGGTTGTGCAGTTTTAAATATTGGAATAACAGCGAACGTTTGTATTTGGAGTTAAGCCCCCTGACGTTCCACGATAGAATGGTCAGCGACTCAGTATCTGAGGGGATCATCATGGAACACCAGGGGGAAATCGGAGCAGGAAGATACTAACCAACCCGTAGATGCAAACAGACCCAAATTTGGCGCACATAATCAATAGCATTTGAGGAGCACAATACTTATTCATTACTTTAAAGCAGAGAAACCCCTCCCCCAGAACACATAACACCCTACCCAAACATCATAAGAACCAAGTTCAATGACCAAAAAAACAGGCCAGAGAGCCATACAAACCGATGTAGGGTTTTGACCCATAACTAGAGAAAAAAAAAAAAAGGAGTCCTTAGGTCACTGGGACCCCTGGACGTTGAGCCACGAGGCCGAAGGTAGATACAGTCCTTCCCGAGAGAATTCGTTCCGACTCCAGGAGGGAAGTCCAAAGTGTGGTAGGGGGAACAAGGGGGTAAACAGGGGGCGCTTCTGAGCAAAAGGTGGGGTAATTCAATGGCAGTCATTGGAGCTCCTTAGGCAGGAGTAAATGGCAAACTAGCCAGCATCGGGAGACAAAAATATACAATATGGGTAAAAGCGGGATATAGTAGGAAGGAATGATTGTGTTAACGCTGGGAGTTACCAGGAGGCAGTTCTTTTGAAGGAAAAAGGGGAATACTTAACTCCCCCCTGCTAGCTGTAGTGAATCAATTTGTCTTCAGCCAAATGTGTTTAGCGGGTATCCAGCCATGCCGCCGCGGCCTCTGGAGTGTCAAAAAAGCGGGTGCTATCGCCATCGGTGATCCGTAGCCTGCTGTGATACAAAAGGCCAAATCTTATTCCTTTTTCTCGAAGTCTACGTCGCACATCGGTAAAGGATTTGCGGCGTTGCTGTACTTCCTGGGAGAAGTCCGGGAAAAAAAGCAGTTTGGCATTCTCATACTTAATTTCAGGCATGGCGCGTGCCGCCGCCAGGATGCGATCCCGATCTCGGTAATTTAATAAGCGTAGCAGGAAAGGTCGCGGGGGGGGCCCTGGCCTTGGTGGGAGCGGTGGCACCCTGTGGGCCCTCTCAACAACGAAAGTGGGCGGTACATCCCCCAGGTTGAACAGGGTGGATAGGAACTGTTCAGTAAATTCAGCGGGCCTGGGACCCTCCGCTCTCTCAGGCAGGCCAAGTATGCGGATATTATTCCGCCTAAGGCGGTTTTCAGTATCAATCGCGCGCTCCTGGAGCGCCTTGACTTGGAGCTGCAGGGCCCTCACCTCCCTAGAGTCCGACCGGACCGTATCCTCCACCATGGAGACCCTTTCCTCCACCTCAGCAACACGGGACCGAAATTTGTCCATATCTTGGCGAATGAGACCGACATCTACCGTCAAGAAGTCGATCTTTGCTGTCAGGGTTTCTTTGCAGGATGTAATGGCTGCCAGGATCTCTGCTCCCGTGGGAGCAGTCCCCTCCCCCGAGTTTGCGACTTCCTGTGCACCAGACGCCATCCCAGCCGTGGAGCGTCCTGCGGATGAGGTAGCCGCCGGCGGAGGGGCACGAGGAGCTTTAGGGGTGGACTTGGAGTAACGGGTCTTAGGGTGGCCCATCCGAGGTTTACCCTAAAATGGAGGAAGGTCGTGGGAGAGCCTGTGGGCCGGGAGTCTGGGACCCAGAAGAAGGATGAGGTTGTGTCAATGCGTATGCTCTGGTGCAGGAAGAGAGTCCTTGTACTGGGGGGGCAGCAGGCAGGCTCCGGGGGTTCAGATATCAGGACGACAGGTGTAGCGGTGCCGGCCTAGCTATATTGGATCAGGGCCCTCAGCAGGGGACAGATGATGGCACAGGAAGGCAGTTCAGTATTGCTGGGGCACAGATGATGGCACAGGAACGCAGTTTAGTATTGCTGGGGCACAGATGATGGCACAGGAATGCAGTTTAGTATTGCTGGGGCACAGATGATGGCACAGGAATGAAATTCAGTATTGCTGGGGCACAGATGATGGCACAGGAAGGCAGTTCAGTATCGCTGGGGCACAGATGATGGCACAGGAATGCAGTTTAGTATTGCTGGGGCACAGATGATGGCACAGGAATGCAATTCAGTATTGCTGGGGCACAGATGATGGCACAGGAAGGCAGTTCAGTATTGCTGGGGCACAGATGATGGCACAGGAAGGCAGTTCAGTATTGCTGGGGCACAGATGGTGGCACAGGAATGCAGTTTAGTATTGCTGGGGCACAGATGATGGCACAGGAATGCAGTTTAGTATTGCTGGGGCACAGATGATGGCACAGGAATGCAATTCAGTATTGCTGGGGCACAGATGATGGCACAGGAAGGCAGTTCAGTATTGCTGGGGCACAGATGATGGCACAGGAATGCAGTTTAGTATTGCTGGGGCACAGATGATGGCACAGGAATGCAGTTTAGTATTGCTGGGGCACAGATGATGGCACAGGGATGCAATTCAGTATTGCTGGGGCACAGATGATGGCACAGGAAGGCAGTTCAGTATTGCTGGGGCACAGATGGTGGCACAGGAATGCAATGCAGTGTTACTGGGGCAAAGATGGTGACACAGGGGAGGCAGCTCAGCACTTCTGGGGCACAGGTGGTGGCACTGGAGATAATGTTCAGCACTGGGGCCCAGGTTATGGTGCAGAGAAGGCAGCTCAGTGGTGCTGGGGCAGAGATGGTGGTACAGGGATGGCAGGGCAGCTCGGCCTAGGTACAGTACCTGTCCTGGAGGATGATCCTGGCACAGTAGGCCGCAAGATGGCGGCGGGCCTCGGGCGCAGGGAACGGCCGCTATGGGCTATTTGATGGCTTGTGGGGGGCCCCACACAGCCCAGCTAGCTCCCAGGGGCCGCCTCCACCGATGTGTCCGGATTTGCCTCCTCCCGGTCCGCGGATCGTGGCACTCGAGCCCACGGATGTCGGAGGCTCCGTAGGCCTCAAAATGGCGGCGGGCCTCCGCTGTGTGGAGCCGTCCACGGCTGGCCGATTTTAAAAATTCCTGCTGGGGCTGGTGTAGGAGATGCCTGGATGTTGGTATGGAGAGTGTGGAGACTCTCCAGGCTTGTCTCAGTACAGGATGGCGGTGGATTGTTTCAGGATCGGCGGAGCTCCTCAGCAGCACGTCTGTCTCCTACTACATCCGGACACGCCCCCCCTATTTTGCTTTTTTAGTTGATGTTAGTGTTAAGTTAACTGCATTTTATAAAATTCTGAAAAGTGGCACACGCTTTTATTTAAAACTCTTTATTGGTTTGATGTAATTATTAATAATAAGTTATTGCCGCTTTTTTTTTTTTTGACACTGAACTAGAGTGTTTCGATTTATTGTTGATGTTTAGGGATGAGCCGATCACCCCCCCGTTCGGCTCGCACCAGAACCCGCGAACGGACCTAAAGTCCGTGCGAGCTTTAGAACCCTATTAGTTATAATGGATGCGAACGTTCAAAATCAAAAGTGCTAATTTTAAAGGCTAATATGCATGTTATTGTCATAAAAAGTGTTTGGGGACCTGGGCCGTTTTTTTAGGAGCAGTGATTTTAATAATGCTTAAATTGAAACAATAAAAGTGTAATATTCCTTTAAATTTCGTACCTGGGGGGTGTCTATAGTATGCATGTAAAGGGGCGCATGTTTCCTGTGCTTAGAACTGTCCCTGCAAAAAGTGTAATTTTTGCAGGAAAGAAAGCTATTTAAAATCACTCGTGGCTAATGTGAATTGACGGCTCCCGTAACACAGAGAACAGTCATTCATTGAAAGTCATTCATAAAAAAAAAAGTCATTGATAAAAAAATAAAAAAAATTTAAAAAAAAAAAAAGCGTGGGGATCCCCCCAAATTCAATAACCAGGCCCTTCAGGTCTGGGATGGATATTAAGGGGGACCCCAGCCAAAAAAAAAAAAATGGCGTAGGGTCCCCTTCAAAATCCATACAAGACCCTTGAGGTCTGGGATGGATTTTAAGGGGAACCCCAGCCCAAAAAAATGGCGTGGGGTCCCCCTCAAAATCCATACCAGACCCTTATCCGAGCACGCAACCTGGCAGGCCGCAGGAAAAGAGGGGGGACGAGAGCGGCCCCCCTCCTGCCTGAACCGTACCAGGCCACATGCCCTCAACATTGGGAGGATGCTTTGGGGGTCTGAGACCCCCAAAGCACCTTGTCCCCATGTTGATGAGGACAAGGGCCAGGGTTGTGGGGGTCTGCGGGCGGGGGGCTTATCGGAATCTGGAAGCCCCCTTTAACAAGGGGACCCCCAGATCCCGGCCCCCCCCCCCTGTGTGAAATGGTAAGGGCCTACCATTTCACCAAAAAAGTGTCAAAAATTGTAAAAATGACAGGAGGCGGTCTTTGACAATTCCTTTATTAAAACCTTCTTTCTTCTTTCTTCATCCTTCGGTTTCTTCATCTTCTCCTTCCGTCATCTTCTTCCATCTTCTTCTTCCATTTTCTTCTTCCTCTGATCCGCTTCTTCTTGCGCTGGTCTTCTCGTCCTTCTCGTCCGGCATCTTCTTCCATGGCGTCGGCATCTGTTCTTCTGTCGGGCCGCTCCTCGCAATGGGAGGCTTCCGCTGTGTGAGGCTTCGCTCTGTCTGACAGGTCTTTTATAACGGAGGGCACCTGGTGACCCCGCCCCCCTCTGACGTCATGAGGAAAGCCATAGGGAATTCCCCATGACGTCCCCGTGCGTCAGAGGGGGGGCGGGGTCACCAGGTGCCCTCCATTATAAAAGACCTGCCAGACGCACCTAAGCCTCACACAGCGGGAGCCTCCCATTGCAAGGAGTGGCCCAAGAAGAGACACAGACACCGACGCCATGGAAGAAGATGCCGGACGAGAAGGACGAGAAGACCAGTGCAAGAAGAAGCGGATCGGAGGAAGAAGAAAATGGAAGAAGAAGATGGAAGAAGACGACGGAATGAGAAGATGAAGAAACCGAAGGATGAAGAAAGAAGAAAGAAGATTTTAATAAAGTAATTGTCAAAGACCGCCTCCTGTCATTTTTAACATTTTTGACACTTTTTTGGTGAAATGGTAGGGGTACTTTTGTACCCCCTTACCATTTCACACAGGGGGGGCAGGATCTGGGGGTCCCCTTGTTAAAGGGGGCTTCCAGATTCCAATAAGCCCCCCGCCCGCAGACCCCCACAACCACCGGCCAGGGTTGTGGGGAAGAGGCCCATCAACATGGGGACAAGGTGCTTTGGGGGTCTCAGACCCCCAAAGCATCCTCCCAATGTTGAGGGCATGTGGCCTGGTGCGGTTCAGGCGGGAGGGGGGCCGCTCTCGTCCCCCCTCTTTTCCTGCGGCCTGCCAGGTTGCGTGCTCGGATAAGGGTCTGGTATGGATTTTGAGGGGGACCCCACGCCGTTTTTTTTGGGCTGGGGTTCCCCTTAAAATCCATCCCAGATCTCAAGGGTCTGGTATGGATTTTGAGGGGGACCCTACGCCATTTTTTTTTTTGGCTGGGGTCCCCCTTAATATCCACCCCAGACCTGAAGGGCCTGGTTATTGAATTTGGGGGGACCCCCACGCTTTTTTTTTTGTTTTTTATCAATGAATGACAGTTCTCTGTGTTACGGAAGCCATCAATTCATTAGCCGCGAGTGCTTTTAAATAGCTTTTTTCCTGCAAAAATGACACTTTTTGCAGGGACAGTTCTAAGCACAGGAAACCTGCCCCCCTTCACAGGCAACCTATAGACACCCCCCAGATGTGATACTGCAATGCTGTACTAACAGCACGCACACACAAATCCCCAGAAATACAGCACATATTGTCAGCAGCACACTGACACGCTGACACTGAAACACAATACGCGAGGCCGCCGCCGCCGCATCCTGCCTGTAGCCAATTATGGCTCTCCTCGCTGCTGGCGCTGTGATTGGCCAAGCATGCGGGGTCACAGTGCATGCTTGGCCAATCATCAGCCAGCATTTCACTGTGACTGGCGCAATGCATTGCGGGCCGCTCGCATCACACGAATTTGATGCGAGCGGCCCAAATAGTTCTGGGCTTGCTGAATGGGCGAACGCCCGATGTTCGATTCGAACATGAGTTTGAATCAAACACCAGGCCCATCCCTATTGATGTTTTATTAAAAAGGAGATTTGCATAAGCCCAGCGAATCAGTCTGAAAAGTGCATAGGTACCATGGACTAAACCTATTTTATATTCCTGAGCTGAAAATCCAGGACATGCTAAAAAAAATGTATACAGCATTTTCATGCTCCATCTGCTTTAAAAATTATATAAATCTGAAGCTGTATCTCTTATTGCCACCAAGGGTAAATAAATTATATTTAAATTATTTGGTCCAAAATTTCTTTCCCTGTATCTTTTCCTTTATTTTTGGAGAGAGACGGCATAAATTATTATATGCTACAGTACTATATAATATCATAAACAAGAAAGAAAAACTGCTCTCAAAAGTGAATAGATAGTGTGAAAAAAGCTGCAATAAAAACCACAAATATCGGTATAGTGTCAGAAAAAATAAATGCATCTGCCCTCGCTATGCGATGCGCCTGAGATGGCGCGGTATGCGTTTGCGTGCTGTGTCACCTTGGCTGCGTGAGGTAAGTGGTTGCATTGTCTGCCTCGCTGGGTTAAGATGGCGCGGTGCGTACTTGAAACCACGTGGGACAGTATTGCCGCGGTGCACCCTGGCCCTTGTAGTCTCTGGGGACGCAATTTAGGTATAGCGGGAATGTGAATCGATGACACGGAGTGCCGTCTGCGTACCGCGTCATCGGTTAACGCCCACAGGGGCGGGACGGAACTGGGTTCACCTATATAAGGACGCCTGAGACGGTCATTTGGCGTCTTCCCCCTCCTCAGCAGCATGGTGAAGGAGGTTTTTGCAATAGGCTTGGACATTCTCTATGGGACCTGGTGGAGGAATCTTTTAACCAAGACAGTGGGTAAGCTTTTCACTAGAGGGCTCTTTTTGCCAAATCTATGGCTAGTCTTACCTTTATAATCACCATTATTCTCCTTTCTATTTTCTCATAGCCTTGCCGTTTTTTCAAATGCCAATAGAAGCTACAGGGATTTTTCTCCCAGGCTGTCTTGTAGAAATATGGATTACATTCCGCCTTTTCCTTGAATTATGACATCTGTTGGGGTTGAAGGTCTGATGCCCATGGGGAAGCAAATACCATATAAAATGTTTTTTTTGTATGTAAGTTTATGTACAAACGAATTTATGGGTTGGTTTTCTTTGACCTCCATGTGGTGGCTTTTTGGTCAATATATGGAAATAAACGTAAAAATGTATTGTAACCAGTATGTTTTTTGATATACCTTGTAGACAGTGATGTTAATTCCCGGAAGAAGATTGGAAAAATGGCCGTTTTGAAACACGTCGGAATTATCACCAGCCTTCATATGTATCGTTTACAAACATCTGTTTTGTTTTTATATCCTATATGATGAAATTTTGTATCCTGAAAAACTGTTTTTCATGTAAATATTAATAATTATTTATATTTCTTTACAATTTTATGTGTTGCCTAAAAAATCCTATTCTGAGAGTTTTTTTTGAATTCCAGGAAAAAATAAATTGCGCTAATTCAATCACCCTAATTCTCATGTGTCAAAAAAAACATAATAACATATAAGGCAAAATATACATACACAAATATAATGAACTATATCACAATATGTATAAAAACAATATAATATAAAAATAAAATCCATATATGAAAATTAAATTCAATATAAAACCCTGATGTGCTCAAAGGTGAAAGAAAAAATAAATAAATATATTAAATGAATAAAAATAAAATATATAGGTGTAAGGCCATCAACAGTCCAAATCAGAAAAACGTATCAAACGGAGACACAATATGATCCAGTGGAAAATCCAAAACATGAGAGGAAAGCCGTCACCAGAATTCTGTAGATGGAGGGGAGGTGGAGGTAAAAAGCCAAGGTGTGGGAAGGTCAATATTAATATATGCACCTTGCCAGATTCGGTGGACCCCCTAAATAGCGAGGTCTGAAGCGCGAGCAGATATAACCCTCTGCACGCGTAAATATGGTTTCCGACCGGTCACTGGAAACGTCTGTCAGGAAGGAGTCCACAAAGCAGGAACCAGGATTCCGAACCATCAAGATTCGATGAACACCAACACCAACATAGGTGGAAGATAAGAGATAACTCCAATGGTGTAGTATCTTAACAAACTGGCTTATTTATAAAAAACAAATACAGAAAAGCGGGGACCAGCGCCACTCGCTATATTTAAAAATTGCCGGCAGCGTATAAACAAACACCCGTGTTCCAAAAACACATGGGGGGCATGGTGGCGTCAGTACATGTTTCGTCAGAGTTGACGTCTTCAATGGGGCACAGGCAACGTACTGAAACCATCACCTATTTATATGACCACGCCGCAACCAAGCCTCATTATGGCCGCGGAGTCGTCATACACAGTATCGCGAGAGAACACCAGATCTCGATCTGACGCCCTTCACGTTCACACTACCTCAATGCACTTCTGGAGAGGAGCAAGGAATGTACACAACAATGTAATTCATAACAATTCATTGTTTAAAAACAAGCACTCACTTATAGCAAAATGATATGCACTGCTATGGGTACATATACATCATAACGACAGATGAACATATAGCCCACAGTCAATCAAAAAATTGCCATAAGCTATAAAAAATAATACACAATAATAATAAAAATTATTACTTAATAAAACTACGAATAAAAATGTAATTTAAATTTAAAAGGAAAAAGAAAAAGCCAGACTACTCAATGGACATACATAAAACAATCCAAAAACTGCTATCATCTGATTTTAAATCATAATAACAGAGGCTAGGCTACTCACTTTCAGATAGTGAGAAGAATGCCTCGATGTCATCATGATAATTATATTGAGCTACACATCGAGATAGGTGTTCTCTCGAAACATTGCACATAACGCCAAATGACAAGAGTCATTGTACAGTCAAGTACATTCAATTCCGCATAAGAGCAATTAGAAACAGGTACAGACATTATTATGCATTATCTATAAATGCATTTAATTCGATATCAGCATTTAATCCTAGGGGTCTCAAACATCTGATTTTGTAGATCCATCCCATTTCAAGCTTTGAAATGGCTCATCGTTTCAGTCCCCCCTCCAAGGTAATTTCAAACGATCAATGCCCACAAACTTGGTCCCTTTAGGGTCCTGCATGTGGAATTCCAGTTAGTGTCTTGAAACAGGATGCCCCTTATAGCCTCTCTTAATGTTTCCAATGTGCTCCCCTAAACAAACCTGGAGTGGTCGAACAGTACGCCCCACGTATTGGAGCCCACATGGGCACGTGAGAAGGTACACGACCCCCAGAGTAGAACAGGTAATTAGTGATTTTATAGGGAACTCACAAGAGGTAGTATTGGATTTGAAGTGTGTAATTTTCCTCTCCTTAATGGCATTAACCATACAGACTACACATTTTTTGCATCTATAAAAACCCACCATATTCTGAAAAAACATTACTTTTTTATCAGGGGGGTCACAAAAATTGGTGGCAACCAGTGATCTTAAAGCTGGGACCCCTCTAAAAACTACCTGTGGTTTATCAGGAAGTACTGATCCCAATATCCAGTCATTTTGTATAATATGCCAGTGTTTAAATAGCAATTTTTTAACAGAAAAATGTTGGTGTGAATAGCCAGTAATAAACAAGCATATTACATTTCTGCTGTTATTATCACCACCTTTATCTTGTTTCTCAGACAATAGAATGCCCCGATCGAATTTCTCAACCTCATCCGATTTCTGTCTTAAGAAGGAGCTTTCATAACCCTTCTCAATGAATCTATCTGTGAGTACCTTAGATTGAGTCTTAAAGTCATCCAGTTTGAATGAATGAATGATTTGTATAGCGCTGCAAATGCGAACTGAATCGCCTCAAGGCGCTTGGTCTGTCCTGCGATGTCCTGCTTATCAGAAGAGGTGGGTCTTGAGTTTTTTCTTGAAGGCCCGATGGTTTTCTTCCATGCGGATGTTGGTGGGTAGAGCGTTCCATAGCCAAGGTCCTTGGACTACGAATCTTCGTTCTCCCTTATATTTGTAGCGGGCTTTAGGGATGAGAAGGCGGTTTTGGTTTGTTGATCTTGAATGTGATCCTATTCTTTACCGTTAGCCAATGGAGGGTCCTTAGGGATGGAGAGATGGATTCCTAGGGTTTCTTTCCTGTGACTAGTCTTGCTGCTGTGTTTTGGACGACTTGTAGGCGTGCAATCTGGTAATTTGGAAGTCCTATGTAGAGGGAATTTGCGTAGTCGAGTCGCAAATAGATGATTGTTCCAACTACCACTGCTTTCTCCTTTTCTGGAATGAAGGGAATGAGTTTGCGTAGCAGGCGGAGAAGATGGTGGGATCCACTGACAACTGATCCTATTTGTGCATCCATAGTCATCTCTGAGTTTAGAACAATTATGCCAGATCCTGATATACTGACTATTAGGGACCGAGTCAAGCCAGGACTTATGGTGACAACTATCTCATGGAATAAACGAGTTACGGTCTGTGGTCTTGAAATATGTGGAGGTTAATAACGAATCCCCCTCCCCCAAATCTTAAGATCCAAAAAATTGACAGTCTGCTGACTGGCCTCGAATTTAAATTCGATGCCCCTTCGATTCGATATCACAGTGTCACAGTTTTTTCCAGAGCCATCCTCAGGGACCAAAGCCTATGTATATTAAAGTTCTCAAAAAAGGATCATGGATGAAAAATGTAATCGTGTGGTCCTTTTAAAATGGTAATTTACAACAGGCTATCATTTTTAATGATAATAAACAATTTAGAGAAAAGTATTTTTAAAGAAAACCTGTCAAAAATTAAAACATTTAAAAGTATAAATCCTGCCTGAAAGCAGAAACCACAAATTATCTGCTACTGCCCTTAATAGTGGGCCCCCTTGATTTAGTTTCACTTTGTTACTAGAGGTTTTACTTCCATGATGTGTGGGTTAAGCCTTGCCCAAGTCTCATTCCACCTGTCCAGAGGAGAGTACTTTAGCAGCCAGTTAGGGGAAAAGGTGCATGGTGGGTGGGGCTTAGCGTAGCGGTAAAAAAGTAAAACTATATATTTTTGCTATTACACACAACAAGCTTGACTAAAAAGTTCCTTATTCTTTGAAAGTCTACATGTATTCGGGGATACAGGAAGTAGACAGAAGTTGCACAGCGCAGGTTTAAAGTGTACTTCCTCTTTTGCAGCCAAATTAGTTTAATGCATATTGTAAAGTAGTTCTAAAGGCAGAAGGTTTTTTACATGCATTTTGGTAAAAAAAAACTTCTGGGCGCAGCTTCTCCTCCAACTCACACTTATACTTACCTGAGCCCCATCTCAACCCAGCAATGTGAATGAGAGCAGCAGCTCTTCCGGGTCTCAGTCTTCTCATTTGCTCACAAACCATGGGAGCCATTGGCTCCTGTTGCTGTCAATCACAGCCAGTAAGCCAATGAGGATAGAGCGAGGTGTTGGACCAAGGCACACATGTGTGAATAGACAATGTTCATTCACAGGAGTGCAGCTTGGAAACTAGCCTGTTTGAGAGCAGCCAAAGCAAGAGGCTTGCTATTGGGGGCACTCAGCAGGGGGAGGAGGCAGGAACGCAGGGAGGGGACCCTAAAAAAAGAAGATCGGGGCTGACCTCTGCAAAACCACTGCACAAAACAGGTAAGTATAACATGTTTGTTACTTTTTAAAAACTGGAACCTTTTGAACCACTTTAACTCCTTCAGATCTGTGCTATAGCCGAATGATGGCTACAGTGCTGATCTGCTTTGCCGGGAGGGCGTCAATAGACATCCTCCCCTTAGCAAGCTGGCCGTGCCCCCTACAGGGAGCACACGGCACGCGCTGTGATTGCCCAAGTCATTCAGATCCGACCCCTTACCACGTGATCAGCTGTCAGCTAATGACAGCTGATCACGTGATGTAAACAGAGAATCGGTAATCGATTATTTTTCTTCTCACTCTGATAGCGTGAGGAGAAAAAAGGCTGGTCACCGGCTCCTGTTGAAGGGACATCAGTCCCGAGCAGGGAGAGGTGAACCCGCCTCATATGTGCCCACAGTGCCCACAAATCAGTGCCCACTGTGCCCACCAATCAGTGCCCACAAGTACATTAGTGCCACCTATAAATGCCCACAAGTGCCACCTATCAATGCCCACTAGTGCCACCTATCAATGCCCACCAGTGGTGCCTCATCAGTGCCACCTAGAAGTGCTGCCTATCAGTGTCCCCTACCAGTGCCGATCAGTGCCTATCACTGCCACCCATCAGTGCCCATCACTGCCACTCATCAGTGCCACCTATTAGTGCCCTTCAGTGCCATCAGTGCCCATCAATGCAGCCTATCAGTGCAGCCTACTGATGCCCATCAGTGCAGCCTATCAATGCCCAACAGTGGGGCCTCATTAGTGCCACCTAGCAGTGCTGCCTATCAGTGTCACCTACCAGTGCCGATCAGTGCCCATCAATGCCACCAATCAGTGCCCATCACTGCCACCCATCAGTGCCCATCAGTGCCAGCTATCAGTGCCACCTATTAGTGCCCTTCAGTGCCACCTATCAATGCCCTTCAGTGCCACCCATCAGTGCCTACCAGTGCCACCTATTAGTGCCCACCAGTGCTGCCTATTAGTGCCCATCAGTGCTGCCTTATCAGTGCCCATCAATGCAGCCTATCTGTGCCCATCAGTGCAGCCTATCAGTGCCCATCAGTGCAGCCTATCAGTGCCCATCAGTGTAGCCTCATCAGCATACATTACTGAAGGAGAAAAATGACCTGTTTGCAAAATGTATTAACAAAATATAAAACGGTTTTGTATTTTTTTTTAATTCGGTCTTTTTTAATTAAAAAAAAAACCCCAGAGGTGATCAAATACCACCAAAAGAAATCTCTATTTGTGGGGAAAAAATTATAAAAGTTTCATTTGGGTACAGTGTTGTATGACCGCACAATTGTCATTCAAAGAGTGACAGCGCTAAAAGCTGAAAATTGGTCTGGGCAGAAGGGGGGTTTAGGTGCCCAGTAAGCAAGTGGTTAAATTTGTTACATGTTCCAATTTACATAGCATAACTTAAAGTGGAACTTTAGTCTGAAAATTAAGCCTTGCTAGAACACTTCAGGCTGGCCCCTTTTGCAGGTACAGCTATGTTAAACATAAAAAATAAGTGCCTATGCTGTTTAAGATCCAGTGATACACTGTTCTACATTTCTCTGCACATGCTCAGTTGCTCTCCATTATTAGGCACTTTTAGGCACTGATGAATTTGGCCTGTTGACAGCTGATGACTCATCCATTGTTAAGGATGCACCGGCCTGCTCCTTAACAACCAACTATTCACTATGCCCTGATTGGGCAAAGCTTTTCCCAATCAGGGCTTAGAATGCAATGTGCAGCATGCAGTGCATTGTGGGGCTCTCGGCGAACATCCCACCAAGCGCCCTGCAAATTCGGGTGTTCGCCAGACGGGCGATGTTTGGGCCAAACTTATGCTCGGTCCGAACCGCTCACCCAACACAGCTCCTTGCCTCAGCTGTCCTACATTTCGATTTACTTAGCATCCGCCCGAGCTTGACGGGAATTTCAACTATTTAATCAGCACTCCTGCAAATTATTTTGCAGATGAAGTACTGGGAAGGTGACTCTCGTGCTGTATCCAACTATAAGGTATGTGTCATGATCTAACTGGGAACCTCGATACTAACACTATCGAGGTGAAATGCACCATATACCATCTACCTCTATTTTTAATCCTTAACTGACCCAACTATCCTTTTTCATTCCTTCAGACCCAGTGTTGGACTATCCAACCCGTGGGGTTATCCCTACGGCTTTTAGGCTGCCCTTCCCAGACAGAGGAATTGTCTCCACCAGACATATTCAGGTACATATTCCAATATACTTACTTATAGCAACTACATAGCAGATTGTTTCTGGAAAGATTTATACTACCTTAACCACTTCCCACCCGGCCAATGTAGATATACGGCCGGGTGGGAGCGTCTACTTCTGATAGGACGTTCAGGAACGTCCTTCAGAAGTAGAGGGATCGCGCGCGTGTGCCCGCGCAGCGGCGCGATCCCGATGCGGCCGTGTCACCCGGACACGGCGCATCTCGAATCGGCAGGAGGGCACGGTGATTGGCCCTCCTGATCACATGACGGCCGTGACGAATCACGGCTGTCATGTGATTTAAACAAACAGCCGGTTGCTAGGCAATCGGCGCTCCTCTCCTCACACGGAAGTAATCGCTGCAGCCGGCTGGTGATCAGTGAGTATGAGATGTTTTTTTACTCACTGATCTCCAGTCTAGGGTCCCCCATAGTCACACGTCCTGACAGTAAAACACACATGTCCCCACAGTAAGACACACATGTCCCCACAGTAAAACACCTAAAACACACATGTCCCCAACACACATGTCCCTAAATAATAAAAACACATGTGCCAATGATTATCTGCACACATATGTCCGTGATCACCTGCACAGCCCTTTTACATGATCATTTGCGTACATATGTCCGTGATCACGCGAACCAATTATTATACACTTAACGGAATTTTTTTTACAAAAAACATGTACAGAATACATTTTGGCTTAAATTTATGACAAAATTTGATTTTATTGGATTTCTTTTAAAAAAGAAAGGAGAAAATATTGTTTTTTTTCAAAATTGTATTTTTTTATATCGCAAAAAATAAAAAACGGAGTCGCGAATAAATACCACCAAACTAAAGCTCTATTTGTGCGAACAAAATGATAAAAAATTCATTTGGTTACAGCATTGCATGACAGCATAGATATAGAACACGGGCCCAGCCCCAATAAACGGGATACTTTTGAACGGCGCTTCTAAAGACTAATTGGAGTCTGACCGACTCCCGGCCCTTCTATTAGGTGGATTAGAACCCCGATACAAATCTACATCTATTAGAACCGGTAACAGTATAGTTGTAAGTAGTAACATAATTGCTGACTAAATATACTCTATATCTAACATACTGACAATTTCGTTATTAATATCTATTAACGTCTTTTTTTTGTTCTTGGTTCTTTGGTCCCTCTCTCTTAGCAATTGCACTACCCCAAAATGAATCAAACCTCTTCAAGCTGACGATGACTCCCTGTGGGGGATATTGTTTTTATATTATGTATTAGTGGAATGTATGTTTCTACAACTTGGATACCTTCCAACAGCAACACATACCTGTAAGGTAGGCGAAAGAATAACTACCCATAGAGAGGGGTAGAAAATAAAGCCTTTTGATATTATATATACCAGGAGACAATATGGCTCACTCCTAAATAACTCTCACTCTTCCTTTCTTAGAATTATACCACAGATATTAAAACTGCTGCTCATTGGTTCTGATGAAGCTAAGAGCGAAACGCATCAACCATCTTCTGACCAGCATGTAAAATCTACCAATGTAACCCGAAATGTCTATATGTGTATCTTATATCCAATGACTAAACCCTTATCATTTTTTCTTTTACTTTTTTGTATATATTCTTGTATACTATTGTTCAGATTTTCTATAATAAATTGACTTTTGTAAAAAATATCCTTTACGGGATATCCGTTTTTGTTCAGGTGCCGCGATAGTCCGTCAGGGTGGCTAAACCCCCTCTTGTTCCTTTCTTTTTAGTAACTGTGACTCTTTAGAGGGTTATTTTGCATAATCTCTGGTGCTTAGGATTGTTTTTTTGTGAAGGTGTATGAGGAAAAATAACTTAATGTAATTATACAACAAATAAGTAAGATAGATAGGTGTCATCTCTGTTGTCTAAGGTTTTGGGTCAGCATTTTCAGGTTAAGAAAATTATTAACAAACACTGGAATATTTTAAAAGGGGACACCACTCTGAGGGCTCTTTTACCAGAATGCCCGCAGGTGGTGCACAGAATCTTAGGGATAAAATATCTCCAAATGTACTAGACCCTCCTAACAAAGTGGAACAGTTTTTTTTTTTAAAGAAGATTTTTATTTTGGCTGTAAAAGGCATGAACAACTGAAAGCATATTGCTTCAAGAAGAAAAAGAAACAAAAGTGCATAGAAAAGTGTACAGAAACATAAAAAGAGAGCAGAAAGGGCGGTACTTTGCATGAAGCATGTGTGGGATAAGGGTTTGGTTATTAGTAGGGTAATAGACATATCTATAATACAATATTTAACTTGATTTCACATAATTACTATCTAATTGGCTGACATTACTATTGTTCAGACAATTACATAAGTGGACATGGGAATAGATACCTACTAAGTTAAGCTTAATGAACTACTCCATAACAGAGATGAAGTAAAAGGGTATACAAAAGTAAAATTTAACAGCTTTATTGTATAGATATAAAATAAAATATTAACAGGTCCATACAGTATTGAAAGAATATAGACAGCAATACATGGACAGGGAATATTGATAATGCATTATGGAAATACTGGTTGTGACACATAGTTAAACAAACAATATCTGTTGGCTCTACGCGTTTTGTGACTTATTATCGCTTTTCAGGAGAAAACGTGTATTGTGTCTCTGCAATGACAAAAATTAAATTACAAATTGATCCAGGACATTCACATATTGAGGGGGCAATGAACACGAGGTCAGAGTCCCAGCTGGTACTTACAGGGTGTCCATGTACTGCTGGCCCGGGGGCCAGGCCACCAATGCCACCGCTCCTTCCCAGGAGCTGAGATGGGGGACCCAAAGAGCAGGCACCCCATACAGGGCATACCCAGGGTAGACAGGCATCACGCTATAGTGAAACGTATGAGCTGGTGGGTGAGAGGCAGTGGCTGTGGAAAAATGAAATATAATAATGAGTAATAAGGTGGGTGCAAAAAGAAAGGGGAGAAAGTGATGGTGACCATAGTGATGATGAAGTGAAAAAGTCCATATAAACTAGTATTAAGATTATGTATAGATGGGACGGGATGAGTGACATTACACTAAGCAAATTTAAAAAACACAAAATTACTAAACACAACAAAAAAGCAATTGAAGGGGGATGGGATGAAGTGTGAATGAAAGGGCAAAGACCTATGTGAGGGAAGGATACCTGTGCAAGAATCTGGGGGACGGATGATGAGTGTAAGTCAGGAATGTGAGGAATAGCCAAATGCCTGAACAGCCCATGGATAGTGCCGTTATATATGGGCGGCGCCCAAGGACCCCGCCTATGTCGCACACACGAGCAGTGGGGGAAGGGGGGCGCTATACACCAATGCGGAAGAGCCACCAGGTGAATTGGCATCAAAACTTCAACCCCAACACTCGTAGGTAAAAAGTGAGACGGCATGACAGTGCCATGCTAGGTGATGCCGTACTGCTGGCACAATGGGTATGACGTCGACACGCAGTGCCCGCCCACCCGCCCCGCCAGTTAGGGAAAGGGAATGCAGGCAGTGCGCGTCACAGCCCCCGTATAGGAAAAACCAAGCCCTCAGGGGGCATACGGCAGCACGACTCACAAGCCCCAGCGCATTGCAACATGAGCCGGACAATTAGAGGACAACCAAATATAATGAACTCATTAAATCGCATAATAAACAGAATAACAGGTAAACACATAATTCAAGTAAGGGCCAATAGTTAGCAACAACGATTAAGCACAAAGGTTTGATAATAAAATTGAAATCCCAAAACACATGCTTCCATCCCTAATTTGGTTAATAATTGAGAAAGATTTAGTGGGACTTTAAATGAAGTCAAAATGGATCAATTTGTAGTTTTATTTTTGTCATTGCAGAGACACAATACACGTTTGCTTCTGATGAGCTATAATAAGTCGCGAAATGCGTAGAGCCAACAGATATTGTGTGTTTAACTATGTGTCACAACCAGTATTTCCATAATGCATTATCAATATTCCCTGTCCATGTATTGCTATCTATATTCTTTCAATACTGTATGGACCTGTTCATATTTTATTTTATATCTATACAATAAAGCTGTTAAATTTTACTTTTGTATACCCTTTTACTTCATCTCTGTTATGGAGTAGTTCATTAAACTTAACTTATTAGGTATCTATTCTCATGTCCACTTACGTAATTGTCTGAACAATAGTAATGTCAGCCAATTAGATAGTAATTATGTGAATTCAAGTTAAATATTGTATTATAGATATGTCTATTACCCTACTAATAACCAAACCCTTATCCCACACATGCTTCATGCTCTCTTTTTATTAAACAAATTAGGGATGGAGGTAATTGACTAAGTCCCCACCTCATTTAAAGTACCACCAAATCTTTCTCAATTATTGTACAGAAACATATCACATAAAACATATTTTGTATAGTATAGCGTGGCAATGAACATATTGTCATTTATGGTGTTAATCTGGTATTCTTATCATTCAGAGAAAGCCACTTGTACATTCTCACGGTAGCTGATTAATGGCAAAGTCTCTGTACTTGTCATTCTATCAGAGACCGTCTAGTTATTTAGTAATCAATTATGTGATAAACGCATATTGTGACACAGTTATGTCATAAAGATCCTTAGAAATATGAGAATACAAGTATAAAGGTGAGGGGGGCTAAGGGGGTGACTTGGGATATTTTAAAGATGATCAAATGAAAGAAGGAATGGGGGGGGGGGCGGGTTCTGAGCAGCCCTAAGTATTGGAGTGAGAAAAGGGGTAGGGAAGGGGGTAAAGTGGAACAGTTTAAGAACCTAAAAGGCTTTAACCCATGCAATAAATGTATAATGTGTAAGTTAGATGGTACTAGAAAAAGTAAATGTGGATTTGTTTATTGCATGCAATACCAGGCATGTAGTTTATCTATTAAAGTGCCCCTGTAATAAAAAATATATAGGCAGAACCACTATAATACTCAAGGACAGTATAAGAAAACATGCATATAATATTAAAAGTGGGTTCAGTGGACACAATTTGACAGCACATTTCAGGAAATATCACCAGGCATTCGATTTATGGGCATTGACAAAGTGATCCCTAATTGGAGGGGATGTAACTCCAATTGTGAGGTCTCCAAGCTGGAGACCCACTGGATTTATAATACGAGAACATCAGAACCCCAGGTCTAAATGTGGACATAGATATAAATTGTTTTATAGATAATAGTTGAGATTTTATTTTAATGAATGTCTTTGTAATACCATATGGGCAATAACATTTAATTGTATCTTTAATTTTATACGTTTACCTTATGAGCATAATTAATTTACCCCCTCCCTCCCAGCCTATTGTAAAATTCACAGTTATAAGCAATCATAGCGTGTAAACAAAAAAATCCTGATCACCTCCCCAGTACAGTAGTACAGTGTTACTATGGTCATTTTTTTTACATACTGTCACCAGTCAGTATCCCTGATCACTGCCACACCAGTCATGTCATGGCGCTGTACTGCACTGGTATGTAAAATATTTTTTAAAATTGTGGAAAAAAAATGTAATTTCTTAATTTTCAAAAAAATTGTGACAAAAAAATTACAACTTAAAAAAATTTGCTATGCCTCTTACTAAATACCTTGGACTGTCTAGTTTCCAAAAAAATAGGTCAGTTGTACTGTCCTGCCCTCTTTGGGCCTCAAGAAATGAGATGGCCGTCAGTACATCAGGATTGATCGATTTGCATATATATAAAAAAAATATATATATATATATAGTTTGTGGACTGTCCTACAGACTAAATAACAACAAGGCCAAAAATAAAAACCGCAGGGGCGATCAAATACCACCAAAAGAAAGCTCTACAGAATAAGAGAGACAACTAATAACAAGAATATAACATTAATTTACCATAAAGATTGTAGGTTGTACCTACCAACAGAAGCAGGTTAGGTGACTCCCTGGGACCTTGAATAACAATCATTAGAATCTGATAATGTGTGCCATGTCCCATGGGTTCATCCTGAGAGCTTCCAGTGTCCTATGTTGGAGAATTCTCCTGGGACCAGTAGGGGGGAACCTCCCACCGAGCCCGGGAATGCCCAGCCCGCCACCCCATTGGGATCACACTGTGGCAGAACCAAACCCCCCCCCACAGCACCATGGCCCCCCCATCCCAGGATTGCCATCAGCTGGCTGAGAAACCAGCCTGGACCACCGCCGTATCAGGTATCTTGGAGAGAAGATCAGATGCGAAGAATCGGGAGACTTTTTGCTGGTTTAAGCTTGGTGTTCTCGTCTGTGTACAACCCTATCTGCTGCATAGAGGAGGGGAGAATTTTCCCCTTCTCATCCATGGAGTAGACATGTGCGATTAGTTTCGTACGAATCGGAAATTCGTACGAATTTTTCGAAATTCGTACATTCGTACGAATCCGAAATACAAATTTTTATCCATACGAATTCCGTACGAAATATAAAATTTCGTTACGAATTTCGGATCCAAATTAACAGAAACGTGACTGGTGTTTATACATAAGAATTCTGTACGAAATACGAAATTTCGTTTATGAAATACAACATTTCGTAAACGAATTTCCGTTCCAAATTAACAGAAAGTATCAGAAACGTGACTGGTGTTAATAATGCATAAGAATTCTGTACGAAATACAAAATTTCGTTTACGAAATATGAAATTTCGTAAACGAATTTCCGTTCCAAATTAACAGAAAGTATCAGAAACGTGACTGGTGTTAAAATGCATAAGAATTCTGTACGAAATATGAAATTTCATTTACGAAATACGAAATTTCGTAAACAAATTTCCGTTTTAAATTAACAGAAAGTATCAGAAACGTGACTGGTGTTAATATGCAGAAGAATTCTGTACGAAATACGAAATTTTGTTTACGAATTTCCGATCCAAATTAACAGAAACGTTTAAATTTACGATTCGTACGAAATCCGTATTTCGTACGAATCGGAATTAAATTTCTTATACTAATTAGTTTTTTTTTTAATACGAAACAAAACACATTTTTTGACGGCGCCCATGTCTACCATGGAGGAGGGTGTGAGCAGAATGTCCCAGACTGAGAGAGAGTAGGAAGAGAGGGAGGAGGAAGGAGGGATAGAATTAGAATTCCAGGATCACCCATTCATCCGTTCTGCATTTTTATTTTTATGGTCTTGGGCTTTTTAATTGCCTTGTCTCATCTTTCCATTATTAGTTGCTAAGTTGTTTTTCTGCCTATCTGGACTAATTTCAATCTAATCGCATGGTTTTAGGCATACTACCTGTAGCACTGACCCCCAAAGGAGCTGCTGAATTAAACCCGCACTGACTTGGCTCAATCCCCTTGACACAGCTGTGGTGCAATGTTGGTGTGAAGCTAATAGTAAAGGACAACCCCACAATATGCAATATAACAATAGTATACCTTTGTTATTACTTGGGTATCCGATGTTCCACCTGCTGGAAAAGGAACAACACTCCACACCAATTGTACTTAACCAGAAACATATTTTTACTGGAACTAATATAAAATAGTGATTACAGTATTTGTACTGTCAAACAGACGTAATGCAACAGCACAATACATATTCACAACAGTTAGTAACTAGTGATGGACGAACTTCTGACGGGACGTTTTGCGAACGTGGTCCGGGAACGTGCCCAAATGTTCGCGAACCACAGGTTCGCGGCGGGCCCAGTTCATTTTAATGGCAGGCGAACATTAAAAACCTCCAGGTCATATTTGCAGACACAAAATACTTACTAGCTGTGCACACATAGTCCCACAACATGGACACTAACATACCAGAAGTATTAAGTGAATCTGGGATCGACAACGACAAGCATTCTTTTTTATCTGTGAAATTTTGTCAATTCAGGAGCGCATGAAGGCCATGGAGGAGAGGCAAGGTCAGGCCAGGCTATAAAGGGAGTGCAGGTGATGATCAGTGCCACAGTCAGGGCAGCGCAGTCCTGTGCCAGTGTCCCAGTGTGCCAACCTGTGCTTGAGCCCCTGACCCCTCCCTCTGCCCGGCCCTTACCCCCACCTATGCAGGGTTCCACTGCGGTGGTCCGGAGGTGCCAGTCCAGTGCTGATCCTCACGTCTCACCTGGCATGTCGAATAGGTTCTGGGGATCTTGGCCGGCGCAGCGGAAGAGACGGTAGCAGCAGAGGAGGAGAGGGAGGATGGAGGAGGAGAAGAAGAGGCAGACCTGCATGCAATCAATGGTGGTAAAACCAAATCTACACGGGTGCCACGGGTTACATGCTTGAAATGTCTCACATTGATAGATGACTGGATGACCACTAGCTCCCTCAAACTAAATGGATCGAAAACAGAACTATTTCTCCTTGAAGCAAACCAAATAAAAAAGACAAAGACCCCTTGGACACCACCAACCATCCTGGGACAGACCATCCTCCCAAGCACCAAAGCCAAAAGCCTCGGAGTAATCTTTGATTCAGAGATGACCATGGAGGCACAAATAGGATCCGTGATCAGCGGATCCCACCATCTCCTTCGCCTGCTACGCAGACTCATCCCCTTCATCCCGGAAAAGGAAAAAGCGGTAGTAGTAGGAACTATCATCAATTCGCGTCTCGACTATGCAAACTCCCTCTACATAGGATTACCGGATTACCAGATTGCACGCCTTCAAATTGTCCAAAACACGGCAGCGAGATTAGTCACCGGAAAGAAACCTTGGGAATCCATCTCCCCATCCCTAAGGACCCTCCATTGGCTCAAGGTAAAAGACAGGATCACATTCAAGACCCTCTGCCTCACCCACAAATGTACACAAGGAAATGCTCCTCAATACCTTTTCGAGAAAATAGAAAAATACATACCAAATCGCAGCCTTCGATCAATAAACAAAAACCGCCTTCTCATCCCCAAAGCCCGCTACAAATCAAAGGGAGAACGAAGATTCGCAGTACATGGACCTCGGCTATGGAATGCGCTACCAAACAACATCCGCTTGGAAGAAAACCATCAGGCTTTCAGGAAAAAACTCAAGACCCACCTCTTCTAAATATGGCGTCACAGCAAGAGCAGACAAGCGCCTTGAGGCGATTCAGTTCGCATTTGCAGCGCTATACAAATCATTCATTCATTCAGCCTGGAGTGTGGCTTTGTGGTTTCTCACGGCGTTGCTCCCACTGGGCTCGGTGAGGGCAGCTCATGTGCCTTCTTAAGGCGGTCGTCTTGTATGTATTCTTGTAGTGCAGTACACCTGTAACTGCCTCCGGTGCAATTGGCTTTGAATAACACAGTGTCAGTAGTACAGTGAAGGGTAGGCTTGAGGCCTGTTTAAACTCAGTCCTTTTTAATAAGATCTTCTCTGTGGGACTACAGGTCCCAGCAACACTGTGTTATTAGTCTAGGTGTATAAAAGTGCGTTAAGAAACTATGGGTGACAGCCCTCTCACCCAACTAGGCCTGGAGAATAGAACAGCTTTGCTCCGGTTGTCTCAGTCTTGCTTCGCGCCAGCTGGTGCCGTCACACCCCTCCGCTCTGCAAGATGAACCGGGACCCTCTGATGGCTCCGACAGGTGTCTCTGGATTCTTCCCAATCCGGTCACACAGTCTTTTCAGCACACAGGTATAAGACAGAGTCTCTAGTTGTTCTGCTCCGCAGTGGCTGTAAGCCGCGCTCTCTGGAAACCTCCTCAAAGGTCCTTGCAGGCAGGCCACGTGTCCAGAAGAAAAAGAAAATGGCCACGCAGGCTCCTTTATAGCCTACCCAGCATGCAATTAAGTACTCAGTGATAATGGGTAGGTCACTTGGCATTGTGGGTAGGTAGGTCATAGTAAAATGTAAACAGACAGTCACTTCCTGTTATATTTCTAATACTCTCACACCTAAACAATTACTCAGTCAACACTGTACCCAAATTATTTTCCTTTTTTTCATACAAATATAGCTTTCATTTGGTGATATTTGATCACCTCTGTTTTTTTTTATTTTTTTTGCTACAAATGAAAAAAGACCGAAAATTTTGAAAAAAAAACGCATTTTTCTTTGTTTATGTGACAAAATTTAGCAAATTAGCAAATTTTCTTCATAAATGTTGGCCACAATTTATACTGCTACAAATCTTTGGTAAAAATAACCCAAATTAGTGGATATTATGTGGTCTGTGTGAAAGTTATAGAGTCTACAAGCTATGGTGCAAATAATAAACAATTGATCACATCTGATTGAGACCCTAACAAGCCAGGAAAGTACAAATGCCCCCCAAATGACCCCTTTTGGAAAGTAGACATTCCAGGGTATTTAGTAAGAGGCATGGTGAGTTATTTGAAGCTGTCATTTTTTCCCACAATTCTTTGCAATATTAAGATTTTATTTTATTTTGTTTCACAAAATTGTCATTGTAATAGCTTATTTCTCTCACATGGAATGGCCATACCACAAATGACACCCCAAAATACATTCTGCTACTCCTCCTGAGTATTACGATACGACATGTGTGGGACCTTTTCACTACCTGGCCACATAGAGAGGCCCAACATGCAGGGATCACCATCAGGTGTTCAAGGACCATACATTACATATCTAACTTGCTGACTACCTATTACACTTTTGAAGGCCCTAGAGCACCAAAACAATGGAAATGCCCACAAAATTACCCAATTTTGGAAAGCTAACACCCCAACATTCTAATCTATGAGGCATAATAAGTCTTTTGAATGGTTAATTTTTTTTCCAGAAGTTTTTGGAAAATGGGGAAAAAAAATTAAAATGCTTTTTTTTTAAACAAAGTTGTCCGGGGTAAACAACTGGGGGAATATTTCTGAAAAATAATTTAGTATTGGCCGAATTTTGTAAAGCCTGTCATAATTTGGGTAATTTCGGGGAGGGCACTGGGTATTATCACTGAAATGTAGGAACCTCATGATCATCAGATCTCTGGTTCTGGGTGGAGAAGATCGGCATGTGGTGGATGGGGTGGGTTGACCAATAGGAACGTAATACGTTTTTTTTGGTGAGTCCCATACAAAATGTGAGGCCAAAAAAAACCTTCAACTCCTCCATTGTTAGGTCTCTCCACTCGTAGGGACGGGCATAATAGGATGTTGGATTTTTCTAAATAAATTGCTGTGTATACAGGTTGCACTGGGCCACAATTAACGCTAACATGTCCTCCGTAAAAATGTAATTAAAAAAATTGATTGGGGAAAAATTCTCTGTGTCCACCTGGATTCCTGGCCGGGAAGTGAAAGGGGAACATAGTATCAGTACCCCTGTCACAGAAATTCTCACACCTAATGCTGCTGAATAGAGCGTATTACACCCCAAAGCGATTATACAAATTCGGAAAAAGATCTGACGATAGCTGCCCCAGATGTCGAGGGACAGGGGATTTACTACACATGTTGTGGAGATGCCCCAAACTGTTTAGGTATTGGGAGGGGTTGATTGAAACGCTAAAGGAAATATTTAAAATTAGGCTAGAAAAGGAAGTTAAGCTGTGTATCTTGGGGCATAGGCAAGAACAGGGAGAAAACAAGAGTACAACTATTGCAATATTGAGAAGTATATTTCAAGCTAGGAAGTTGATAGCGATGAGATGGCAATCAAATGTACCACCTACAGTAAAAAATTGGATAGACACTGTAAATGAAACCCTTCCGAAAGAGAGAGCTGCTTATATAAAGAGAAGCAATCTAAACAAGTTCAATAAGATGTGGAGACCTTGGCTGGAGGGAATACACTTAATATAGATATGAGGAGGGGGGGAGGGGGGGGGGGGGGAAAGGGGGGGATGAGATAAGAAGGGGGCTCTTTTACCCTGTTGTTATGAAGCGTTATCTTTTTGAGGGGCTTTCTCTTTCCCATGATGAGGGTATATACATAAATATATATATAGAAAAAAAAAGAGAATCAAAGACTAATCAAAACTAACCTGCAAAAGCACTCGATATGTAATAGTAGGTCTTTCACTGGATGTCTTTTGGCTCTTTTGTTGTTTTTAAAATGCTGATAAGAATGCTTTTTTTTTGTATATGGAAAAATTAATAAAGAATATATTTAAAAAAAAGAAAAAAAAGAAAGGGGAACATTATCTTCTCCTGAATTAGGAGGAAGCCACAAGGGGTTCTGAAGGGCACAAGGGGTTCTGAGGTGACACCCCACTGGTACTTGGCCTTTCTTGCCGAGGTACTGTGGTGCTGGTGGATGGCACTGCGGTGCTGGTGGATGCCATTGCCTCCTAAGCAGAACACCTTTGTTTGGTGGGCAAAATATCTTCCTCCTCTGAGTCTGTTAGTGTTCCACTACTGAGGACTGGCTCAAAATTTACGTCAGACTCAGAATCCAAATTTGAAAGGGAATTCGAAAAAGAGAGCTCCTCCTTGCTCTCGTCGGCCATGGAAAGTATTTGGTATGCCTCCTCGGCGTAAAAACATCTTTTGGACATGGTTGCTGGTGTTGATGAAGCTGCACAGGTGTGTGCTAAGCCTGCACTGATGGGCACTGATGAGGCGGCACTGATGAGCACAGATGTGCACTGATGTGCACTGATTGATGGCACAGATGTACACTGATGATGCGGCACGGATGGGCAGTGATCACACAGATGTGCACTGATGAGGCGGCACAGATGTGCACTGATGAGGCAGCACAGATGTGCACTGATGAGGCGGCACAGATGTGCACTGATTGATTGCACAGATGTGCACTAATGAGGAGGCACAGATGGGCACTGATGAGGTGGCACAGATATGCACTGATGAGGTGGCACAGATGGGCACTGATTAGTCAGCACAGATGGGCACTGATGAGGCAGCACAGATGGGCACTGATGAAGCAGCACAGATGTGCACTGATGAAGCAGCACAGATGTGCACTGATTGATTGTACAGCTGTGCACTAATGAGGCGGCACAGATGGGCACAGATATGGTGTATGCTGAGTGATGTCAACATTGGACTTTTTGGTCATCTGATATTTGGACAATGTGCTAACCACTCAATCTGTTGCTCATATGTGATGCTCACTACATGCATGGTTATATTTCACTTTTGACCCATAAGTGGCCTTAATCAGTTTTATTTCTGAGAATTTATTTCACCTCAAAGCTTGAATTCTTTTGGAGTATAATATCATCAGCAGTGTATTATTGATTTACCACCGTTTTTTGACAAATATTTTTCACATATCACATTCATCACTGGCTTGTGTAATTATTATTTTTTGTTTTGCAGCGCAGTCATTTTTCTAGTTTTTGTCATTTTAATGTGGGTATCTCGCATTTATGACTACAGCAGCTTTTAGTTTTAGTTCTTTTAACTATTATCAATATTTTTGTGACACATTATTTAAATATAATTTGTTTTTATGTTGGGCCAGCGCAGTAACACACACCTTTTCACAGATATGCACTGATGAGGTGGCACTGATGAGGTGGCACAGATGGGCACTGATGAGGTGGCACATATGTGCACTGATGAGGGGACACAGATGTGCACTGATTGATTGCACAGATGTGCACTGTTGAGGTGGCACAGATGGGCACTGATGAGGCGGCACAGATGTGCACTGATTGATTGCACAGATTTGCACTGTCAATCTTTCTGTGCTGTCCCCCTGCAAAGTGCTGCCCTAGGCCTGGGCCTTGTATGCCTAGGCCAGGATACAGCATTGGTTTGGGGGGGGTTTGTGCTATCTTGACATTTCAGGTCCTCTGTAACTGTGATAGGTAGTGAGGAGTAGGCTCCCAAAAAAGTCTCACACATGTGGTCTCACATAAGTGGCCTTATAGATAATCAGGTTTAGAGCCTAGCAATCAGACCGGTACATAACACCTGATACAAACACAGTGTATGGATATTATATAGGTAGCCTATTAGGTGATCAGGTTTAGATACCTAGCACATCAGACCGATGCATATACACCTGACACCACCTAATTGTGGTAGTATAAGCCTGTGATAGCAAATAAATAATGTAGCAGTCTACCAAAAATAAACTTGTTAATAATGCAATAATCCCAAGTGAAAAAAACTCTAAACCAAACAGCAATAAGCTGAAGTTCTGCTGTGAAACCGATATACCAGCAACAAATATAAACATAACAGATAAATACAAATATATATATATATATATATATATATATATATATATATATATATATATATATTAAGTGACCAGTCCAGTAGGCTAAGTGATCTTAGCTATAACCAATATAATATGTGGAAAATAATATGTGAAAATTAATTATTAAAAAAAGTCCAAAAAACACTCCAATCAGGTGTATAAAAAGTGGAAAATTATGAAAAGAGAGAGTTCAATAAACGGTGACTTTGGTGCTCATTCAGTCAGTTTTTTTCACTTGGGATTATTGCATTATCACAGGCTTATACTACCACAATTAGGTGGTGTCAGGTGTATATGCATCGGTCTGATGTGCCAGGTATTTAAACCTGATCACCTAATAGGCTACCTATATAATATCCATACACCGTGTTGGTGTCAGGTGTTATGTACCGGTCTGATTGTTAGGCTCTAAACCTGATTATCTATAAGGCCACTTATTCATATATTGTGTGATTTTTATTTTAGTCACTTATTATCAGATTAGTCACTAGGGAGCGCCACTCTCCCCACTTATTATTATATTCCACTTCATATTAGCTCCTAAGGGGGTTTAATTAGGGGAGGCTGCATACCTTTGTTATTATTCCTAAGCGCGGATTACCTGCTGTTTGTATTTCTACATATAACCATGCCATGTTTGAACAATATATTAAGTAGTGACAACTTTGTGTAAGAATTTTTTTTACATTTTCCTGAAACTTGTGGCAAAATATAAAATATTCCATGGACTCAACATGCCTCTCAGCAAATAGCTTGTAGTGTCTACTTTCCAAAATGGGGTCATTTGGGGGGTTCTGTGCTATCTTGACATTTCATGGCCTCCGATAGGTAGTGAGGGAGTGAAATCAACATTTTACGCCCTTAAAAAGCCTGAAGGTGTTGATTGGTTTTTGGGGTCCTGTACACGGCTAGGCTCCCAAAAAGTCTCACACATGTGGTATCCCCATACTCAGGAGAAGCAGCATTATGTATTTTGGGGAGTCATTTCACATATGCCCATGGCATGTTTGAGCGATATATCATTTAGTGACAACTTTGTGCAAAAAAAATAAAAGCTTGTAATTTCCCCAAAACTTATGACTCAACATGCCTATTAGCAAATAGCTTAGGGTGTCTACTTTCCAAAAAGGGGTCATTTGAGGGGGAGGGGGGGTTGAACTGTCCTGGCATTTTATACACAACTTTAAAAGCTTATGTCACACATGACCCACTCTTCTAACCACTTGAAGACAAAGCCCTTTCTGACACTTTTTGTTTACATGCAAAAATATATATTTTTTTGCTGGAAAATTACTTTGAACCCCCAAACATTATATATTTTTTTTAAAGCAAAGGCCCTACAGATTAAGATGGTGGGTGTTTTTTTTACACAGTATTTGCACAGCGATTTTTCAAACGGATTAAAAAAAACAAAAAAACACTTTTTTAATATTAATGCACTAAAACACACTATATTACCCAAATGTTTGATGAAATAAAACAGATGATCTTATGCCAAGTACATGGATACCAAAAATTACATGCTTTAAAATTGCACACAAACGTGCAGCGGTGACAAACTACATACATTTTTAAAAGCCTTTAAAAGCCTTTACAGGTTACCACTTTAGATTTACAGAGGAGGTCTACTGCTAAAATTACTGCCCTTGATCTGACGTTCGCGGTGATACCTCACATGCATGGTGCAATTGCTGTTTACATATGACACGAGACTGACGCTTGCGATCACCTTTGCACCTGAGCACAGGCGGACAGGGGTGCTTTTTTATTATTTATTTTGCTTTTTTATTTTATTTTTAAATTCCTTTCATTTTTTTTAATCATTTTTATTGTTATCTCAGGGAATGTAAATATCCCCTATAATAGGAAGTTACAGGTACCCATTTAAAAAAAAAATTGGGGTCTTTTATACCCTAGATCTCTCCTCTGCCCTCAAAGCATCTGACCACACCAAGATCGGTGTGATAAAATGCTTTCCCAATTTCCCAATGGCGCTGTTTATATCTTTTTTTTAACTGTGGTGGTGAAATCACCTCCTACAGCGCTGGAGTCGCTGATTTATGTATTGTGAGAGAAAACGCTGTTGCTGTCAAGATAAATAAATCAGTGCTGCAGCTGAATGGTCTAACTGAAAAGCAAACAATGGTAACAATAAAACATTAACTCAATAAAACAACTTATTTTTTTATCGCAATCTGTACCTAAAAAATATATGCCAAAGCATAGGGGTAATCTGCCCCTAATGTTAGGAGCAAATTGCCCCTCCACCCCTGCCCCCATATTTCGGCATACATGCTCTTTTTTCTAACTATGGTGGTGAAATCACCTTCTACAGCGCTGGAGTCACGGCATTACGTATCGTGGGAGCAAAAGCTGTTGCTGTCAGAATAAATATACCCAAGCTGCAGCTGAATGGTGTACCTGCTAGGCAAATAATGGTTAACAATAAAACAAAGAAACATTACAGTATAACAGTAAGACATACCATACCTGCAAAGCAAATACAATAAAACACAGTAAAAATAAAACATTACCGTTCTAAAATACAGTAAAAATTGATAGAGAACAATAGATATAGAACAATAGAGAGTGAACAATGGAGCAGACAATAGAGAGTGAAGATAAGAGAGAGAGCAATAGAGAGAGAGGAAAAATAAAATGACAACTCTTTTGGCTTTTTTATTTTATTTATTTTTGTGTTTTTTATCTAGGTGAAAGACACAAGGGGAGGGTAGGAAGGTATTGAAGGGCTTGCTTACATCCCTGCACACAGTGGGGACTCTGATGTCTTCATAAACCAGACATGGAAATTGAAAAGAATACTTTAACAAAGACATGTTGACCCTCTTTAACAGTATTAAAGTGTTGCACAGTGTAATGTCCTGTACACACGATTGGACATTCCGACCACAAAATCCATCAGGTATTTTCTGACTCAAACATGTCTTGCATACACACGGTCACACAAAGTTGGTCGGAAATTCCAACCGTCAAGGACACGGTGACGTACAACACGTACGACAAGCCGAGAAAAATGAAGTTCAATAGCCAGTGCTGCTCTTCTGCTTGATTCCGAGCATGCGTGGCACTTTGTTTGTCGGAATGGTGTACACACGATCGGAATTTCCGACAACGGATTTTGTCGTCGGAAAATTTTAGATCCAGCTCTCAAACTCTGTGTGTCAGAAATTCCAATGGAAAAAGTGCGATGGAGCCTACACACGGTCGGAATTTCCGACAAAAAGCTCTGATCGCACATTTTCCGTCGGAAAGTCTGATCGTGTGTACAGGGCATAACAATGAATTTATCAAGTTGCCTGCCCCAATGTTTATATCCTGCTGTGAAATTTGCACTAGCCATGCCTACACAATCAATCTCTGTTGATCAACTGTGCAGGCACAGCAGTGCAAGTAGGTGAATATATTTCTGGGGTGGGGAAGGAAGGGTGCGTTACATTGGTTTGGGAGGTAGAAATTATTTGTGCAGGTAATGAGAAAGTCCCTTTACCCTTCAAACCTTGGTTCTTTATCAGCTCATAATTACCTTTTCTTTGTTTCCCATCTCTGTTAACAGCTGGGAAAGCGTTAAGCTAGCTGTGTATAAGCTTATCTAGATCTCTGGTTAAAGCTTATACAGCTTTTATTGTCTTCTCAATTCCAAGTGATATCACTGGGCCAATCCCCAAGCTGTTTCAAGTGGGTAAGATGAATGAGCCACTTGCTCTAACAATCCGGTAAGTATTTCCATCTCTTTCAGGAGATGAAAGAGGGAGAGATGTATATTTGGTGCTAAGGGATTGGGTTTTATTTTGAACCTATTGCTTTGCCTGTAGAGGGAAACTACAGATTTACTTTAAATGACACTCATCAGCTGCTTAGACTCGCATTTCCTTCAGCCCCCTCTATTTTGTTTACCATGGCCCATGAAGCATCACAAGCAGTCAAAGGAGGTTTAATATAAAGCCCTGTTCTAGCATCCTTTATCCTATCCTTTATTTGTTCAAAGCTGATCTTACCAGGTAATTTCCATTTCCGTGTACAGGGGGAAACGTGTACGGGACTTACGAACGCCCGACCTACGAACAACCCCTACTTACTAACGGGGAGCTGCGGGGACCCTCCGCTATTTTTCGCCGTCTTCCGTAATTTGGCGCGCATGCGCAGAACGGCATTAGACGGAACATCGGAAATGTCCGGAAATGTTCGTATTTGTCGGTCTGCGCATGCGTGGCCGACTTACGAACATTTCCGACCTCCGTACAGGCGGGCAGTCCCTAACGAGTTCGTAACTCGGGGACCCCCTGTATATGTTTCTGCTTTTTGACTGCAATAACCTGTATGCTTTATGTAAGCCTAATATCTCTCACACATACATCTCCACTCTGATGACATTGATCCCACTCTAACTTAACTCTCTTGTTTCTCCAGGCCTTGGTCAAATCCCATTATTTTTCCAAATATGACTCCAACTTATCTCTTTCCATTCTCCAGTACTCGAACACCCAGAGGCACAACTAGAATCTTCAGGGCCCTGGTGCAAGATACCATAAAGGGCTCCCGACTCTATGTAACCAAAGCTGCATAGAATGAATGGACAGGAATAGCTCTGTATAGAGCTTCCTGTTCATTCATAAACGGAAGCATAGTAAGCACAGTTTACTATGTGTAAGGGTGCTATTCAGAATAAGAATGAGCAGATGCTAAAAAGTTGGCATAGAAATGCACGCATGCACACGATCGTGTGCACTGGCGCACGATGGTTCGTACTGGCACACGTTCACACACACCTGCTGCCAGAACTGGCACCAAACGCCCTATATAAGGTCAGTGGCTGCACTCAGACTTTGCTGGATAATCTTCAGCTACCAGTACTCCTTGCTCCTGTGTTTCTTGTATTCTTGTATTACCTGTTACCAACCTGGCTTGCCTCTGGACTTCTCTGCTGTCTGCTTCTCTTGCTCTACCGTGTATGACCCTGGCCTGCTCCTAACTACCCTTTTGCATACTCACTGGCTCCCCTTCCTGTGTATGACTTTGGCTCTCATCCTGACTTTGCCTCTTCAGTCCTGTCCTGCCAGCCTGCTCCTGCTTCTTCCTTGGGTGCCACCATGCCTGTGGTTACTGCCCTGTCTCAGCTACACACCTGGGGCTATGGAGGTCCTGCCATCTGCACTGACAGACCAGCTGTCAGCTATCCAGCTCCTCTGCACGGCAAACCGCTTCCAGTGGATCTACCTAAATGGCACCTGTGCTTTTTGTAGTCTAGCACTCCCTGTTTCCACCTTCAGGGGTGCTATGCACTTAGCCACAACGGGAGCCCTCTCGTCAAGTTGGCCTCAGACCAGGTACGTGACACTATGCCACAGTACTGAAAAAAAACAGAGTCAGGAAACGGGACCAATTCCTGACTCTATTCATTGAGACAAGAAAGGACGGTAAATGACACATTTACTGACCCCTTTCCCTGCTCTCCATCCTGACAAATGCTGTGGGTGCCAGGGAAGCACACATGGCCTGGGGCAGCAGGATAGGGATAGGGAGGCAGCAGGAGCCCCATGTAGAGGAACTGCCCAGATAGCAAGCAATTGTGCTGCAAGTTTGGTGTACGGTATAGACAGAGTGTAGGGCGCAAAGTATTTATATTACACTCCCCACCACCAGGCTTGGTGTGCCTTGTGTGGCTATTAGACATGTGCGATTCGTTTCGTACAAATTCGTAATTCGTATGAATTTTTCGAAATTCGTACGAATTTACGAATCTGTAGTACGAATTTTTTTTTTTACGAATTCCGTACGGAATACGAAATTCCGTTTACGAATTTCGTCGCCGAATGATTCGAATGAATTCGAATGAATTTGAATGGATTCGAATGAATTCGAATGACAAAGTGTCATTTTTGCAGGAAAAATTCAGTTTACGAATTTCAGCTCCAAATTATTTGAATCCAACTACCAATATCAAATTTCAACTAATTCAAACGAAATTATTATAGCAGATATAACGAATGAATTCGAATGCATTCGAATGAATTCGAATGATTCGAATGACAAAGTGTCATTTTTGCAGAAAAAAAAGCTATTTAAAAAACAGTCATTCATTGATATAAAAAAAAAAAAAAAGCGTAGGGGTCCCCCCAAATTCAATAACAGGCCCTTCAGGTCTGGTATGGATATTAAGGGGGACCCCAGCCAAAAAAAAAAAAAAAAATGGCGTAGGGTCCCCCCCAAATATCCATACCAGACCCTTCAGGTCTGGGATGGATTTTAAGGGGAACCCCGGCCAAAAAAAAAAAAAAAATGGCGTGGGGTCCCCCTCAAAATCCATACCAGACCCTTTATCCGAGCACGCAACCTGGCAGGTCGCAGGAAAGGAGGGGGGGACGAGAGCGGCCCCCCCTCCCACCTGAACCGTACCAGGCCACATGCCCTCAACATTGGGAGGATGCTTTGGGGGTCTGAGACCCCCAAAGCACCTTGTCCCCATGTTGATGAGGACCAGGGCCTCATCCCCACAACCCTGGCCGGTGGTTGTGGGGGTCTGCGGGCGGGGGGCTTATCGGAATCTGGAAGCCCCCTTTAACAAGGGGACCCCCAGATCCCGGCCCCCCCCTGTGTGAAATGGTAAGGGGGTACTTACCATTTCAAAGTACCCCTACCATTTCACCAAAAAAGTGGCAAAAATTGTAAAAATGAGAGGAGACGGTCTTTGACAATTCCTTTATTAAAATCTTCTTTCTTCTTTCTTCTGGTCTTCCTTTCTTCATCTTCTCCTTCCGTCATCTTCTCCTTCCGGCATCTTCTTCCATCTTCTTCTTCCTTCGATTCGCTTCTTCTTCCTCCGGTCTTCTCGTCCTTCTCGTCCGGCGTCGTCCTTCTCGTCCGGCACCGTCGTCTCTTCTCGCAGGCCGCTCCTCGCAATGGGAGGCTCCCGCTCTGTGAGGCTTCGCTCCGCTGACAGGTCTTTTATAACGAAGGCACCTGGTGACCCGGCCCCCTCTGACGCACGGGGACGTCATGTGGAATTCCCTATGGCTTTCCCCATGACGTCAGAGGGGGGGCGGGGTCACCAGGTGCCTTCGTTATAAAAGACCTGTCACCCGGAGCGGAGCCTCACAGAGAGGGAGCCTCCCATTGCGAGGAGCGGCCTGCGAGAAGAGACGACGATGCCGGACGAGAAGGACGACGCCGGACGAGAAGGACGAGAAGACCGGAGGAAGAAGAAGCGAATCGAAGGAAGAAGAAGAAGATGGAAGAAGATGATGGAAGGAGAAGATGAAGAAAGGAAGACCAGAAGAAAGAAGAAAGAAGATTTTAATAAAGGAATTGTCAAAGACCGTCTCCTGTCATTTTTACCATTTTTGCCACTTTTTTGGTGAAATGGTAGGGGTACTTTTGTACCCCCTTACCATTTCACACAGGGGGGGGCCGGGATCTGGGGGTCCCCTTGTTAAAGGGGGCTTCCAGATTCCGATAAGCCCCCCGCCCGCAGACCCCCACAACCACCGGGCACGGTTGTGGGGAAGAGGCCCTTGTCCTCATCAACATGGGGACAAGGTGCTTTAGGGGTCTTAGACCCCCAAAGCATCCTCCCAATGTTGAGGGCATGTGGCCTGGTACGGTTCAGGCGGGAGGGGGGGCCGCTCTCGTCCCCCCCTCCTTTCCTGCGGCCTGCCAGGTTGCGTGCTCGGATAAAGGGTCTGGTATGGATTTTATGGGGGACCCCACGCCATTTTTTTTGGCTAGGGTTCCCCTTAAAATCCATACCAGACCTCAAGGGTCTGGTATGGATTTTGAGGGGGACCCTACGCCATTTTTTTTTTTTTTTTTTGGCTGGGGTCCCCCTTAATATCCATCCCAGACCTGAAGGGCCTGGTTATTGAATTTGGGGGGACCCCTACGCTTTTTTTTTATCAATGACTTCAATGAATGATAGTTCTCTGTATTACCGATCCAACAATTCATTTGCCGGCAATAGCCGCGAGTGATTTTAAATAGTTTTTTTTCCTGCAAAAATGACACATTGTACAGAGACAGTTCTCTATATTAGATATACTGAATCTCGAAGCATTCGAAGCATTCGAAGCATTCGTTATATCCGCTATAATAATTTCTTTCATATTAGTTGAAATTAGATATTTGTTAGTTACAATACAACATTCGATTTGTTCTCTGTATTACGGGAATCGGCAATTAGCCGCGAGTGATTTTAAATGTCTTTTTTTCCCTGCAAAAATTACACATTGTACAGAGAGAGTTGTAAGCACAGGAAACATGCCCCCTTCTATATACTATATACTCTATAGTATGCCTATGAAGGGGCACAGGTTTCCCGTGCTTACAACTCTCTCTGTACAATGTGACATTTTTGCAGGAAAAAAAGACATTTAAAATCACTCGCGGCTAATTGCCGATTCCCGTAATACAGAGAACAATTCGAATGTTGTATTGTAACTAACAAATATCTAATTTCAACTAATATGAAAGAAATTATAATAGCGGATATAACGAATGCTTCGAATGATTCGAGATTCAGTATATCTAATATAGAGAACTGTTCCTGCACAATGTGTCATTTTTGCAGGAAAAAAAAACTATTTAAAATCACTCGCGGCTATTGCCGGCAAATGAATTGTTGGATCCGTAATACAGAGAACTGTCATTCATTGAAGTCATTGATAAAAAAATGCGTAGGGGTCCCCCCAAATTCAATAACCAGGCCCTTCAGGTCTGGGATGGATATTAAGGGGGACCCCAGCCAAAAAAAAAAAAAATAAATGGCGTAGGGTCCCCCTCAAAATCCATACCAGACCCTTGAGGTCTGGTATGGATTTTAAGGGGAACCCTAGCCAAAAAAAATGGCGTGGGGTCCCCCATAAAATCCATACCAGACCCTTTATTCGAGCACGCAACCTGGCAGGCCGCAGGAAAAGAGGGGGGGACGAGAGCGGCCCCCCCTCCTGCCTGAACCGTACCAGGCCACATGCCCTCAACATTGGGAGGATGCTTTGGGGGTCTGAGACCCCTAAAGCACCTTGTCCCCATGTTGATGAGGACAAGGGCCTCATCCCCACAACCCTGGCCGGTGGTTGTGGGGGTCTGCGGGCGGGGGGCTTATCGGAATCTGGAAGCCCCCTTTAACAAGGGGACCCCAAGATCCCGCCCCCCCTGTGTGAAATGGTAAGGGGGTACAAAAGTACCCCTACCATTTCACCAAAAAAGTGGCAAAAATGGTAAAAATGACAGGAGACGGTCTTTGACAATTCCTTTATTAAAATCTTCTTTCTTCTTTCTTCTGGTCTTCCTTTCTTCATCTTCTCCTTCCGTCATCTTCTTCCATCTTCTTCTTCCTTCGATTCGCTTCTTCTTCCTCCGGTCTTCTCGTCCTTCTCGTCCGGCGTCGTCCTTCTCGTCCGGCATTGTCGTCTCTTCTCGCAGGCCGCTCCTCGCAATGGGAGGCTCCCGCTCTGTGAGGCTCCGCTCCGGGTGACAGGTCTTTTATAACGAAGTCACCTGGTGACCCCGCCCCCCCTCGGAAAGCCATAGGGAATTCCACATGACGTCCCCGTGCGTCAGAGGGGGCGGGGTCACCAGGTGCCTTCGTTATAAAAGACCTGTCAGCGGAGCGAAGCCTCACAGAGCGGGAGCCTCCCATTGCGAGGAGCGGCCTGCGAGAAGAGACGACGATGCCGGACGAGAAGGACGACGCCGGACGAGAAGGACGAGAAGACCGGAGGAAGAAGAAGCGAATCGAAGGAAGAAGAAGATGGAAGAAGATGACGGAAGGAGAAGATGGCGGAAGGAGAAGATGAAGAAAGGAAGACCAGAAGAAAGAAGAAAGAAGATTTTAATAAAAGAATTGTCAAAGACCGTCTCCTGTCATTTTTACAATTTTTGCCACTTTTTTGGTGAAATGGTAGGGGTACAAAAGTACCCCCTTACCATTTCACACAGGGGGGGGGGCGGAATCTGGGGGTCCCCTTGTTAAAGGGGGCTTCCAGATTCCGATAAGCCCCCCGCCCGCAGACCCCCACAACCACCGGCCAGGGTTGTGGGGATGAGGCCCTTGTCCTCATCAACATGGGGACAAGGTGCTTTGGGGGGACCCCAAGGCACCCTCCCAATGTTGAGGGCATGTGGCCTGGTACGGTTCAGGCGGGAGGGGGGGGCGCTCTCGTCCCCCCCTCCTTTCCTGCGGCCTGCCAGGTTGCGTGCTCGGATAAAGGGTCTGGTATGGATTTTGAGGGGGACCCCACGCCATTTTTTTTTTTTTTTTGGCCGGGGTTCCCCTTAAAATCCATCCCAGACCTGAAGGGCCTGGTTATTGAATTTGGGGGGACCCCTACGCTTTTTTTTTTCTGCAAAAATAACACTTTGTCATTCGAATTCATTCGAATTCATTCGAATTCATTCGTTATATCTGCTATAATAATTTCATTCAAATTAGTTGAAATTCGATATTGGTAGTTGGATTTACTAACGATTCGTAACTATTCATAACGATTCGTAACGATTCGTAACTTGAAATTGAAATTCGATATTTGTAGTTGGATTCGAATTGTTCTCTGTGTTATGAGAACCAACAATTCATTAGCCGCGTTAACGATTCGTAACGATTCATAACGATTCGTAACTTTACTAACGATTCGTAAAAAAAATTACGATTCGTCCGAATTTCGTATTTCGTACGAATTCGAACGGAATTTCGTACACGAATTACGAATTTTTTTATATACGAAACGGGACGAAACGAAACGAAACAAATTTTTTGACAGTTCCCATGTCTAGTGGCTATGACATCTGAAGGCATGTGCCTGCTACAGTACAGCTAGTTAGTCAGCTTGGACAGAAGGGTGATATCAAAAAATTGCTGGCCCAAGGGGTCAAAAAATATAAATATGGCCATGTTCAATAAAAATATCATAAATGTTAAATACAGTATATTGTACCTCTAACTTCAGTTAGTGGAGGTTGTCCACTATATTTTGGCATGGTATAAAATGTGCTGATGTTTTTTTTTGCTGCTTACAAATTAAATAGAATTTTTTTTTTTTTTTTACTTACACTTGAAGCCATATGCATGTACCAGGATAATCTTTTATATTCATTCAATTGAATTGCAAAATAGCCTCTTACACCTTGCTGAATGTTCTGTTTATGCTACACAGATAAGAGGATCTTCACAAATAGAGAAAACTCTAAATTGTATACTGTTTATTAAAATTCATTAGCTCTAACTCAACAATTTACACTTGCTGAATAAGAAAACAGGCTTATAGAGGTGACAATAACAAATTGAGATCAGGATATTTTTCTTGCATGACAGCACTTTTCCCACAGCATGTTCTCAGAAATGAGGGTTAATACAAAAAAAGGAAAAAGAACATTATGTAATCAGACATTTTCACAAGCAGGAATTAGGTATCACACACTTGTCTTTTTTTAAGTCAAAGGTGATATGACAGTACTTTGAAACTATTTTTAAAAATATTATTCTTTGTGACACAGTGAAAACAATTACACATTTACAGTATGATAAATACAATTATCTCTTCTCAACATACTGTAGTTAAAGTAAATGCTACATTAGATGATAATATGAAAAGTGGAGTAGTGTAGAAGTTAGCTTTATTGGAATCATCAATTTGATTTTGAACCACAATATCTGCATAGACAGCACTAAGGGCCCATTCACACCATAAGCTTTGGGCTGCCTTGGGCTGCATTTCTTAACATGGGCCCAACACATTAACAAGCCAAAATACATGGCTTCTGATAGACTCAGTTCATACCAATGTATTGTGTTGTTGTTTGCTGAGTGAAAATGTAACTTACAATGCTACATAGTGTGCAATTGACAACGGGGAAAGAAAATTGCCATATTTTTCTTCTGCTGGGAATAAAACCCTGCACATCAATGCAGTGCATTAAACAAAGGATGTTATTGCACATCAACTCAAGTACATTTAGCACACACTATTACATGAAAAATGCAACAAAAGTGGAGTGAATCAAGCCTAAAAGCATTTTGTGCTGGTTACTCTAACCAGAATGCAAATATTTGCGTCATTCAAATGGTAATCCTCTCTGTTTCAATGCATTACTGAACCCTTGACAAAAAGGGATTACTAAATCGGGTATTTTTAATTATTCATATTTCAAATATTAAAATTATTATTTCAACTATTTATTTTACAAAGATTTTATTAACCACTTAATCCCCAGACCATTTGGCTGGCAAAAGACCAGAGCGTCTTTTGCGATTCGGCACCGCGTCGCTTTAACTGACAATTATGCAGTCGTGTGATGTAGGTCCCAAACACAATTGATGTATTTTTTTCCCCACAAATAGAGCTTTCTTTTGGTGGTATTTTATCACCTCTGCGGTTTTAATTTTTTGCGCTATAAACAAAAAAATGCGACAATTTTTAAAAAAAATCATTATTTTTTACCTTTTGCTATAATAAATAGCCCCAAAAAATATATAAAAAAACATATTTTTCCTCAGTTTAGGCTGATAGGTATTCTTCTACATATTTTTGGTAAAAAAGTCACAATAAGCGTTTATTGATTGGTTTGCACAAAAGTTATAGCGTCTACAAAAAAGGGGATAGTTTTAAGGCATTTTTATTCCATGCCCTTGCTATAGTTAACCTGGTTGCAGTAAGGAGATGCATCACCAGCAGGCACGCCGGATGAAGCAATTCTACTATCAGCTCGCAGAGCAGAGCTTCAAAGTGATCCCTTTTGAGGTTAGTATGGAATATGTTGCGGAGAAGAGAGTAGACTCTGACCCATGATCTGCATACCTTTGGGCATGTCCACCAAATGTGCACCATAGTGCCCTTCTGAGAACATCCTCGGAAACACAAAGGAGAGTAGGCTGGAATAAAACGAGCCAACCTATCCGTTTTGTAGTACCACCTATAAAGTACCTTGTAAGCATTTTCGAGAATAAGAAAATTTTTATAGCATTTAAATGCCAGTCTTCCAGATCCAGCTGCCTCCCCAATTCCACCTCCCACTGAAGATGATAAGACCTCAAAGGTGGCTTTTTAGAGGAGATGATAGAGGAGTAAATTAATGATATCAAGCCAGAGGTTTGAGGTTGGTCCCTACAGAGGCTTTCAAAGGCAGTCAAGGTGTAGTGGGTAGGCCTAGATTTTATAAGCTGTTGGAGGAAATGCCGAAGCTGTAGGTAGCTATAGTGTTCTCATAGGGGAATATCATGAGAGGAATGTAGAGCCTCAAATGTTACAATCCTAGCGGGGGTGAACGGGGGGAGTGAATATCCACAAATCTGTTCAGGAGAATTGCTGAGGATTATCAAACCTCAGCGGAAATAATGGGCAGTGAAGGATTTGGAACAAGGGGAGATGAAGAGAAATCAGACCCGCAGATAATTTAATTGAATCCCATAGACGAAGGGAATGAGTAAGGCAGGGTCCGATCGCGGTAGGCCGATGTATAGGGGGATCCAGGGCAGAGAGGAGACTCAGACTGGTATCGGATATGAGTCCACTAAATCAATAGTGACCCATAGTGACATTTGTTATTTCTCATGAAGATGAGATAATGGGGCTATATTTGCAGCTGTGTAGTAGGCTTGCAAGTTGGGAATCGAGAGCCCTCCATTGATCTTATGGGCATATAAGAATTGCTTATTAATCCTAGGTCGGATGGAGCCCCAGACGAACTTCAGGATTTTGCGTTGATGTATCCGCAAAACATGTAAGGGGAATGGAACTGGCAAGACACGAAAAAAGTAAAGCAATTTCGGGATATAGGTCATACGAACCACCACTATCCTGCCAAAGCAATATAATGGCAGATGGGTCCAGGAGGACAACATGTCCGTCAGCTTTTTGAATAAAAAAGGGAAGTTGGCCTGATAGAGTCCTGAATATGTTGGAGTAAGCCGGATCCCCAGATAAGGTAAAGAGGGTAGCCATCGAAACGGGAAAGCGCTTTGTAAGGTTGCCAGTTCCGAGGGTAAAAGATTAAGGGACATAGCTTTCGATTTGGTAGGGTTGACGGAAAGACCAGAAAAAGTATCCAAGAGAGAAAACAAATTAGGTAGGGAGATTCTAGGTTTAGTTAGGGTCATCAAGATATCGTCTGAAAACAGTGATTTCTTATGGGAAGAGCCCACTAAATCGATACCTGTTATGTCTGGATGAGAACAAACCACCTCCGCCAGAGGCTCCAAGGCCAAGATAAATAAAAGCGGGGAGAGTTCCCCTCCTGATATGAAAAAGAGACAATTCAAAACCATAGTATTTGACTTTAGGGGGAAATCTTATAGTGTCGATATCCATCTCAAAAATGAGGTTCCAAAACAGCAATGGCAGATCGCTGTTTTAGGTAGGGCCAGGACAAGGTGTCAAAGGCCTTGTTCACATCCAGAGACAGGAACATGGTCTCCAAGGATCGACTATGAGCTATGTGCTGTATTTGTAATATTCGCCGAATAGCGTCACCTGCTTGTCGCCTTGGGACAAACCCTACCTGGTCTTTCTTAATCAGGCAAGGTAAAAAGGAATTTAAGCAGTTGGCCTAGGTTTTTGTCAAAATGTTCATGTCTACATTAATAAGTGAGATGGGCATAAAGTTGGCCCAAGAGGAATGATCACGATCAGGTTTCGGAATCATCACTATATTGGATGTTAAGAGATTTGGAGTGAAGGCCTGGGTATCCTTTACCGCGTTGTACATAGCCGTCAGATGGGGAGCCAAAACATCTGACATTTTTCTATAATATAGCACCGTAAAACCATCTGGGCCTGGCCTCTTGCCTACTTTCAGTTCTTTTATACATTGTAGAACTTCAGTCATCTGTATAAGTCGTCCATTAAAGGTTTTAGACATCGTGGGCAATGTGAAACTGTTCAGAAAGGAGTCCAGGTCCTGAGTGGAAGACTGATTGGGGGCAGAGTAAAGAGTAGTGAGGTGATGACGAAATTTGTCTAAGACCTGCAGTGGATTGCCTGTAAGAACGTTATGTCGAGTACGTAGGGTAATAGTGGTGCATTTTTGAGTGAAGGTATGTAGCCTATTAGCCAGCATCGAGTTAGGTTTATTCGCCTTGGCATACTATTTCTGGCGAGCCCAACACAGTATACATTATGCCTCTTCTGTTAAACATAAATACAGCTCTGTGCGAGCCTGGTCTAACAGTTTACGATTAGCAGAAGTAGGAGACTGCTTAAAAGTTGTAGATAGGGACTCTAGGCGTGCCTCCAGGGTGCGCCTTGCTAATAAACGCTCCCGTTTCGCTGCCTGTTGAATAACAAGAAATTCTTGAAGTATGTAAACAGTAAAAAAGGGAGAGAAAACCATATTGGCCCCATAAAGAATGAGGAAGGACATCTGGTTACAAAGGATGGGGAGATGGCGAAGGTATTGAATTTATTCTTCTCCTCGGTCTTCACGAGGGAATCGTGGGGCTTCAGTAACCAAAACTGCAGTGTTTATCTTCATGACACATCACAGGAAGCACCTCCATGGTTAACAGAGGACAGAAATAATATTAGACTTGGGAAACTTAACATTAATAAATCACCGGGACCAAGTGGCTTGCACCCGAGGGTAATTAGGGAACTCAGTCAAGTAATTGCCAGACCATTGTTCCTAATTTTTACTGACAGTCTACTGACTGGAATGGTACCAGATGATTGGAGAACAGCCAATGTAGCACCAATATTTAAAAAGGGTCCAAAATACATCCCTGGGAATTACAGACCATTTAGCCTAACATCAATAGTATGTAAACTCTTGGAGGGGATGATAAGGGACTATATAGAAGATTTTAGTAATGAGAACGGTATCGTTAGCAGTAATCAGCATGGATTCATGAAGAATCGTTCTTGCCAAACCAATCTATTAACATTCTATGAGGAGGTAAGTTGCCATCTAGATAAAGGGAGGCCCATAGACATGGTGTATCTGGAATTTGCAAAAGCATTTGACACAGTTCCCCATAAATGTTTACTGTACAAAATAAGGTCTGTTGGCATGGGGTGAGTACATGGATTTAAAACCTTCTACAAGGGCGATTTTAGAGGGTGGTGATAAATGGGGAGTACTCAGAATGGTCAGGGGTGGGTAGTGGGGTCCCCCACGCTTCTGTGCTGGGACCAATCCTGTTAAATTTGTTCATAAACGACCTGGAGGATGTGATAAACAGTTCAATCTCTGTATTTGCAGACGATACTAAGCAAAGCAGGACAATAACTTCTCTGCAGGATGTGGAAACCTTGCAAAAAGATCTGAACAAATTAATGGGGTGGGCAACTACATGGCAAATGTTCAATGTAGGTTCAATGTAGAAAAATGTAAAATAATGCATTTGGGTGGCAAAAATATGAATGCAATCTATACATTGGGGGGAGGACCTCTGGGGGAACCTAGTAGATGATAGGCTCAACAATGGCAGGCAATGCCAAGCTGCCGCTAACAAAGCAAACAGAACATTGGCATGCATTAAAAAGGGGGTTAATTCCAGAGATAAAACCATAATTCTCCCGCTCTACAAGACTCTGGTCCGGCCGCACCTAGAGTATGCTGTCCAGTTCTGGGCACCAGTCCTCAGGAAGGATGTACTGGAAATGGAGTGAGTACAAAGAAGGGCAACAAAGCTAATAAAGGGTCTGGAGGATATTAGTTATGAGGAAAGGTTGTGAGCACTGAACTTATTCTCTCTGGAGAAGAGACGCTTGAGAGGGGATATGATTTCAATATACAAATACCATGCTAGTGACCCCACAATAGAGATAAAACTTTTTTGCAGAAGGGAGTTTAACAAGACTCGTGGTCACTTATTAAAATTAGAAGAAAAGAGGTTTAACCTTAAACTACGTAGAGGGTTCTTTACTGTAAGAGCGGCAAGGATGTGGAATTCCCCTCCACAGGCGGTGGTCTCAGAGGGGGGCATTGATAGTTTCAAGAAAGAGAAGATAAGCACCTGAATGACCGCAACATACAGGGATATACAATGTAATACTGACATATAATCACACACATAGGTTGGACTTGATGGACTTGTGTCTTTTTTCAACCTCACCTACTATGTTACTATGTAACTATGTAATTATGTCCCCTAAGGACCGCTTTGTATGCTTCCCACATGGTAACAGGAGAAGAGACCGATCCAGCATTAAGACAGAAGTAATCCACGGAAGCTTGGTTGATGTCTGTCATGATCTCTTTAAAAGACAATAGCGAGTCATTCATAACCCAGGGGGAATGTTGAGGCCTACAGAGTAGACAGTGGCAAACAACCAATAGAGGGTCATGATCTGACCAGGGCGCAGCTAGGATAGAGGTGGACACAACTAAGGGGAGATGTTTCCGCAGGACAAACATATGGTCAATCCTTGAATGAGAGTGGTGGGCGTGGGAATAATGGGTATAGTCTTTGCCCAAGGGATTAAGCTCTCTCCAGATATCTACCAGGTCATGATTGAGGGCCCCCTGTACTCTCTGATAGGAGGGGCGGCTGAGAGGAGCTCCCCGATCGTCAGCCAATTCCGAACTGTAATCGGCACTGTGCAGGGAGCTCCTTACATTAGCCTAGTGAAAGCAGTGTGTGCTCTTTGCCTCCCCCTACAGTGCAGTACCTGGCAGGAAGAGCCAAGGTAAAGGACTGACGTTTTTTTTTTAATAAGACTATCTATTGTATGTGTGTTTATATGTGTGTGCATGCATGTGTGTGGGTGTGCATGTGTGTGGGTGTGCATGTGTGGGTGTGCATGCATGTGTGTGTGTGTGTGCATACATGTATGTGTGTGTGTGCATGCATGTGTGTGTGCAGTATGTCTGTGTGTGTGCATGATGCATGTATGTCTGTGTGTGATCATGTATGTGAGTGTGCATGTATGCATATGTATGTATGTGAATGTGCATGTGTTTATCAGTGGCGGTGCGTCCAAAAGGGCACACAGGTGCCGCCCCCTCTCTCCAGCCACTCCCTCTATAACCAATGGATAGATTCATGCATAGCATAGCATGAATCTATTCATGGCCACCGCTGCCACCCCCATATTTAGGTGTCCGGCCCGTTTTGGGGCGCCGGGCGCCTGAATTACAGAGGCGAGGTGTTTTTGCTTGACGCTCACAGTCCACCCAGGTGTGTTAGAAAAGTGAATTAATATTCACTTTCCTAACACTGAACCGCCTCTTCAACAATCAGGTGTGCTAATTTTAAAGGCTTATATGCCACCCCAAGTCCCATCTGTTTCTAGCATCCATTTTGCTACATTAGTTAACCTTGCACTTGGTCTGATGTCAATGTGTACTCCTGACTAGGGATGAGTTCGCGTTCGAGTCAAACTCATGTTCGACTCGAACATTGCCTGTTCACCTATTCACCAAACAGCAAACAATTTGGGGTGTTCGCGGCAAAAGCCACGGAACACCCTGTAAAAGTCTATGGGAAAAAGTGCTAATTTTAAAAGCTTAAATGCAAGTTATTGTCATAAAAAGTGTTTGGGGGCCTGGGTCCTGCCCCAGGGCACATGTATCAATGCAAAAAAAAACTTTAAAAAACTGATGTTTTTTCAGGAGCAGTGATTTTAATAATGCTTAAAGTGAAACAATAAAAGTGTAATATTACTTTAAATTTAATACCTGGGGGGGGGGGGGGGGGTGTATAGTATACCTGTAAAGGGGCACATGTTTCCCGTGCTTAGAACTGTCCCTGCACAAAGTGTAATTTTTGCAGGAAAAAAAGTCATTTAAAATCACTTGCGGCTATAATGAACAGTCATTGAAAGTCATTGATTAAAAAAAAAAAAAATATGCGTGGGGTTCCCCCCAAATTCAATTACCCTTCAGGTCTGGTATGGATATTAAGGGGAACCCCGGGTCAATTTAAAAAAAAAAATGACGTACCATACCAGCGCCAAAACTAAAAAAAATGGCGTACCATACCAGACCCTTCATCTGAGCACGCAACCTGGCAGGCCGCAGGAAAAGAGGGGGGACGAGAGAGCGCCCCCCCTTCTGAACTGTACCAGGCCACATGCCCTCAACATTGGGAGGATGCTTTGGGGGTCTGTGACCCTCAAAGCACCATGTCCCCATGTTGATGAGGACAAGGGCCTCATCCCCACAACCCTTGCCCGGTGGTTGTGGGGGTCTGCGGGTGGGGGGCTTATCAGAATCTGGAAGCCTCCTTTAACAAGAGGAACCCCAGATCCTGCCCCCCCCTGTTTAAAATGGTAAGGGGGTACAAAAGTACCCCTACCATTTCACAAAGAAAGTCTAAAAAATAGTTAAAAACACACAGACACCTGTGGGAAAAGTCCTTTATTAAAAAGAAAAAAAAGAAAAAAAAAGATTCCAGCGGTGGTAATCCACTCAGCGGTGGTAATTCAGCAATGGGTGATCTCTTCTCAGGGGTCCAGCGATGGCTGATCTCTTCCGACGATGTTTCACGCAGCGCATCCTGTCTCCATGGAGAATGTGGGAATCCCGTCTTAGCTGAGGAGGACCGGGCCACCCGTCACCTGACGCAGCCCCCTTCTGACACAACGCAAGGGGGAAGTACGGGTGAACCCGCCCACCTCTGATGTAACAGAAACATGCGTTACATCAGAGGGAGACGGGGGTTACCCATACATCACTGGGGAAGCCCAGCTTTTCCCTTGCGTCAGAGGGGGGCGGGGTCACCCTTACATCACTGGGGAAGCCTGGGTTTCCCCTGGGTTTCTCCACGAAGACACAGCTGAGGAGGACCGGGCCACCCGTCACCTGACCCCACCCCCTCTGATGCAAGGGAAAAGCTGGGCTTCCCCAGTGATGTACGGGTGACCCCGCCCACTCTGATGTAACGTTACATCAGAGGGGGCGGGGTCACCCGTACGTCACTGGGGAAGCCCGGCTTCCCCCTTGCGTTGCATCAGAGGGGGGCGGGGTCAGGTGACGGGTGGCCCGGTCCTCCACAGCTAAGATGGGATTCCCACCGTTTCTCCATGGAGACAGGATGCGCTGCGGTGGACATCGTCGGAAAAGATCAGCCATTGCAGGACCCCGGAGAAGAGACCACCCATCGCTGGATAGCAAGAGTGGATTACCACCGCTGGAATCTTTTTTTTTTTTTAATAAAGGACTTTTCCCAACGGTGTCTGTGTGTTTTTTAACAATTTTTTTACACTTTCTTTGTGAAATGGTAAGGGTACTTTTCTACCCCCTTACCATTTCAAACGGGGGGGGGGATCTGGAGGTCCCCTTATTAAAGGGGGCTTCCAGATTCTGATAAGCCCCCCGCCCGCAGACCCCCACAACCACCGGGCAAGGGTTGTGGGGATGAGGCCCTTGTCCTCATCAACATGGGGACATGGTGCTTTGAGGGGTCATAGACCCCCAAAGAATCCTCCCAATGTTGAGGGCATGTGGTCTGGTATGGTTCAGGAGGGGGCGCTCTCTCGTCCCCCCTCTTTCCTGCGGCCTGCCAGGTTGCATGCTCGGATAAGGGTCTGGTATGGATTTTGAGGGGGATCCCCACGCTTTTTTTTTTTTTATTTGGTGTGGAGTCCCCATTAAAATCCATACCAGACCTGAAGGGTCTGATATGGATATTTAGGGGGAACCCCACGTCATTTTTTTTTTAAATTTGACCCGGGGTTCCCCTTAATATCCATACCAGACCTGAAGGGCCTGGTAATTGAATTTGGGGGGAACCCCACGCTTTTTTTTTTTATCAATGACTTTCAATGACTGTTCTCTGTATTACAGGAGCCGACAATTCATTATAGCCGTGAGTGATTTTAAATCCTTTTTTACCTGCAAAAATGACACTTTGTGTAGGGACAGTTCTAAGCATGGGAAACGTGCGCCCGCTTTTGCCGCGGACACCCCAAATTGTTCGCTGTTCGGTGAACAGGCGAACAGGCAATGTTCGATTCGAACATGAGTTCTAACGAACTCGAAGCTCATCCCTAGTCACGAGTACACATTGACATCAGACCAAGTGCAAGGTTGGTTAAAGTGGAAGTAAAGTCGATTTTTGCACTTTCACCTACAGGTAAGCCTATAATGAGGCTTACCTGCAGGTAAAAAAAATATCTCCTAAACCTGTACGGTTTAGGAGATATTCCCCGTGCAATGCGCCGCTGACTGCAGCGGCGCATGCGCACGGGGGGATTCTCGGTCGAAAGGCCGGCAGAATCCGAACCCTGCCGGGATGAAGTCTCCCGTGCGCATGCGCGGGAGTGACGACATCGCGGCTCCAGCCGCACACAGCGCTGGAGCCGCGATACCCGGAAGACACGCCGAGGCAACATGTCAGCGACCTCGGCGTGGACCAGGTGAGTTACCGACGCCTCGTTCTAAGGTAAGTATTTCATAATGAGCTAGTATGCGGTGCATACTAGCTCATTATGCCTTTTCCCTTACAGGTGTATAAAAATTAAAAAATATGTCAGCGGGTTTACTACCGCTTTAACTAATGTAGCAAAATGGATGCTAGAAACAGATGGGACTTGGGGGGGCTTAATTAATGGTGTATTGCTTTTTTTAGAGGAAAGTGAGTGTGGTGAGCTCACCCAGGATGTTTTTTTTTTTGGAGCCATGGGATCTGACTCCTTGACCCAGCAAAGGCCTTGCCATTGTGGATGTTAAATCCCTTGACGCGAGTCACACTGAGGGCCATAGTAACCCGGAAGAGAAATAAAGTATTCAGGAGCCTCTTGTTTGCGCAAGTAAGTATTCTTGGAATCTGCCTTCAAATGTGTATACATGTCAAGTGTTTAGATGTCCAAACAAAACACCCACTCCACACATTAGCAAAGTACATAGTGCCTTAACATTAGCATAGAGAAGGAAGAGGTGGAAGGAGCTGGCAGTGTTGCTAGGTCCCCGAGTTTTGGAGACCCATGCACCGGGGCCAAGATTGCAAAGTAGTTGCAGTGTGTACATTCCTAGTAGTGTAGGTGTCTGAAGGGCAAGCAGGTTGCAAGCAACAATAGACTGGCTAGGTAAGTATTTACGGATTGTAAGTTATAGCCCCCTTTTTCTTGAGAGATGGTTCTCCGTTTAAAGGTTATCCCATATTTATAGATATCCTTGATTTAATTTCAGAGCATTTTTACTCCTGGTGATTGTCATGAGCCATGAAACGTGCGTCGAGTATATATCCAACTGATGCCTAGACAAGTTTGGCTCACCATGAGCAATCGCTTATGTTTATTGGTTTTATGAATGGATGAGTGTGTCTATGCATTTGCATTGTTAACCATGTTGTATTATATTTTGTACAATAACTGTATATTTAAACAAGTGTATTTAAACAAGTGTATCATAGTAAATTGTGTCCTGTATCCCAGATTGACACTTTTTATGATGTGATTTGCACTTAATAAACAAACTTAATCAAAGTATCCACTCAGTGACATGCCTCATTCAAAGTCCCATTTCCCTCTCTTTCCAATGTTAAGTATTTACCGAGTTTGACTAGTAAATAGGGTTGAGAGAACCCAAACTGTAAAGTTTGGGTTCGTACCGAACTTTTGGCTTTTTGGTACCCGAACCTGAACAATTTACTGTATGTTTGTTTCGAGTTCGGTGTTCGGCAATGTAATGGCGCATTTTAAAAAGCTGCAGGGCATCCAATCAACATTCGTTTAACTTGTGTGCCCTTAGAAGCCATCACAGCCATGCCTACTAATGGCATGGCTGTGATTGGCCAGTGCAGCATGTGACCCAGACTCTATATAAGCTAGAGGCACATAGCACAGCACGTCACTCGTCACTAAAACTCATCACTTTAGATAGTGTAGGGAAAGGTTGCTGCTACTGCTTTGCGGGAGAGAATAAGATAGGAGTCCTGATTCAGAAATCAATTTACTCAGCGATCTGCCTTGATTTTGTCGTGTGGGTGCAGTGCACAATCTTTTTACCCTGCCCTGAGCCTAGTGCCAGAGAAAAGATAACTTTTATCCATCTGTTAGGTTGGCGTCGGCAGGCATTTTATGCAAGCTCAGTGCACCAGCACTGCATATGTTACTGTTAGATACTGTTGTTTTATTCTGCTATTCAAAAAAAAATATAATTTAGGGCAAAAAATTATTTTTGGTGCATTTTCTGCATATCTATACGTGTGAGATACACCCTTTAGATACTGTTGCTCTATTCTGCTATTAAAAAAAAAACACATTTAAGGGAAAATCTTAAATTGCGGCCTAGTCTGTATCTGTACGTGTGAGGTACATCCTTTAGATACTGTTGCTCTATTCTGGTATTAAAAAAAACAAATTTAGGTGAAAAATCTTAAATTGCGGCCTAGTCTGTATCTGTACGTGTGAGGTACATCCTTTAGGTACTGTTGTTCTATTCTACTATTCTAAAAAACACCCATTTAGGGCAAAAAATATAATTTTGCAGCGTTTGCTGCATATCTGTACATGTGAGATACACGCTTTAGATACTGTTGTTCTATTCTGCTATTTAAAAAACACCCATTTAGGGCAAGATCCTAAATTTGAGAAATATGAGGAGAACGTCAAATAAGGGATGTGGCCCTGGTCGTGGTGCTGCTGGTGGAGCTCCTGTTGCAGGGAGAGGACGTGGTCGATCTGTGCCAGCTACACGCACAAGTGAAACACCTTCCTCAGGTGCGAGTAGGCGACAGAGCCTTCAGCGGTATTTGGTCGGGCCTAATGCGGCTCTACGAATGTTGAGGCCAGGACAAGTACAGGCGATAGTAGATTGGGTTGCTGACAGTGCCTCCAGTTCCTTCACATTGTCTCCCACCCAGTCTCCTGCTGAAAGATCAGAGTTGGTTCCTGCAGCCGATGTCCATCAGTCTTTCACCTCACCCCCTTGCAAATCAGCCAAGCAGTCTGAGCCCCAAATCATGCAGCAGTCTCTTCTGCTTTTTGATGACTCTGTTAGCAGGGTTTCCCAGGGCCATCCACCTAGCCCTGCCCCAGAAGTGGAAGAGATTGAGTGCACCGATTCCCAACCACTTATGTTTCAAGATGAGTACATGGGAGGACCATCGCAGCACGTCTCGGATGAGGACGGAACACAGGTGCCAACTGCATCTGCTTTCGCAATTGTGAAGACCGACAAGGAGGGCAGGGGTGAAGACTGGGTGGAAGATGATGTGGAGGACGATGAGGTCCTCGACCCCACATGGAATCAACATCATGCAGGTGACCTGTGTAGTTCAGAGGAAGAGGCGGTGGTCGCACAGAGCCACCAGCACAGCAGAAGAGGGAGCAGGGTGCAAAAGCGGAGCATCCGTCCCCTAGACAGTACGTCTACTACTGCCCAATGCAGCAAGGGACCGAGCACACCAAAGCCAGGTCCAAGGAGTTCCCTAGCATGGCAGTTCTTCAGACAATGTGCTGATGACAAGACACGAGTGGTTTGCACGCTGTGCAATTAGAGCCTGAAGAGAGGCATAAACGTTCTCAACCTGAGCACAACCTGCATCACCAGGCAGTGGAGAAGACACCTCAAAAACCAAGAAAGGTCTCTGGCTCCTCCTGCTTTCTCTTCTGCTGCAGTATCGGCCTCTTCATTCACCTCTGTAGTGACAGTGGCACCTGCCACCCCGCAAACGGAGGATCCCATGGAAGCATTCAGCTCTCTATCTCCCAAACACTGGAGTGGACCACCGATTTGCCCACATTCTAACTGAGGCTTACCTGCAGGTAAAAAAAATATCTCCTAAACCTGTACGGTTTAGGAGATATTCCCCGTGCAATGCGCCGCTGACTGCAGCGGCGCATGCGCACGGGGGGATTCTCGGTCGAAAGGCCGGCAGAATCCGAACCCTGCCGGGATGAAGTCTCCCGTGCGCATGCGCGGGAGTGACGACATCGCGGCTCCAGCCGCTCACAGCGCTGGAGCCGCGATACCCGGAAGACACGCCGAGGCAACATGTCAGCGACCTCGGCGTGGACCAGGTGAGTTACCGACGCCTCGTTCTAAGGTAAGTATTTCATAATGAGCTAGTATGCGGTGCATACTAGCTCATTATGCCTTTTCCCTTACAGGTGTATAAAAATTAAAAAATATGTCAGCGGGTTTACTACCGCTTTAACTAATGTAGCAAAATGGATGCTAGAAACAGATGGGACTTGGGGGGGCTTAATTAATGGTGTATTGCTTTTTTTAGAGGAAAGTGAGTGTGGTGAGCTCACCCAGGATGTTTTTTTTTTTGGAGCCATGGGATCTGACTCCTTGACCCAGCAAAGGCCTTGCCATTGTGGATGTTAAATCCCTTGACGCGAGTCACACTGAGGGCCATAGTAACCCGGAAGAGAAATAAAGTATTCAGGAGCCTCTTGTTTGCGCAAGTAAGTATTCTTGGAATCTGCCTTCAAATGTGTATACATGTCAAGTGTTTAGATGTCCAAACAAAACACCCACTCCACACATTAGCAAAGTACATAGTGCCTTAACATTAGCATAGAGAAGGAAGAGGTGGAAGGAGCTGGCAGTGTTGCTAGGTCCCCGAGTTTTGGAGACCCATGCACCGGGGCCAAGATTGCAAAGTAGTTGCAGTGTGTACATTCCTAGTAGTGTAGGTGTCTGAAGGGCAAGCAGGTTGCAAGCAACAATAGACTGGCTAGGTAAGTATTTACGGATTGTAAGTTATAGCCCCCTTTTTCTTGAGAGATGGTTCTCCGTTTAAAGGTTATCCCATATTTATAGATATCCTTGATTTAATTTCAGAGCATTTTTACTCCTGGTGATTGTCATGAGCCATGAAACGTGCGTCGAGTATATATCCAACTGATGCCTAGACAAGTTTGGCTCACCATGAGCAATCGCTTATGTTTATTGGTTTTATGAATGGATGAGTGTGTCTATGCATTTGCATTGTTAACCATGTTGTATTATATTTTGTACAATAACTGTATATTTAAACAAGTGTATTTAAACAAGTGTATCATAGTAAATTGTGTCCTGTATCCCAGATTGACACTTTTTATGATGTGATTTGCACTTAATAAACAAACTTAATCAAAGTATCCACTCAGTGACATGCCTCATTCAAAGTCCCATTTCCCTCTCTTTCCAATGTTAAGTATTTACCGAGTTTGACTAGTAAATAGGGTTGAGAGAACCCAAACTGTAAAGTTTGGGTTCGTACCGAACTTTTGGCTTTTTGGTACCCGAACCTGAACAATTTACTGTATGTTTGTTTCGAGTTCGGTGTTCGGCAATGTAATGGCGCATTTTAAAAAGCTGCAGGGCATCCAATCAACATTCGTTTAACTTGTGTGCCCTTAGAAGCCATCACAGCCATGCCTACTAATGGCATGGCTGTGATTGGCCAGTGCAGCATGTGACCCAGACTCTATATAAGCTAGAGGCACATAGCACAGCACGTCACTCGTCACTAAAACTCATCACTTTAGATAGTGTAGGGAAAGGTTGCTGCTACTGCTTTGCGGGAGAGAATAAGATAGGAGTCCTGATTCAGAAATCAATTTACTCAGCGATCTGCCTTGATTTTGTCGTGTGGGTGCAGTGCACAATCTTTTTACCCTGCCCTGAGCCTAGTGCCAGAGAAAAGATAACTTTTATCCATCTGTTAGGTTGGCGTCGGCAGGCATTTTATGCAAGCTCAGTGCACCAGCACTGCATATGTTACTGTTAGATACTGTTGTTTTATTCTGCTATTCAAAAAAAAATATAATTTAGGGCAAAAAATTATTTTTGGTGCATTTTCTGCATATCTATACGTGTGAGATACACCCTTTAGATACTGTTGCTCTATTCTGCTATTAAAAAAAAAACACATTTAAGGGAAAATCTTAAATTGCGGCCTAGTCTGTATCTGTACGTGTGAGGTACATCCTTTAGATACTGTTGCTCTATTCTGGTATTAAAAAAAAAAAAATTAGGTGAAAAATCTTAAATTGCGGCCTAGTCTGTATCTGTACGTGTGAGGTACATCCTTTAGGTACTGTTGTTCTATTCTACTATTCTAAAAACACCCATTTAGGGCAAAAAATATAATTTTGCAGCGTTTGCTGCATATCTGTACATGTGAGATACACGCTTTAGATACTGTTGTTCTATTCTGCTATTTAAAAAACACCCATTTAGGGCAAGATCCTAAATTTGAGAAATATGAGGAGAACGTCAAATAAGGGATGTGGCCCTGGTCGTGGTGCTGCTGGTGGAGCTCCTGTTGCAGGGAGAGGACGTGGTCGATCTGTGCCAGCTACACGCACAAGTGAAACACCTTCCTCAGGTGCGAGTAGGCGACAGAGCCTTTAGCGGTATTTGGTCGGGCCTAATGCGGCTCTACGAATGTTGAGGCCAGGACAAGTACAGGCGATAGTAGATTGGGTTGCTGACAGTGCCTCCAGTTCCTTCACATTGTCTCCCACCCAGTCTCCTGCTGAAAGATCAGAGTTGGTTCCTGCAGCCGATGTCCATCAGTCTTTCACCTCACCCCCTTGCAAATCAGCCAAGCAGTCTGAGCCCCAAATCATGCAGCAGTCTCTTCTGCTTTTTGATGACTCTGTTAGCAGGGTTTCCCAGGGCCATCCACCTAGCCCTGCCCCAGAAGTGGAAGAGATTGAGTGCACCGATTCCCAACCACTTATGTTTCAAGATGAGTACATGGGAGGACCATCGCAGCACGTCTCGGATGAGGACGGAACACAGGTGCCAACTGCATCTGCTTTCGCAATTGTGAAGACCGACAAGGAGGGCAGGGGTGAAGACTGGGTGGAAGATGATGTGGAGGACGATGAGGTCCTCGACCCCACATGGAATCAACATCATGCAGGTGACCTGTGTAGTTCAGAGGAAGAGGCGGTGGTCGCACAGAGCCACCAGCACAGCAGAAGAGGGAGCAGGGTGCAAAAGCGGAGCATCCGTCCCCTAGACAGTACGTCTACTACTGCCCAATGCAGCAAGGGACCGAGCACACCAAAGCCAGGTCCAAGGAGTTCCCTAGCATGGCAGTTCTTCAGACAATGTGCTGATGACAAGACACGAGTGGTTTGCACGCTGTGCAATTAGAGCCTGAAGAGAGGCATAAACGTTCTCAACCTGAGCACAACCTGCATCACCAGGCAGTGGAGAAGACACCTCAAAAACCAAGAAAGGTCTCTGGCTCCTCCTGCTTTCTCTTCTGCTGCAGTATCGGCCTCTTCATTCACCTCTGTAGTGACAGTGGCACCTGCCACCCCGCAAACGGAGGATCCCATGGAAGCATTCAGCTCTCTATCTCCCAAACACTGGAGTGGACCACCGATTTGCCCACATTCTAACTGGTGCTGATTACTGGGTGGCTACGCTGCTGGATCCCCGTTACAAGGACAATGTACTGTCCTTAATTCCCTCACTGGAGCGTGATTGTAAGATGCGCGAGTACAAGCGCACGCTGGTAGACGCGCTGCTGGTGGCATTCCCACCTGACAGCGGGGGCACGGTGAAAGCACAAGGCGAAGGCCGGGTTAGCATGGCCGAAATGTGGAAAAGCTTTGTTAGCACGCCACAACAACCAGCACCACCAGCTTATGTGGAACGTCTTAGCAGGAGGCAGCATTTCACCAACATGGTGGAGCACTATGTGTGCACACGCCTACATGTACTGAATGACGGGTCTGCCCCCTTCAACTTCTGGGTCTCCAAATTGGGCATATGGCCGAAGCTTGCCCTTTACGCTTGGAGGTGCTGGCCTGCCCTGCAGCCAGTGTATTATCTGAACGTGTATTTAGCACGGCAGGGGGCGTTACCACAGACAAGCGCAGCCGCCTGTCCAGAGCCAATGTGGACAAGTTCACTTCATTAAAATTAACTAGGCATGGATCCCACAGGTCTTCTCTGTACCTTGTGCAAAATAGACATGTATACCGGCCTTACCCAGCCATTGTTGTATTTTTGATCTTTCTCACTCTTTTGGGGTGTCCCCTAAGTTACAAATTTTTTTTTAAAAACCAGTGTTGGCTACCTCGTGCTCCTCCACCACCGCTTCCACCTACACCACTACATCTACTGCCACCTCAACCTCATACTCCATATGGACCTCGTCCTCCTAGGTCAAGATTATTATTTTTTATTTTTATGTATTTTATGTTATTTTAAGTTATTTCCCTATCCACATTTGTTTGCAGAGCACTTGCCATGCTCTCAACAACATTTTGCTGCCATTTGCAGCACTCTAGCCCTTTCCATTACTTTTTTAGAGCCATTTTAGTCCTCAAAAGATTGGGTCTCCATTGACTTCAATGGGGTTTGGGTTTGGGGTTTTGTGGACATGCTTGCCAAATTTGAATTGAAGTTTCTTGTTCCACTTGTTGGCTCCTGTTTTCCCTTTAAATATTTATCATGTTTTTATGACTTTGAAATGTGAAAGTTTGGGGACAGAACTCAGTGTTTCTCCATCCACTCCTCTAGGTGCACCACCAGGTCCTGTTTTCTGAATTTTCATCAGTGTAAAAACAACTGTGTGAATTACTAACAGTGAAAATGACAACATCACCTGTCAAAATTCAACAAATATAGAAAACATGAACTGGGTTTGCATCTTGAGAAGGAGAGTTGTGAAACACTGCCCTAACTAATGTGAATTGGAATGTTCCTGTGTTTTGAAGAATAGCAAAGCCCAAATTTGAAGATGCCCACAAATTGTGCCTTAACATTCTTATTTCCCTTATAATCCCATGCCTAAAATGTTTGTATCTCCATACATCTATTTTGCTAAAGCCCCAAAACACACGGTGTGTCAACATGTGCTATCTCGCATCACTGGGTATCAATGGACGCATTTTGGGGGTGCAACCCCTTCCTCATAACTAAAGTAGGTCAGTGGAAAGGATTGCACCCACGAAACACGTCCATTGATATCCCGTGATGGGAGATAGCAAATGTTGACACACTGTGTGTTTTGTGGATTTAGAAAATAACATGTTTGGAACTACACACATTTTCGTCAGGAGATCATAAGAGACATTTAATAGTTCTGCCTCTACGTTTCCGTGGCTACAAATTTTGGCTTTTAGAGGGGTGAGATTACCACATCTGAGGAAGGCAACAGCCACACAGTCTTGGGATACTAATGTCTCATTTGGCCTTTACTTTACCAAACTCGAACTTTGTAAGTTCCTGAGTTGGGGATGTGTATCTAATGTTTTCTAACATGACTGTTTAGCCACAAAAAAGGAGAAATAATGCAAAACATAACAACATGTTATACACCAAGATGTTGGTTGAATAAATGTACTTTAAGTAAAATGTTTTTTACTAAACAATGTGTGGCTTATTATTTCAATGCTCAATACCAGAGTATTTGTTAAGTTGTCGTTACAGTGGCAATGTTCACTTAAATGTGGCCAACTCCGGCAAATTTTATGCCTCCAAAAAATGAAAGGAGTTGAAAAGGAATAATGTTTTTGAACTTCATGCATTAGATCCATTAATAACCAAAACATTGTGTGTGTAGCAGACCCACAGCACACCATAATAGTTAGCTGAAGAAGATCTTGCCACCTCATGTAGCAAATAAGGAACATTTGCACTATTGTAGCAAGTGTCCAAAATAAAGGCCATTTGTAAAAATATTAGACAGATAAGAAACAGATCTCTGGCATTTTGGGAGGGCAATCCAGCATGGGCATTTTCTAGAGCCATCATCACACCCACAGATGGCTTCATAAGATGTTCCCCCAGAGCAAAGGCCTCATCTGCAACAAAAACAAAATTGAGTCCCTCAACATTCTCCTCAGCGGGTGGCAAGTTTAAAGTGCCATTCTAGAGCTGCTTGTAGAACTCTGTCTGCATAATGGCTTCTCCATCACAGTTGTGGCCGTTCTTCCCAACATCGAGATACAAAAACTCATATGTGGCAGACACTACAGGTGGGAGGACAATGCTACAAAAGCCCTTATAATTGAAATAATATGAGCCAGAGTTTGGTGGTGGGATAATCCGGACATGTTTTCCATCAAACAACCACCACAGTTGGGAAAACTTATGATGGAACACTGATGATGGAACTGGGCTGCAACGTCCTGCCATTGCTGTGGGTTGGAAGGAAACTGTGGATTAAAAAATAAATTACTACTTCTGCACATAACATTGCAAGCAGAGTTGACACAAACATGCTTGGTCAACATAAGGATACAACTTAAATTAGTATTTAAAGACCAAAGTGTAAGGTAAACGTATCTGATTCCTCACCCCCTCTGGTGGCCCATTATAAAAATGTTATGTTGGGGGGAGGTTATGGGTAGATGTTTTGGACAGGTAACCCTCTCCCCTTCCATGAGAGCTGTTTGCAGAAATAATGTGTGATACTTTGGCCAGCCCCTCCTTACTTACACTATTGGCAGCCCAGTGGACAGGTAAGAAGTGTCATAATCTAAAAATAGGTATACACACTGTCCAAATTGCAGCATATTTGGACATTCTGAAATAAACTATCAATACAATAGGAGACAAAAACTTTCTAGGTTACAAAATTTGAAGGTAATTAGGCAGGCTCTTGCACTACATTTTTTGGGTAATTAAGCCAGAAATATGAAAACAAAAGAGGGATAGTGTGTGTGGGTATTGCAAAGTAAGCAAATCGTATTTGTATCTGTTGACTTAGCATTTTTGGGGGGGGGGGGGGGGGTAGGGAGGGAGGGTTCAAAATTAGTTTGTGATACAAAAAATTGCCTCTTGCACTCTGCCTGAATTTGAGCACAACAAGAATATTTGGACACATTTTAGGGGTTGTTTAGGGTAAGCCCAAAAATGTAGCTGACAAAAAACATTGTTAAGTTACTAGGCTAGGTGTGTATGGGCCCAGGATAGAATGCTGGGGGGGTTAGTGAAGGAAAATATGCATGTAGGCCAAAAAAGAGCAGGAAAAGCTTACAGCATGCATGAGGACAAAGAGGACATTCATAGCATATTCCAATATTGATAATTATGGAATAAACTAATTAATGCAAAACATTAGCAAACATTAATACATAGAATGTGATCTTAAAGGTAAAAACTTACTCGAATATAGTCCTGCAGAACTTGAATAATGGCTGAGCAGGTGTCTGGAATAATGAGTCCCAGAGCCTGGGGGAAGATCCCAGTGGGGATTTAAATTGGGCAACTATGTGGCAGATAAGGTTTAATGTAGATAAATGTAAAGTTATGCACTTAGGGGCTAAGAATATGCATTCATCATACATACTAGGGGGAGTACAACTAGGGGAATCCATAGTGGAGAAAGATCTGGGGGTTTTGGTAGATCATAAGCTTAATAATGGCATGCAATGCCAAGCTGCTGTTTCCAAAGCGGTTTCCTTTTTTTGTATTAAGAGAGGTATGGACTCCAGAGAGATATATATAATTTTGCTCCTGTACAAATCAATGGGGCAGCGCGGCTATACCGCCGGCAAAGCGCCACTGCAGTGGTGTTTTGTGGGCGTTTTTAACCCTTTTCCGGCCGCTAGTGGGGGTTAAAACTGTCCCGCTAGTGGCCGAATAGCGCCGCTAAAATGACAGTAAAGCGACGCTAAATATAGCGTCGCTTTACCGCCGGCACCCGCACCGCCCCAGTGTGAAACCCGCCTTAGCTTTCTTGCCCCATTGTTTTTACATATGGAGGTAATAAAGGCAAGGCTCCATAGTGCAATACTGTATAATTTCTTTATTGTAAACAAATGCCTTTTTTACACTTACATTTTTTATTGGCATACATTGTCCCACAAAGCAGGGTCACACCCATTATACATTCCTTTACTATCAAACACCACTTTGGGGGTTGTTTTCGGTGGAGGCAGCAGCCTTTTCCTATTCATTGTTAGGCAGTACATAAGCATTGCATGGAACCAGCGTCAGCTTTTTCTTAGTCCATTACCATTTACCACCAAATGAAAACCCAATTTGTCCTGAAAAACAAGGTATAATCCACCTGGATGCACAAAGTAGTTGTAACGACATGTACGGTTTTACTAACACATGTCAAAGTTGCAAAATTGTGCTTAGGCGTCAACATTTGTTTTACCCTTTGGCATGAAAGGGTTAACAAACATAATTTGTACTCAATAAATGATCTTAATTATAGGTTATAATTAATAAATGTACATGAATTGTCAGTTGTATGTACAGTAATACTCCTGCTGAATAAAACAGAAAACATATCAAAATCCAGTAGCTCTGCAGTGTGCTAATGATCTAATGTTCTCTCATCTATCCCTGAATTCAGGACAGAAATTAAAACAGACCATTCCCGATTAGTATAAATTTAAGGCTAAATCTATTATAATGATAATATATAATGAAAACCAATACTATAATTTAGCATAGTAAAAATGGTGCTACCCAAAAAGTAATTTTAGTTTGCAAAGTATAAGAAAAACAAACACCAGAAAAAATATGTTCTTTTTTTTTTTTTTTTTTTTTTTTTTAACTATATATCTTTATTTAGATTTTTACAGTTTACAAATTATACAATCTCATAAAACACTTTTACCAGGGTCAAGATAAGCATGAATCATTTGACGAAACAATTGAAATCTACCTCCTTCACATCTCCTTGCATTCCCCCTCTACCCCATGCATCCATCCTCTTACTCTCCAATGGTATCTTATTTAACCACAGGGTGCATTTTATTTAAATTGTTTTGGTTAGTACTATCTAAATCCTCTCTCCATCCATGGTTTCCATACCATATGGAATTTGACAAGGTTCCCTTGTTTTATGTATATAGTTCTTTCTTTCATAATCACTCTGTCCATGTTTTGCTCCCACTCAGTAACTGTAGGGGGGGTAGCAGACTGCCACTTACGAGCGATTAATAACCTAGCCTGAAAAAGACAGCGCAGAACAGCTATCTGGCCTTCCCTGGGCCTGCCCACTCCCCCTCCTCCCCCAAGAACACATAGAATAGGGTCTAGTTCCAGGAGAGTGTTGAATACCTGGGAGACCCTGTCCACCACCTCTTTCCAGTATTCATATAATTTTGGACATTTCCAGAACATGTGGACAAGGTCACCCCCCGGTCTCCCACATCTAGGGCATTTGTCATCCTGCCTACACCTAAACCTAAACAGTTTATTTGGGGTGTAATAGGCCCGGTATATGAGGAAAAGATGTGACATCCTCTGGGGGGGGGAGAGTGAGACCAGTGGAGCCAATTCGAGTATCCTTTCCCATTGAGGAGCTGAGATGGTCCCCACATCTCTCTCCCACTTTGCTTTGTATGGGCTTATTTGTGTGGCTCCCATGGTCCCTTTATACAAATGTAGGTATAAGTCTGATATCAAACCCTTCCGGGTCCTCACCTGTGACAAATTCTGTAAAACCTGCATGCTTGTCCACTCAGGTCGTTCACCTTTAAACTGTTCAGCCAGAGCGTGCCTCACCTGTAGGTATCTAAAAAAAGACTTCTTAGGAAGGAGAAAAAGGTCTCTGAGGTCCTGGAAGCTTCTGATCCTGCCCTCATGATAAATCTGGGCAATATATTTTAGGCCTGCTCTCTCCCATTCTCTGACAGTCCCCAGCTTTTGTACTTCACATAGATTGGTGTTCTCCCATAGCGGGGAGAAAGCCATAAACCCTCTGTATCCCAGCATTTTTTTTGCAATGTCCCATACCCTGGCCATTAAATCCTGGGTAGGGAGCCCCTTATGGAAGGTCCCTGCCTCTAATATCTCAATCAAAGAATTGTGTGAGGCTTTATAGAGGAGGATCTTCCACGCTTGCCCCTCTTTATCGACTTTGCAACCCCCCAGGTGCTGCAACTGGGCTGCCAGGAAGTATCTGAAAGGATGCGGCAGGGCTACTCCTCCTGACCCAGTTGGGAGTTGTAATGTGCTAAGGCTTACCCGGGAGATTCCCCCTTTCCATATTAGTTCTCTAAATATGGTCTCTACCTTGATAAACCACTTTTTATAAATCCATATTGGTGAATTATGAAGTATGTATAATAGTTGTGGCATAAGCACCATTTTTATTAAATTACACCGGCCTGCTGCTGATAGGGAGAGTTTTTTCCAAATTTGAATTTTTACTTTAAATTTATTCAAGAGTGGAACTAGGTTTTCTGTGATGTAATGTTTGGGGTCTCTCGAAATGATGATACCTAAATATTTAATTTTTGGTACTATTTGGAGTTGACCTGCTTCATGTGGTAGAGGAAGGACTAAAGGGTCTATAGGTAGTAGGTTCGATTTTTCCCAGTTTATTCTTAGTCCTGACAAACAGCCAAAGTCTTTAATTATACCCATGGTCTCCCGTAGTGACTCCTGCGTGTCATTAAGCAATAGGAGAAGATCGTCTGCGTACAATATTACTTTTTCCTCTAGGTCCCCTCGTTTAAACCCTTTTACTTCTGGTGATGATCTCAAAGAGAGGGCCAGAGGCTCGATTGCGAGGGCGAAGAGGAGGGGCGACAGAGGGCACCCCTGCCTCGTCCCCCTCAGCAATCGGAACCTGGACGAGTGTTCGCCGTTCACTTTCACCCTTGCCCCCGGGGAGCCGTATAGAAGTTTTACCCAATTAACAAAGTTCGGGCCCACCCGGAATTCCGATAAAGTTCTCCAAAGGTATTTCCATTCTAGGGAATCGAAAGCCTTGGCCGCGTCCAGGGAAAGGATTGCCCTATTACCCCCATCTTCAACAGGTAGTTGGAGGTTCAAAAAAAGGCGTCTGATATTTAAACTGGTCGACCTACCCGGAATGAAGCCTGATTGGTCTTGGTGCACCAGTTTATGAATAATTGTGTTTAACCTAGCTGCCAGGACCTTTGCTAACACCTTCATGTCTGAGTTCAGGAGCGCAATGGGTCTGTATGAAGCAGGTGAAAGTGGATTCTTGTTCTCCTTGGGGAGCACTATTATGGTTGAATCCATCATAGACTTGGGGAGTCCTCCCTCCAGGGCCGAGGCATTAAATACCTCCAACAGTTCGGGTAGGAGCACCTCCCCATAGCTACGATATATTTCGATGGGGAGGCCATCCGGTCCAGGGGACTTCCGTCCAGCCATTACCCGGACAGTCCGCTGCAACTCCTCCAAGGTAACAGGACCATCTAGTGCAGCCCTGTCCTCCTCAGAGAGACAGGGCATCGTCAACCCCCCAAAGAACGTATCCATTTCCTCCTTCATATCCAACTGTTCGGAGTGGTATAACCGCTCGTAATACTCCCGGAAGGTATCCACTATCTCGGGAGTATACGTAGAGGTCCCGCCCGCTCCTATATTAATCAGTGGAACCGTCGAAGAAGGGGAGTTAGTTCTAATTAAATGGGCAAGCATCCTGCTTATTCCTTCCCCTTCCCCGAAGGCAACTTGTTTCTGGAAGATGTATTTCTGTTCAGCTTTACCCAGCAGGACTACCCGATAGGCCCCTTGAGCCTCTATCCAAGTTCTAAAATTTACCGGTGTTGGATTGCTTATGTAAGCAGCTTCTGCAGATAATAAGTTGTTCTCTGCGATTTCCTCCCCTTCTCTTGACAGTTTTTTTATCTTTGAGATCTGCTGGACCAGTAACCCCCGTAGAATAGCTTTAATTGTGTCCCAAACTACCCCCTGGGGAGCCGAACCTCTATTCCACATAATACATTCCTTCAGAGCGTCCAGGACCTCATGGGGCTGTCCCATTAACTCCAGCCAGGAGGGGTTAATTCTCCACTCACGATAAAAAGATCTCGTCCCCACCTCGATTGAGGCTGTCACAGGGGAGTGATCAGATAGGCCTCTAGGCCTGTACCTAACATTGTCTATCATAGCCGTTAGCTCATCGTTGCAAAGCAACATATCGATTCTCGACAGTGTGGAGTATGTACTAGAGAAGCAGGAGTAGCCCCTTATCCCGGGGTTCCTCAGACGCCAAATGTCCTTCAGACCTAGATCCTCCAAGAGGCAATGGAGACGGCTGTCCACTTGTCCCCTCCGTTTAGTCCCCTGGGGAAACCTATCAATTGTCGGGTCCAGAACCATATTAAAGTTGCCTGTAACTAGCACCGGGAGGCCCGGCCTCTCCAGTGCAAACTCCAGAAGGTCAAGAAGGACCTCGATGTTGAAGGGGGGAGGAACATACACATTAGCGAGTAACATCACGCGGTTCTCTATTTTACAGTGTAAAAAAATATACCGTCCCTGGACGTCAATCCTGCTTTGGATGCAGTTAAAAGAGATCCCTGAACCGATCAAAATACTAACACCTCTAGAAAAAGATGAATGAACCGAGTGGAGCTGGAAAGCAAACTCCCCCCACCCTAACTTGGGTAGGGAGGCGTTAGTAAAATGGGTCTCCTGGAGACACACAATAGAACTACCATAGGACCTAACCATGGACCGTACTGCAGCTTTTTTCCCTAAGTCACCTAATCCCCTTACATTCCAGGAACAGATAGTGAGTTTTTTCTTATCCTCTTGTGTCATTGTGTCACTGAACATTCGTGAGTATCAAAACAAAATAAATCCTTAATCTCGTGCTCTTTGTAGTGAACCAAATACTTCTTAATTTTAAGTGCGTATAGTACCATACTATTAATCATTAAACTGTGAACATAGATTTTTACCTGCATTTTTGCCTGCAAAAAATAAAGCCGTGCATACTTGTGCCATGTGGACAAATTGTACCTCACCCATTCATCCTCGCTTTTGCCATTAACACATCCATCACTCTGTATACAACACACATACTTTACCAACCTAGGTTCGGCCGGGGGCCTTCTCCTGTGACCATCCCATACACACCTTATATTTAAACAAAAGAAATTTGAAATCGGTTGCCCTTTAGCTTCCCTATCCCTTCCCCCCCCCCCCCATCACCCAAACTAACCATCCAACCCCCTCCCCCCCAGTGCAAGGATTTCTCCGTGCTAACAAAAAAAAAAAAAAAAAAAGATTCCCACAGAGCATCCTGCGACATCCCCCTAACCTGGGAATGTAACGCCCTTTGCTCACTCTTCCCCCTATCACTCCACCCCGTCTCCCCCCTACACCCCCAAAAAAAAAAAAAAAAAAAAAAAAAAAAAAAGGGGAGCGGGAGGTGGGGGGGAGGGGGAGGCGACACCGCGGTCAACCAGAGGGGGAAAAAAAAAAAAAAAAAAGGGGAACCCCTCCCGTGTGTCGCCAACCGCTCCCCCCCCACATCCCGTCCACATATTGATGCCGCCCACCCCCTAAAAGGGAAAAACAAAACACCGTCAGTACCCTCAGTTAGGCCACATAATCAGAAAGTCAATCTTTAAATCCCTTGACCCAGTCTGCCACCCCTTCGGGTGTATCAAAAAATAGTGTCCCCCCAGGAGCCATCACTCTCAGCTTTGCTGGATAAAGCAGGGCGTATGTAAGGTTAACTTGGCGTAGTCTGCGTTTCACCTCCCCGAATTTGGCTCTTCTTCTTTGAAGGTCTGGTGAGTAGTCTGGATAAAAAGACACCTTGCTACCATTATGAAGAATATTACCCATTTCCCTTGCTTTCCGGATTATCGTTGCTTTATCTTTAAAAAATAAAAATTTAGCCAGAAGCGGTCTTGGAGGGGCCCCAGGATTAGGAGGTCTCGAGGGAACTCTATGGGCTCTTTCTACTGCAAGAAACGAAGAAAAAGAGTCCTGGCCAAATAGCTCGCTAAGCCATTTTACTAGAAAGGTGGCAGGGTCTGCACCCTCAGAATGTTCTGGGAGTCCCACTATGCGGATGTTCTTCCTTCTCATTCTATTCTCTATCTCGTCCAATTTGTTTGCCTGTTTAATCTGGAAGTCTCTAATATCACTCAGTTCTCGTTTTAAAGGGGCCAAATCGTCCTCTACTAGACTTAGCCTGTCCTCCAGGGTTGTAGTCCTCTCCTGGACTTTTTGTAGCTCATTCCTAATACAAAAAAGATCCTCATGGATTGTTTTCAGCTGATGGTTCATGTCATTCAATGAGGATCTACAGCAATGGAAGCTAAGTCCATTTGTATTATATCCATGTCATGAAAATTTGAAGATGCTGACATCTTTTTAATATCTACTGGCACCAGATGAGGAGTGTGTGCCCGCAGCAGACTGTTTATTTTGTGCCTTTGTTTTCCTCCCTGTTTGGTGATAGTTAGTGCCATCTCTAGGTAGACACTACCTGCTCCTTTACACTGTTATGTTTAGTTTCACTTTCATAGAAGAGACAGGCATTAGCCAAGTAATTGCTTTCTTATACTTCAAAAGATTGGAAAGACATCCTTTGTATTGCACTCCCAGAAAAAATATGTTCTTAAACATTAAAAGCAAACGTAACATTGAATATGTTTGAATTAGCTGTGTAAATGACTCTATAAAATGAACTACTATGTAGGGCCAAACAAGAATAAATACCTGCTAATTCAAGTATTTGTATGACATTCCAAAGAAGTAAAAACTTGATAGGTAAACAAATGCTATAGGGAAATTTGAGATTTAGCATTGTTGACAGTTTGTTGACATTGTTGACAATGACTAGATAAAAAATATTTGCATATGTTCCATGCATCCTAGAATGCCATGACACGTCAAAGACTGTGTTTCCTGACAATTTTCTCAAGTCGTGTAAGTTTTGCAGGTGAAACAATTATGTAGTATGTATCGTCCCCCTCAGCAATCGGAACCTGGACGAGTGTTCGCCGTTCACTTTCACCCTTGCCCCCGGGGAGCCGTATAGAAGTTTTACCCAATTAACAAAGTTCGGGCCCACCCGGAATTCCGATAAAGTTCTCCAAAGGTATTTCCATTCTAGGGAATCGAAAGCCTTGGCCGCGTCCAGGGAAAGGATTGCCCTATTACCCCCATCTTCAACAGGTAGTTGGAGGTTCAAAAAAAGGCGTCTGATATTTAAACTGGTCGACCTACCCGGAATGAAGCCTGATTGGTCTTGGTGCACCAGTTTATGAATAATTGTGTTTAACCTAGCTGCCAGGACCTTTGCTAACACCTTCATGTCTGAGTTCAGGAGCGCAATGGGTCTGTATGAAGCAGGTGAAAGTGGATTCTTGTTCTCCTTGGGGAGCACTATTATGGTTGAATCCATCATAGACTTGGGGAGTCCTCCCTCCAGGGCCGAGGCATTAAATACCTCCAACAGTTCGGGTAGGAGCACCTCCCCATAGCTACGATATATTTCGATGGGGAGGCCATCCGGTCCAGGGGACTTCCGTCCAGCCATTACCCGGACAGTCCGCTGCAACTCCTCCAAGGTAACAGGACCATCTAGTGCAGCCCTGTCCTCCTCAGAGAGACAGGGCATCGTCAACCCCCCAAAGAACGTATCCATTTCCTCCTTCATATCCAACTGTTCGGAGTGGTATAACCGCTCGTAATACTCCCGGAAGGTATCCACTATCTCGGGAGTATACGTAGAGGTCCCGCCCGCTCCTATATTAATCAGTGGAACCGTCGAAGAAGGGGAGTTAGTTCTAATTAAATGGGCAAGCATCCTGCTTATTCCTTCCCCTTCCCCGAAGGCAACTTGTTTCTGGAAGATGTATTTCTGTTCAGCTTTACCCAGCAGGACTACCCGATAGGCCCCTTGAGCCTCTATCCAAGTTCTAAAATTTACCGGTGTTGGATTGCTTATGTAAGCAGCTTCTGCAGATAATAAGTTGTTCTCTGCGATTTCCTCCCCTTCTCTTGACAGTTTTTTTATCTTTGAGATCTGCTGGACCAGTAACCCCCGTAGAATAGCTTTAATTGTGTCCCAAACTACCCCCTGGGGAGCCGAACCTCTATTCCACATAATACATTCCTTCAGAGCGTCCAGGACCTCATGGGGCTGTCCCATTAACTCCAGCCAGGAGGGGTTAATTCTCCACTCACGATAAAGAGATCTCGTCCCCACCTCGATTGAGGCTGTCACAGGGGAGTGATCAGATAGGCCTCTAGGCCTGTACCTAACATTGTCTATCATAGCCGTTAGCTCATCGTTGCAAAGCAACATATCGATTCTCGACAGTGTGGAGTATGTACTAGAGAAGCAGGAGTAGCCCCTTATCCCGGGGTTCCTCAGGCGCCAAATGTCCTTCAGACCTAGATCCTCCAAGAGGCAATGGAGACGGCTGTCCACTTGTCCCCTCCGTTTAGTCCCCTGGGGAAACCTATCAATTGTCGGGTCCAGAACCATATTAAAGTCGCCTGTAACTAGCACCGGGAGGCCCGGCCTCTCCAGTGCAAACTCCAGAAGGTCAAGAAGGACCTCGATGTTGAAGGGGGGAGGAACATACACATTAGCGAGTAACATCACGCGGTTCTCTATTTTACAGTGTAAAAAAATATACCGTCCCTGGACGTCAATCCTGCTTTGGATGCAGTTAAAAGAGATCCCTGAACCGATCAAAATACTAACACCTCTAGAAAAAGATGAATGAACCGAGTGGAGCTGGAAAGCAAACTCCCCCCACCCTAACTTGGGTAGGGAGGCGTTAGTAAAATGGGTCTCCTGGAGACACACAATTGAACTACCATAGGACCTAACCATGGACCGTACTGCAGCTTTTTTCCCTAAGTCACCTAATCCCCTTACATTCCAGGAACAGATAGTGAGTTTTTTCTTATCCTCTTGTGTCATTGTGTCACTGAACATTCGTGAGTATCAAAACAAAATAAATCCTTAATCTCGTGCTCTTTGTAGTGAACCAAATACTTCTTAATTTTAAGTGCGTATAGTACCATACTATTAATCATTAAACTGTGAACATAGATTTTTACCTGCATTTTTGCCTGCAAAAAATAAAGCCGTGCATACTTGTGCCATGTGGACAAATTGTACCTCACCCATTCATCCTCGCTTTTGCCATTAACACATCCATCACTCTGTATACAACACACATACTTTACCAACCTAGGTTCGGCCGGGGGCCTTCTCCTGTGACCATCCCATACACACCTTATATTTAAACAAAAGAAATTTGAAATCGGTTGCCCTTTAGCTTCCCTATCCCTTCCCCCCCCCCCCCCATCACCCAAACTAACCATCCAACCCCCTCCCCCCCAGTGCAAGGATTTCTCCGTGCTAACAAAAAAAAAAAAAAAAAAAAGATTCCCACAGAGCATCCTGCGACATCCCCCTAACCTGGGAGTGTTACGCCCTTTGCTCACTCTTCCCCCTATCACTCCACCCCGTCTCCCCCCGACACCCCCAAAAAAAAAAAAAAAAAAAAAAAAAAAAAAAAAGGGGAGCGGGAGGTGGGGGGGAGGGGGAGGCGACACCGCGGTCAACCAGAGGGGGAAAAAAAAAAAAAAAAAAGGGGAACCCCTCCCGTGTGTCGCCAACCGCTCCCCCCCCACATCCCGTCCACATATTGATGCCGCCCACCCCCTAAAAGGGAAAAACAAAACACCGTCAGTACCCTCAGTTAGGCCACATAATCAGAAAGTCAATCTTTAAATCCCTTGACCCAGTCTGCCACCCCTTCGGGTGTATCAAAAAATAGTGTCCCCCCAGGAGCCATCACTCTCAGCTTTGCTGGATAAAGCAGGGCGTATGTAAGGTTAACTTGGCGTAGTCTGCGTTTCACCTCCCCGAATTTGGCTCTTCTTCTTTGAAGGTCTGGTGAGTAGTCTGGATAAAAAGACACCTTGCTACCATTATGAAGAATATTACCCATTTCCCTTGCTTTCCGGATTATCGTTGCTTTATCTTTAAAAAATAAAAATTTAGCCAGAAGCGGTCTTGGAGGGGCCCCAGGATTAGGAGGTCTCGAGGGAACTCTATGGGCTCTTTCTACTGCAAGAAACGAAGAAAAAGAGTCCTGGCCAAATAGCTCGCTAAGCCATTTTACTAGAAAGGTGGCAGGGTCTGCACCCTCAGAATGTTCTGGGAGTCCCACTATGCGGATGTTCTTCCTTCTCATTCTATTCTCTATCTCGTCCAATTTGTTTGCCTGTTTAATCTGGAAGTCTCTAATATCACTCAGTTCTCGTTTTAAAGGGGCCAAATCGTCCTCTACTAGACTTAGCCTGTCCTCCAGGGTTGTAGTCCTCTCCTGGACTTTTTGTAGCTCATTCCTAATACAAAAAAGATCCTCATGGATTGTTTTCAGCTGATGGTTCATGTCATTCAATGAGGATCTACAGCAATGGAAGCTAAGTCCATTTGTATTATATCCATGTCATGAAAATTTGAAGATGCTGACATCTTTTTAATATCTACTGGCACCAGATGAGGAGTGTGTGCCCGCAGCAGACTGTTTATTTTGTGCCTTTGTTTTCCTCCCTGTTTGGTGATAGTTAGTGCCATCTCTAGGTAGACACTACCTGCTCCTTTACACTGTTATGTTTAGTTTCACTTTCATAGAAGAGACAGGCATTAGCCAAGTAATTGCTTTCTTATACTTCAAAAGATTGGAAAGACATCCTTTGTATTGCACTCCCAGAAAAAATATGTTCTTAAACATTAAAAGCAAACGTAACATTGAATATGTTTGAATTAGCTGTGTAAATGACTCTATAAAATGAACTACTATGTAGGGCCAAACAAGAATAAATACCTGCTAATTCAAGTATTTGTATGACATTCCAAAGAAGTAAAAACTTGATAGGTAAACAAATGCTATAGGGAAATTTGAGATTTAGCATTGTTGACAGTTTGTTGACATTGTTGACAATGACTAGATAAAAAATATTTGCATATGTTCCATGCATCCTAGAATGCCATGACACGTCAAAGACTGTGTTTCCTGACAATTTTCTCAAGTCGTGTAAGTTTTGCAGGTGAAACAATTAGTGCCTCAGCAATGGAAGCTAAGTCCATTTGTATTATATCCATGTCATGAAAATTTGAAGATGCTGACATCTTTTTAATATCTACTGGCACCAGATGAGGAGTGTGTGCCCGCAGCAGACTGTTTATTTTGTGCCTTTGTTTTCCTCCCTGTTTGGTGATAGTTAGTGCCATCTCTAGGTAGACACTACCTGCTCCTTTACACTGTTATGTTTAGTTTCACTTTCATAGAAGAGACAGGCATTAGCCAAGTAATTGCTTTCTTATACTTCAAAAGATTGGAAAGACATCCTTTGTATTGCACTTATTTGAAGTGAAACTATGTTGTATTCAATTTATGAATCTTATTGAAGAGTTAAAGGGGTTGTAAACCCTTGTGATTTTTCACCTTAATGCATCCTATGCATTAAGGTGAAAAAACACCTGACAGTGAACGGCCCCCCAGCCCCCCCATTTTACTTATCTGAACCCCGAATTTCCGTCGGCGGAGACGCACTCTCCCTCTCTCCACTGGGTCCTGGCTCTTGATTGGATAGATTTATAGCAGCGCAGCCATTGGTTCCCACTACTGTCAATCCAATCCAATGACGCGGGCGCCAGGGGGCAGGCCCGAGTCTGGCATTCATGTTTATGGACACAAATGCTGGACTCAGGAGCGCATCCACAGGGTAATCCCCTGGGAACGCGCTTCTCCTAGGGAGTTATCTGATGCAGGGAGGAGCCTCGAGAGCCGCCGGGGGACCCCAGAAGTCGAGGATCGGGGCCACGCTGTACAAAACAAGCTGCACAATGGAGGTAAGTATGACATGTTTGTTATTGTCAGGAACGGTGCTATTACCTGGATCACCTGCTGGTGTCACTACTTCCTTCGGCATCAAAGGGTGCAGTTCTGGTGGCCACCAGCAGGGGTCTCCCAGCAGATGGACATTGTCAAGAATGGTGTTATTACCTGGATCGCCTGCTGGTGTCACTACTTCCTTCGGCATCAAAGGGTGCAGTTCTGGTGGCCACCAGCGGGGGTCTCCCAGCAGATGGACATTCTAGTTATCAAGCTGCACCTGTTCAACTGCTGAGAGTATATAAGCTTGTCCTTCACTGAAGCTCAGTGCTTCAGTATTCCTTCCTGTAGCCTTGTCTCTGCCTGAACCCTGAACCCTGATCCACTTCCTGCCCTGTCCTGGATGTTGTCCCCTTACCTGGTTCCTGAGACCCGTCCCCTGATTCCTGCCTTGATTTCCCCTTGCTTCCTGTTTCCCCTTGGTCACTTCTTCCAGCCTTGTATATATATATGTGTTCCATTTTCTTGTGTGTATTTTTAGTTAGTAAGATTAGGGTTTTGGGGTTTGCTGTGTTATTTGCGTTCTTGCTTGTTTGTGGTTTGCTGTGTTTCACGTGTGTCTTTATTATTTAATAAATATATATATTTTATCACTTACCTTGGAGCCTGATTCCTTTAGTGCAGCCCATTGATCTGCTCACTTGTGTTGGATGCCTGTGTTTAGGCTCCTTTCATGACAGAATACTGAAGCCATACAAACAGATCGGCTGCACTTGGGAATTGGGTCTGGACACTTGCTATTGCCAGGAAAAATGCATCCGGAAGATATTTTGTATCTCTCGCTCCTGGCAACAGATGACAGAGTTTTTTGTTATCAGACTTTGGGTGGCTATACTAGGGAGCAACTACTGGAGTGCATCCGTATAGCCCATGTTTTCGTTGATCAGGGCAGTTTTCTTTTTGAGGACGTGCATATCACTCCCCCTTTTGATATGAATCAGGTTGTATCCCTAGTATGGCTTTTTGAAGATGACCCCTGCGACTTTTGTGAGCACTACTCTGGCTGTTCCCCACAGGTGATTGCTGAGTGCATTGTGTCTGCTCAGTCTTTTGTTAGACAGGGAAACTTAAAACCACAGTTTGTACAACCCATACTTTCAGCATGGTCTGGCATGATGCAATTAGCCCCAGCCAAACAAACCACTTCTGCCATCAGACACCAGCCTACCCGAATGTATGTTTCCCCATCACCCATACCAAACCCAGTTTCCACCCAGTATACACTGCTCCCAACCAAATACTCATATCCAGTCTCTGCTCCCTGTACCTATACTGCATTTAACCCCCCTGCCTCTTCTCAGTTGCCTACAAATCCACAAGAACTTCCCCCAGCTACTGTTACCTCTTCTCTGCCATATTCCAATCCTCCTTTCCTGTCTGCTGCACCCCCCACCTACAAAGCTTCAGCGACCAAGTCAAAGAAAAAACGAAAGTTCTTTCCAACCAAAACGATCCTGCCATTAACCCAACCTGCTTCCACACCCACCAATCTGTCCCAGCCTGAGGTGCCAGTGTTCCAGCCTGAAGAGCCAGTGCCAGCCCTCCAGCCTGATGTTCCAGCCTTCCAGTCTGTCCTGGTCCCAGCCTTCCAGCCTGATGTGCCCGTGCCTGCTGCCCAGCTTGATGTGCCCGTGCCTGCTGCCCAGTCTAAAGTGCCCATGCCTGCTGCTGATGTACCCGTGCCTGCCGCCCAGCCTGATGTGCCTGCTGCCCAGCCTGATGTGCCCGTGCCTGCTGCCCAGCCCGATGTGCCTGCTGCCCAGCTTAATGTGCCCGTGCCTGCTTCCCAGCCTGATGTGCCCATGCCTGCTGCCCAGCTTCATGTGCCTGCTGCCCAGCTTCATGTGCCTGCTGCCCAGCTTGATGTGCCCGTGCCTGGCTGCCCAGCTTGATGTGCCCGTGCCTGCCGCCCAGCTTGATGTGCCTGCCGCCCAGCTTGATGTGCCCGTGCCTGCTGCCCAGCTTGATGTGCCCGTGCCTGCTGCCCAGCTTGATTTGCCCGTGCCTGCTGCCCAGCTTGATGTGCCCGTGCCTGCCGCCCAGCTTGATGTGCCTGCTGCCCAACTTGATGTGCCCGTGCCTGCTGCCCAGCCCGATGTGCCTGCTGCCCAGCCTGATGTGCCCGTGCCTGCTTCCAAGCCTGATGTGCCCGTGCCTGCTTCCCAGCCTGATGTACCCTTGCCTGCTGCCCAGTTTCATGTGCCTGCCGCCCAGCTTCATGTGCCCATGCCTGCCGCCCAGCTTGATGTGCCTGCCGCCCAGCTTGATGTGCCCGTGCCTGCTGCCCAGCTTGATGTGCCCGTGCCTGCTGCCCAGCTTGATGTGCCCGTGTCTGCTGCCCAGCTTGATGTGCCCGTGTCTGCTGCCCAGCTCGATGTGCCCATGCCTGCTGCCCAGCCCGATGTGCCTGCTGCCCAGCCTGATGTGCCTGCTGCCCAACTTGGTGTGCCCATGCCTGCTGCTGATGTGTTCCTGTCTGCTGCCCAGCCCGATGTGCCTGCTGCCCAGCTTAATGTACCCATGTCTGCTGCCCAGCTTGATGTGCCCATGTCTGCTGCCCAGCTTGATGTGCCCATGTCTGCTGCCCAGCTTGATGTGCCCGTGTCTGCTGCCCAGCTTGATGTGCCCGTGTCTGCTGCCCAGCTTGATGTGCCCGTGTCTGCTGCCCAGCTTGATGTGCCTGTGTCTGCTGCCCAGCTTGATGTGCCTGTGTCTGCTGCCCAGCTTGATGTGCCCGTGTCTGCTGCCCAGCTTGATGAGCCATTGTCTGCTGCCCAGCTTGATGAGCCATTGTCTGCTGCCCAGCCTGATGAGTTATTGTCTGCTGCCCAGCCTGAGGTGTTCCTGTCTGCTGCCCAGCCTGAGGTGTTCCTGTCTGCTGCCCAGCCTGATGAGTTCCTGTCTGCTGCCCAGCCTGATGAGTTCCTGTCTGCTGCCCAGCCTGATGAGTTCCTGTCTGCTGCCCAGCCTGATGAGTTCCTGTCTGCTGCCCAGCCTGATGACCCGAAGCTCGCTGCCCAGCCTGATGAGTGCCTGAGTTTTTTTTGGGACTCTCCCACTTTTACATGCACTGCCAGATCTAGGGCAGAATGGAGTGTCCGGAGGCCACTCCTTAGGGGGTGGAACTGTCAGGAACGGTGCTATTACCTGGATCGCCTGCTGGTGTCACTACTTCCTTCGGCATCAAAGGGTGCAGTTCTGGTGGCCACCAGCAGGGGTCTCCCAGCAGATGGACATTGTCAGGAATGGTGTTATTACCTGGATCGCCTGCTGGTGTCACTACTTCCTTCGGCATCAAAGGGTGCAGTTCTGGTGGCCACCAGCGGGGGTCTCCCAGCAGATGGACATTCTAGTTATCAAGCTGCACCTGTTCAACTGCTGAGAGTATATAAGCTTGTCCTTCACTGAAGCTCAGTGCTTCAGTATTCCTTCCTGTAGCCTTGTCTCTGCCTGAACCCTGAACCCTGATCCAATTCCTGCCCTGTCCTGGATGTTGTCCCCTTACCTGGTTCCTGAGACCCGTCCCCTGATTCCTGCCTTGATTTCCCCTTGCTTCCTGTTTCCCCTTGGTCTCTTCTCCCAGCCTTGTATATATATATGTGTTCCATTTTCTTGTGTGTATTTTTAGTTAGTAAGATTAGGGTTTTGGGGTTTGCTGTGTTATTTGCATTCTTGCTTGTTTGTGGTTTGCTGTGTTTCACGTGTGTCTTTATTATTTAATATATATATATATTTTATCACTTACCTTGGAGCCTGATTCCTTTAGTGCAGCCCATTGATCTGCTCACTTGTGTTGGATGCCCGTGTTTAGGCTCTTTTCATGACAGTTATTTTAAAAAAATGTAAAAAGAGGGTTTACAATCACTTTAAGCTCTCTGTGGAGTCAGTAAGGGGTCATTCTGCCCCTACAGACTAGAATGTAAGAAGGAATGTCATTGCATTTAAAGCAAAACAGTAAGGAGGCAGCTTTAAACACTCAAATGGAAGTATTTTAAGTAGTTAAGGACCGGAAGGAATTGCTCCCTTTACTGTTTCGCTTTAACTGACAATTGCACGGTCGTGCGACGCTGTACATAAAACAAAATTTATGTCCTATTTTTTCCACAAATAGAGCTTTCTTTTGGTGGTATTTGATCCCCTCTGCCTTTTTTTTGCTCTATAAACAAAAATAGAGAGAGAATTTAAAAAAAAATATATATATATATTTTTACTTTTTGCTATAATAAATATCCAAAACAAATGTAAAAAAACGAATTTCTTCATCAGTTTAGACCAATATGTATTCTTCTACATATTATTGGTAAAAAAAATAAATAAATCACAATAAGTGTATATTGATTGGTTTGCACATAAGTTATAGTGTCTACAAAATAGGGGACATATTTATGGCATTTTTATTATAATTTTTTTTTTTTTACTAATAATAGCAGTGATCAGCAATTTTTAGCAGGACTGTGACATTGCGGCATCAAACACTTTTGACACTTTTTTGGGACCAGTGACATTTATACAGCGATCGGTGCTAAACACTGATTACTGTATAAATGTCACTGGCAGGGAAGGGGTTAACACAAGGGGGCGATCAAGGGGTTAAGTGTTACCTAGGGAGGTCTTTCTAACTTTGGGGAGAGTGTAATGACTGGAGGAGAGATATCGCTGTTCCTAATCACTAAGAACAGCAGATCTATCTCTCCTCCCCTGACAGAATGGAGATTTGTCTGTTTACATTGACAGATCCCCGTTCTGTCTCTCTCAGGAGCGATCGCGAGTGGCTGGTGGTCATCATGTCGGGTGTGCACCCCCTAGAGCTCTTAAAGCGGCCAAAGATCAATGACAGAGATTCGTCCAGGAGAGCCAACCTGCCGTAGTACAACTGCGGTGGCTGGTCTTCAAGTGGTTAAACACTCTGCTCTGAAGTTTTACCAGTGCCACAGAAAGCACATGGTCTCTGTCTGCACTCTGAGTGAGTAGGTGCTGCATTACAGTATATCAGATCTGCTTACAAATCACACTGATTTTAAAGCAACTAGGATCAGAATACAGCTGTTAAGTGTAAAGTATTATCACTCTCATTAAAAGCAAATCTTTCTACAGTTTGGAAAGCTGTGTATGCATAAAAATTGAGAACAGTTATTCCCCTATTAGAATAATTGCTGTGCTGTGTCCTGGAGGAGACTGTTCGGTCCCGGGTTCGGGACCGAACTTGACCCGAACTTGACCCCGAACTCCGAACCCCATTGAAGTCAATGGGGACCCGAACTTTTGAAGACTAAAATGGCTGTAAAAAAGTCATGGAAAGGGCTAGAGGGCTGCAAATGACAACAAAATGTTGTTCAGAGCATGGCAAGTGCTCTGCAAACAAATGTGGATAGGGAAATAACTTAAAATAACACAAATAAAATGCTGGAGGCCCCCTTCTCAGCAGAAGAGGTACAGGAAGTCATTAAGAACCTCAGAAACTCAACGGCACGATGCCGCACATATGGTGGGAATACCCCAGAGTACGCACTTTCTGGAAAAAATTATTCAATTTAATGGATAAGATAGTGGGAAAATAAAATACTTGGAAATCAAAAAATTTAAAAATTATAATCTTGACCTAGGAGGACGAGGTCCATATGGAATAGGAGGTTGAGGTGGCGGTGGATGTGGCGGTGTAGGTGGAAGCGGCGGTGGAGGAGGACGAGGTAGCCAACACTTGTTCAAAAATACAAAAATGGCTGGGTAAGGCTAGTGGTGAATGATGTGTCGAATTCTGTCCCCCGTCGCATAGTGTCTGCCCTGTACTGCGCTTGCTCAGTACGTAGGACAAGGGGATTTCGAAACTCTCCGAAGACGATGCGCGGTGACTCCAAGTTCAAGCCACATCATCCGAGGTTGAAGCCTAGCCAAGCGAGCCCGTGAGGGGCCCTGTTACTATGTGCTACCGTATGTCCACTTGGATGGTGGGGCTTGAACCTGCACTCACTGCCCAGGCGACGTTCATCTTTGGAGATTTTGTGAATCTCCTTGTCCTCCGTACTGCGCAAGCACTGCGCCTGCACAGTAAGTGGCCGGACACTAGCCGATGGCCAGACAGTTTTTGTCAGAACACCGGTATACATGTCTATTCTGCACAAGGTACGGACAAGTCCTGTGGGATCCATGCCTGGTTAATTTTAATGAACGGGAGCTTGTCCACATTGGCTCTGGACAGGCGGCTGCGCTTGTCTGTGATAACGCCCCCTGCCGTGCTAAATACACGTTCAGATAATACACTGGCTGCAGGGCAGGCCAGCACCTCCAAGGCGTAAAGGGCAAGCTCAGGCCATGTGTCCAATTTGGAGACCCAGAAGTTGAAGGGGGCAGACCCATCATTCAGTATATGTAGGCGTGTGCACACATACTGCTCCACCATGTTGGTGAAATGCTGCCTCCTGCTAAGACGTTCCATCTCAGCTGGTGGTGCTGGTTGTTGTGGCGTGCTGACAAAGCTTTTCCACATTTCGGCCATGCTAACCCTGCCTTCCGAGGTGCTGGCGGTGCCCCGGCTGCGTTGGCGAGCTCTTCCCCCTCCTCTGCCTTCGCCTTGTGCTTCCACCGTACCCCTGCTTCCAAGTGGGAATGCCACCAGCAGCGCGTCTACCAGCGTGCGCTTGTACTCTTACGATCACGCTCCAGTGAGGTAATTAAGGACGGCACATTGTCCTTGTAACAGGGATCCAGCAGGGTGGCCACCCAATAATCAGCACCAGTTAAAATGTGGGCAACTCGGCGGTCGTTGCGGAGACACTGCAGCATGTAATCGCTCATGTGTGCCAGGCTGCCCAGAGGCAAGGAAAAGCTGTCCTCTGTGGAAGGTGTATCGTCTGTGTCCTCTGTATCCCCCCAGCTACGCACCAGTGATGGACATGAGCTGGTCTGGGTGCCACCCTGCTGTGAACATGGTTCCTCCTCCTCCATCTCCTCCTCATCCTCCACCTCGTCATCCTCCAGAACTGTGCCCTTGCTGCCAGACAATTGTGTACCTGGCGCTTGTTGGTGCAGGAACCCACCCTCGTAGCCACTTGTAAATGACTGCCCTGAAAGCCTTGGAAATGAACCCTCTTCCTCCTCCTCCTCCTCATCCTGTGCCACATCCTCTTCCATCATCGCCTGAAGAGTTTTTTTCAAGGAGGCATAGAACTGGGATAGTAACGCAGAGAACGGCGTCATCGGCACTGGCCATGTTGGTGGAGTACTCGAAACAGCGCAACAAGGCACACAGGTCTCGCATGGAGGCCCAGTTATTGGTGGTGAAGTGGTGCTGTTCCGCAGAGCGACTCACGCGTGCGTGCTGCAGCTGAGACTCCACTATCGCCTGCTGCTGCTCGCACAGTCTGGCAAGCATGTGCAAGGTGGAGTTCCACCTTGTGGGCACGTCACATATGAGACGGTGAGCGGGAAGGCCGAAGTTACGCTGCAGCGCTGACAGGCGAGCAGCAGAAGGGTGATAACGCCGAAAGTGCGCACAGACGGCCCGCACTTTCTGCAGCAGCTCTGGCATATCAGGGTAATTCTTAAGGAACCTCTGGACCACCAAGTTCAGCACATGCGCCAGGCAAGGGATGTGCGTTAAACCGGCAAGGCCCAGAGCTGCTTTGAGATTTCGCCCATTATCGCACACCACCAGGCCGGGCTTGAGGCTCACTGCCACCAACCACTCATCGGTCTGTTGTTCCATGTCCCTCCACAGCTCCTGCGCGGTGTGGTGTTTTTCCCCCAACCAGTAAAGTTTTAAAACTGCCTGCTGTAGTTTAGCCCTGGCTGTGCTGAAGTTGGTGGTGAAGGTGTTACGCTGACCGGATGAGGAGGCGGTAGAGGATGAGGACGCAGAGTAGGAGGAGTTAGCAACAGGAGGCAAACTGAAGTGCCCTGCAATCCTCGGTGGTGGAAGGACATGCGCCAAACTGCTATCCGCCTCAGGCCCAGCCGCCACTGCATTTACCCAGTGTGCTGTTAGGGAGATATAACGTCCCTGACCGTGCTTACTGGTCCACGCATCCGTAGTTAGGTGGACCTTGCGCAGTGCACAACTGATTTTGTCCCCCACTTGGTTGTGCAGGGAAGGGATAGCTCGTCTGGAAAAGTAGTGGCGGCTGGGCACGACGTACTGTGGGACAGCCAATGACATCAGCCTTTTAAAACTCTGCATCTCCACCAGACGGAATGACAGCATTTCAAAGGCGAGGAATTTTGAAATGCTGGCATTCAGGGTAAGGGATCGCGGGTGGCTAGGGGGGTACTTCCTCTTCTGCTCCAGTATTTGGGAAATAGAGAGCTGAACGCTTCCATGGGACATTGTGGAGATGGTTGGTGACCCAGGTGGTAGTGTTGCTGGCAGATCCTCTGTTTGCGGGTTGGCAGGTGTCACTGTCACTACAGAGGTGGATGAAGAGGCCGAGACTGCAGCAGAAGAGGAAGCAGGAGGAGCCAGAGACCTTTCTTGGTTTTTGAGGTTTCTACTCCACTGCATCTCGTGCTTTGCACTTAGATGCCTGGTCATGCAGGTTGTGCTCAGGTTGGGAACGTTTATGCCTCGCTTCAGGCTCTGATTGCACAGCGTGCAAACCACTCGTGTCTTGTCATCAGCGCATTGTCTGAACTCCTTGGACCTGGCTTTGGTGTGCTCGGTCCCTTGCTGCGTTGGGCAGTAGCAGACGTACTGTCTAGGGGACGGACGCTCCGCTTTTGCACCCTGCTCCCTCTTCTGCTGTGCTGGTGGCTCTGTGCCACCACCGCCTCTTCCTCCGAACTACACTGGTCACCTGCATGACGTTGATTCCATGTGGGGTCAAGGACCTCATCATCCTCCACATCATCTTCCACCCAGTCTTCACCCCTGCCCTCCTTGTCGGTCTGCACAATGGTGAAAGCAGCAGCAGCTGGCACCTGTGTTTCGTCATCATCCGAGACGTGCTGCGATGGTCCTCCCATGTACTCATCATGAAACATAAGTGGTTGGGCATCGGTGCACACAATCTCTTCCACTTCTGGGGCAGGGCTAGGTGGATGGCCCTGGGAAACCCTGCTAACAGAGTCATCAAAAAGCAGAAGAGCCTGCTGCATGATTTGGGGCTCAGACTGATTGGCTGATTTGCAAGGGGGGGAGGTGAAAGACTGATGGACATCGGCTGCAGGTGCCAACTCTGAACTTTCATCAGGAGACTGGATGGGAGACAATGTGAAGGAACCGGAGGCACTGTCAGCAACCCAATCTACTATCGCCTGTACTTGTCCTGGCCTCAACATTCGTACAGCCTCATTAGGCGCGCCTAAATACCGCTGCAGGCTCTGTCGCCTACTCGCACCTGAGGAAGGTGTTTCACTAGTGCATGTAGCTGGCACAGATCGACCACGTCCTCTCCCTGCAACAGGAGCGCCACCAGCAGCACCAGGACCCGGACCACGTCCCCTTTTTGATGATCTCCTCATATTTTCAAAATTTATGATCTTGCCCTAAATGGGTGTTTTTGTCAATAGCAGAATACACGTACAGTGTCTAAAGCGTGTATGCAGAAAATGCTATTGGGGAAAAAAATGTCACTACAATTTTTTTTTTGGGACAATATACAATAGAAGAAATATCGATCGATTGTATGCCACACTCCTGCACAAACCACTGAAATATTTTATTTTTTGTCAATATCAGAATACACGGACAGTGTCTAAAGTGTGTATGAACACGCAGAAAATGCTATTGGGAAAAAAAAAACATAGCAAAATTAAATTTTTTTGCAATGTTTTTCCAATATCAGAATACACGGACAGTGTCTAAAGCGTGTATGAACATGCAGAAAATGCTATTGGGAAAAAAAAAACACAGCAAAATTAAAATTTTTTGCAATGTTTTTCCAATATCAGAATACACAGATAGTGTCTAAAGCGTGTATGAACACGCAGAAAATGCTATTGGGAAAAAAAAAAAAACGCAGCAAAATTTAATTTTTTTGCAATGTTTTTCCAATATCAGAATCCACGGACAGTATGAACACGCAGAAAATGCTATTGGGAAAAAAAAAACACAGCAAAATTAAAATTTTTTGCAATGTTTTTCCAATAGCTGAATACACACAGACTATGGTGTATCTCTTACTATATGCAGTGCAGTGATGGTGCACTGAGCTTGCAGGTAAAACTTTTATATTTTGTCTGGCACTGGCCTCATGGCACTGTTAAAAGACTGTGCACTGCACCCCAGCCAGGGTACAATTGATTTAGGAATCTCTTCAATAATTCTCTCTGCCTCTTTCTTTTCCTTAATAAAGAAACTCTGTACTCTACTCTAGCTATCTAGATCGCTCACTGATCTAACTAATTTGAATAAAATGTAAGGAATGTGGACTGACCGACTGACTTCATCACACTAACTCCTAAAATCCTCTTTCTTAGCAGCACAGGAACCTGTCTATAGCAGAATGACGCTGTGTGCTGTGTGTCTGGACTATATATAGAGGCAGGGTCACATGCTGCACTGCCCAATCACAGCCATGCCATTAGTAGGCATGGCTGTGATGGCTTCTAAGGGCACACTAGTGAAACTAGCGTCAATTGGCTGCCCTGCAGCTTGTAAAAGGCGCCAATACATCGCCGAACACCGAACTCGAACATACAGCCAATAGTTCGGGTTCAGGTCCGGGACCCGGACACCCAAAAGTCCGGTACGGACCCGAACTTTACAGTTCGGGTTCGCTCAACCCTACTGATAACTTATTTGATCTGTGGAATAGGACTACACGATATATAACTGCTTCTGATGAAACATGTACCGATGAAGGGCATTAGCAGATGTACAAAGCTAAAAAGAGCTTATAAAAGCTGGAAATTATTTTTCGCTATCAGGTTTTAATGCAGCAGAGTTTATTTAAGTGTCAAATAACGTTACTGCTCTTAACCAACAAAGACGCATTGGGGTTAATTAACTAAAGCCAAATAGACTGTGCTGTGCACTTTTGCCAGTACAGTTGCTCCAGAGCTTAGTAAATGAGGGCGAGCTCTGCTGACTTCCATCATTCAATCATGTGCAAGCAAAAATGCATTTTTTTTTAATTTTCCTTGCATGGGATAGGGTATTTATTGTAAAGTGAAGCTTTATCTTATTTACTAAGCTCTTGCAGAGTGCTACTGAACTTGCACAGTCATTTTGCCTTCAGTAAATCAACCCCATTATCTTCTTAGAGGCCATGTAACAGACATATGACAAGATATCACAACTGCATGAAACTATATTTCATCACTTTCTGTTAACCAGAGATCTTTAAGATTTTCCACCCTTATAAGGGCTGATCTGAGGCTATTGACTTGGATCAAGTTACATCCTGCCATAGTAATGAATTGCCACCATGTGTGTGGTTTAAACACTCCTGCAAATCCATGCTCTTCTAATCTACTCTGTATTGAGATGTCAGACTTTTCCAGATGATTGGTTTGAGGAATCGACTGAAAACTACACAGGATGGAAGTTTACAATTAGGGCTACCATCAGTAACCTTGGTAAATTTCATGATGATAAATTTGACATGCTAACAAACTGGTCAGACTCCCATTCCTCTGAGCATGCAAAGACACTAAGAGCCATTCATGTTGGCAACCAGCTGCTAGTTTCCACTGTACTTGGAAGTGGCTAGATCACAGTTATGAAAGTCTAAAAGATACAGAAGATGCCCTGTTCAAAGGTTACAAGAATTGCCTAAGATATCTGGTAAGGATAATCAGAGATTTCAGGTACTAAGTGATATTTTGCTTGAACTACCACTTGCTAAGTCAGATCCTCACTTACCAGTCTTCAGCCATATACAAATGACATCCAGCGTGATTTCAATTTTTTCAAAGCTGTCATACAACATATAGAAGTAGTGGACAAGCATGGAATCAAGGTATACAAAAGAAAAATACTGTACACTTCATTTTCACTATTCCTTTTTTCTGTTACTTCATCAGGAAAATTGCAGAAACCTAAAAGGATCCACGTTTTTCAACAGTGAGTCCAGCACAAATTGGTCCAACTTTCTCCAAGGACAGGTATACTCTAAGGTCTTCCCCTTACTATGTCATGTAATATGTAAAGGTATATGATAAATTGAATAAAAAAATAATCGACTTTACTAAACATAATAATCAGAAAAACAATACTAAAGGGAACTAATATATGTTAAAATGACTGATATTAATATACAGAACATTTAGTCATCTTGTCACTGTGCAGGCTTATATTAAATATTCATATATTTTAGCTTCATACATTTACTGTTACTGATAAAATGGGTTGCCTCATAGAAATGATTGAGTAGGTCATGTTTCAAAATCATGTGTCGCTTTAAATGTAATAATGCGTTAACCTTGACAAGTGACTGTGTTGATTGTCAGTCAAGTATGAGTGTGAAGTATAATAGTGACAAGGGGCAGCAATGACTGACAACATCAAATTCAAGATACCCATGCATATGTTTTAAGGTAAAATGGGTTTAACCAGGTAAACCATTGCAATCACTGATATGTCAAAATGTTGCTTCAGACTTTAACCTTAAAAATCAAGTAAATAAAGTCTTGCTAGCTCTGCATTGGTATAGATAAGTGACAACATCAATTATCATTTGAATAAAAATGATTATACCTGGGAAAAGTAGTTTGCAATTAGGTGTGATATTTGCTGAGGTTATTTGGTACACTGGTCACTGTATAAGCAGAATACCTATTATGGCCTAAAAACTGTAAATTTACCAGCACAGATTTAGGGTGTGGGGTCTTTTTTTTCTTAGTATTAGCAACAATTGTACATTACTAAACAATAAGTAAAAACATTTTTTTTTTGCATTGAATTTATAAAACTCATGTATAGGTATAACTGTAAGATAACTTTTCTATGCACAAAGCAATATCATTAAAGTACTGAATAATAAAAGGTATTGATCGTTTCTTGAGATTATTAAAAGATTATTTTGTGATGAGGAGTACCTTTCAAGATGATATTATATAGGTAATTGCTCATGCAGCACATTTACAGGAAGCTTTCAGTACATTGGCATAGCAGTTCATCATAATTATGGAACTGTATTTGAAGACTTTGAATGGGTCATTGTAAGTTCATGAGCTGAACACACAATAGAAATGTACAAAGAATTATTCAAATCATTCCCAGAGTTGGAACATTCTTACACCTAATTTTATATGCCCTTAACTTCAGAAAACCAGACAAAATGCAAGAAATAAGTAACAAAATAACATAACTATTTGACTTTGTCTTTCTATTGTTTCTAGATGTGTTATTTTAAACAGATTCCAAACAGAAAGCAATACTTTATATAATTTAAAGAACCCTGTTTGTAAAACCATCTTTATTCTGTCTTTAAAGGTTCTTATTTTCCTTGTCAAAAGATTTTATTGAGCATATAAATGAATACATGACAAATACATGAATAAACATATTGTGGTAAAGATAAGATGCTAAAATTATTAGTTAATAATAGATGATAACATAGCATGTAAATAGAGGTATTTGGGTATAATGTGGATTAGGTATTGAAGAGCTATGTAGGAGCTGTTAAAGAGTAAGTAAATTCTTAAATTGTATTTGTGTCCACAGCATAGGCTGTGTCAGAGATGTCTGAAGGAGAATATACTCTACTAGGAAAAGAGCTTCAAAATCGGAAAGTGGATAAGGAAGAAGAGAAAGGAGAGAAGGGGTGAAACATAGAAGAGAGGGGGTCCACAGGGTTGGATTGAGAACAAGGTTCTTATTTTCCATTTAATAGTATAGCTCAGGGTTTTTCAACCCGGGTGCCACAAAGAGTCCTCAGGGGACTAACCACATCCTGGTCTGAGCGCTACTCTTTGCAACGCAGAAAGCTGTGCGGGCCTACCACCTGATGACATTATCGGTTATTAAGGACATGTCGGGCGGCTCTACAGCTTTCTGTTTTGCCTGCAATAGTACACATAGCTGCATGGAGGAGGAGAAAGCCGTAAGGGGTGTGCTCTCTCTCTCTCCTTACAGAGATGCACTGCATGGGAGTTAACACACACAGACCACACACTGCATGGAAGTTAAGCACAGCTTCTGGTTCTGCTAGGAGAAGGAATTTGGGGGAGGGGTTGTGCTAGAAGGGAGGATTTGAGGGGTTTGTGCTAGGAGTGGGGATTTGGGAACAGGGGGGGGGGGCTGTGCTGGGAGGTGTGATTTTATGCACGAACATGCAAAGGAGGTGCGTGTTAGGAGCACCTCCTGGTGTGATCGAGCCCTCAGACTGATGTGCCCCGGGATTGTGCACAGTTCTAAAGTGTGCCTTGACTAAAAAAAGGTTGAAAAACACTGCTATAGCTAATAGTAGTTTGTCTAGTTCGACTGAACTAACATAATGTTGAGGACATTTTTCTGCTTATCCAAAAATCAAATAAGCTGCTTGGATAAATGAAACATCTTCAAAATTATAGAACAAATACGGTTAAATGTCCCTAACTACTATTGGCTTTCCTAATTCTGTGTGTAGTGCAGAACTGCACCCCAAACCAACATGGCAACAACAAGAAATTCATGTTATAGATAAAAAGAAGGTAGTGGCGCGCAATAAGTTAAACTAAGCTAAAAGATATAAGAGATATAAAAGATCAGGTATCAAGAGATAAAACCAGTGGTTATAAGTATCAACATCAAGTATCATGTTCCCCTGATGAAGTCACGTGATCAGTGATGAACACGCGTCGGGATTTGAACTACCTAACCTACCCGAAGTGACGCTACCGAGCTCGCCGCTCATTTATACCTTGCCTGCTTGCTATTTTTTATATGTGAGTACCCATCCTTGTTTTTACTGTTTGGAATAAACTTTGCAAAACTTACTACACTATGAGGCCTACTTCCTTTTCTCTATATATGCTGATGTGAGCCCCCCACCCGGATAAACCTATAACTACACGCAAAGGAAATATCAATAGGATACACAATATAGGACCTGGGACACTCAGCTGGGACCCACAGGAGGACGGTCACTAAGGACCACAAAGACATATACATCTATGCTGTAACCTTACAGCTGTAAGGTAAGGGGCCATCTACATCACCCCCACTAGGATTGCATGGAACCTGGATAACTGCACAGAACAGTCACAGACAAACACTGCACACCAGAATTCACGACTTGCACTGCACCTGGATTAATGAACATTTGCTGCACTTATGATTTATATGGACTTTCTTTTGAATTGTGTCTGCTGCGATTTGATCTATTGAATTCACTCGCTATATTTATTATTATTATTATTATTATTATTCATATATTCTTTTATTTATATATATTTATATATTTTATTGGATCACTGTTTTCTCTCCAGTCACAGATCTATATGTGGTATTTGCTTGAGACCACTATTATATAGTCACTCGGATTTATTCATTTTATCCATCTCTCGCTTTTATTTTATTTATTTCTTACTGGACCAATTCAACTATGGATTTTTATGTGGTACATATTTGAGACCACTGTCATATAGCCACTACTTGCCACTCACTTTATTATTTTTCACTTATTTTATGCAACATCTATTTTATTTCAGCAAAGTATTGATGTTTTTATGCATTCATTTATGTCATACCATTTATTTATGGTTTTTATTCATTTGACCACTGGTACACCATTTTATGCTTAAACTGGATGCACCGCCACTTTCTTTAATGCACTTTATCTAGGCATTACCTCTTATGCTTGCTATGTTTATAGCCACTGGGTTTATATTTTGTTGATACTTATAACCACTGGTTTTATCTCTTGATACCTGATCTTTTATATCTCTTATATCTTTTAGCTTATTTTAACTTATTGCGCGCCACTACCTTCTTTTTATCTATTGCCTTTGGGTTCAGACATTTCCCTTTAGTCTGTGCTGCATTATACTAGTTGTCATTCTTTGTGCTGGTGCAGGATTACCCTTCATATCAAGTAATTCATGTTAACGTAAGTAGGTATAGAAGTTGTATGCATATGAAGCATTGAACAATTGGAAGGAAGCAGGAATATTTCACATTGGAAGGTAACTCACATAGCTATCCAATCTTTTAACACTGTATTGTATTTTTTAGATTACCAAAGTCAAGTGATTGCTAAGAGGCTCCAAGTGCTAGCACCCATTTCACATCTAACAGAACGTAATTTATAATGAGATTACAAGCGTTCCTTATTATCAGTTATAATTCTGTGATTACACATTCCAACATGGATATGTCATTGCAATTATAGCAGTAAGTTTTTTTGATAGAAAATATACTAGCAACTGAAGATGTCTCCTAGTGTTTCTGTAATATTGAACAACACATTTTGCTAATTATTCATTGGCCTAACCTACTAAAGTAAATCGAACAATACCAGGGATAAATAGCTATGGTATACTTATATTAATGGCATTTCTGAAACAATGGACGTACTCGCATATAGAAAAAGCAATCTCTAAACCTGTATAGCAGCTCTTATGGTGAATTTCCAAATAATGCTGCTTTTTGTGCTTTCTATTTTATCCATTTAAATGAATGTTTAAAAAAGTAATGCAACCAGCTTGCTGAGCAATGAAATTGGAAAGCACCAAGCAAAGTGACATGTAAAAATAAATCTCAACACCATGCTGTCAGACCACAAAAGGCATATGAAAGCATATGAAATTAAGTGGTCATGGCCCACAGCAGGCCCATCTGCCCATGTACACTGTGATAACCCCAGCAGAGCATGCACAATGTTGGTTTTACAAATGTTCAAAGTGACCGTGTTATCAAAGACTTATGGGGGCTACCAATGCTGGCCTCCTTTTGAAAATGCTAATTGCTGCCTGGCGGTGAATGACTTCTGTGCTTTGAGTCACAATAGTGGAACAAAAATGATATTAAGGAGTGTCAGCAGCTCAGACAGCAATGAAGTCCTCCCAAAAATCAACATCATCACCACAGAACTGGCTTTCTCAAAAGTATCATTCAGCAATGGCAGCCTCCACAGTCTATTATGGCAGAGTCTCTTTAATAATATACAGTAAGTATGCACTTCATGCAATTTTGTTGTTACAAGAAGAGCATATGTAAAATTCCTAATAGTGATCAGACCCAAAACTATATTATTGGTTAAGGTTGTTAACTAGGTTAAGTGTATATGTGGACACATTCAAATCACTTTAGGAGCATTTACATACACAAGATCTGAGGATTTATGAACAAAAGAGTTAGTTCAAACTGCAATATTTATTGATAGGCTTACATAACATATAAAAATTACATGCTGAACAGTATTTACAAAAAATGTAATCTATGGGGCTTATTTACTAAAGGCAAATCCCCTTTGCACTATAAGTGAACTGCAAGTGCACTTGGAAGTGCAATTGGAAGTATAGTCACTGTAGATCTGAGGGGGACATGCAAGGAAAATAAAAAACAGCATTTTTGATTGTACATGATTGGATGATAAAATTAACATGCTTCCCCTCATTTCAGATCTTCCTCTCAAATCTACAGCGACTGCACTTCTAAGTGCATTTCCAAGTGCACTTGCAGTGCACTTGTAGTGCAAAGTGGATTTGCCTTTAGCAAATAACCCCCCAAATGTACACTTGTTTACATGATATTTACAAGTTATACATAACACCATATTTACAATACAATGTACAGTACAAGCAGGGCTTGTGGGGCAACAGAGTTCTGGCACCTCCAGTACTGAATTCACTGTATGTAATGACAATGGGTGCTGGGGTGTGCTGAAGGGTCTATTGATGCTTGCTGCTGGGGATCTATTGTTGCTTTAGGGGATCTGTTTTTGCATAGTGATCTATTGTTGCTGAGGAGGTCTTTTGTTGGTGTTTGCTGTGGAGGATGCTTATGTTGCTGGGGGTCAATTGTTGCTGCAATGGATGATTTGTTGTTGTTGCTCAAGATCTATTGTTGCTGGGGTGGTAGTTTTTTGCAGGGGTCCATTGTTACTGGGGTGGGTCTAATGCTGCTGGCTGCAAGGGATCAATTTTTCTGCTTTTCTTGTTACCATTAACACATTCCATACAAATGACTTAGCACCACAACATTATACTTGGCTCTGTATTCTCTAAAATGGGTGGTACTGAGAGGTGAGTGGGGAGTGAGATTAGGAAAAGATGCTTGGAGATGGGTAGGGGGCGGAGACAAGAATTAACACAGAATTCACCTATTCTTTGAGAAAAGAAACCACTGAGTACAAATATGGATTTAGTTTACCTCTCAGCTTCAGGTCTGTGCACCCTATTTGGTCACTATACCTAGCAAATGTATATTGGGCACAGCCTGATTGGAGGATTCAAATAAGGCTGCTGTTTCCAACCCATGTGAGAAGTGATGAGGAAAACAATGGCCAGACCTTTGACGTTGAAAAATATTTGCAGTTACACCATCTGGGACGCTAGGATTGTTTCGATGCTGAAACACTAACTAAACTAAAATATATTTCTAATTACAATATTATTTACATCTGTTAATGGAGATTTAACATAAATTCATTATCTAACAAGGTAAACCAATATTTATCCTACACCCCATTGCAAAAAACACAATTATTAGTAAATTTGTATGCGTGCTGGAGCCTGTGCACATGTCTGAGTGCATTGCAGGTGCATAGTAAATACTGAGAGGATAACATTTAATTCTCCATACATAATTATTATATTTTTTTCTGCAATTCATTACAACTCTCACAGAATTTTTTTTTTTAACTGCAACCTTTTAGTATATGTGTAAAATTCACCCAATCACTGAGCCTAAACTTCAAAGCCTGCAAGCTCATACAAATGGATTTTCCTAAAGTATTCTACAGGCATACCCCACTTTTAAGTACACAATGGGGTTTATTTACTAAAGCTGGAAAGTGCAAAATCAGACTCACTAGAAACCAATGAGCTTCTAACCCCAGCTTGTTCAATTGTCAATTGTTCAGCTTGGTAATAAAACCTGGAAGCTCATTGGTTTCTATGCAGAAGTGAGCCTGATTTTGCACTTTCCAGCTATAGTAAATAAACCCCATTGTGTACTTAAAAGTGGGGTATGCCTGTAATATCCAATACCATATTTCCTTAACACATAAACTATAGATCTCTAACAATATGAGTTTATGTGGAATCTTCATTAACCTCCCTGGCGGTAATCCCGAGTCTGGCTCGGGTTGAGTTTTTTCTACCAGAAGCGGTAACCCCGAGCCAGACTCGGGCTTGCGTTGCAGGATACAGGGGGAAGTTACTTACCTTATCCCCTGGATCCTGCGATGTCTCCCCGCTGTGTGAACGAGCCGTCCACTCGCTCGATTCACACAGTGTCCGAGTGCCGCTGATCTCCGTTCCCTGCGACGTTCCGCCAAATTCAAAAAAGTTTAAAAACACAATACACATACAGTACTGTAATCTTACAGATTACAGTACTGTATACAAAAAATACACACCCCCTTTGTCCCTAGTGGTCTGCCCAGTGCCCTGCATGTCATTTTATATAATAAAAAGTTTTTTTTCTGCCTGGAAGCTGGAGATTGTTCATAGCAACCAAAAGGTGTTCCTTTATGTCAAAAGTGGTTTTAGACCAGCTAGAAAACACCGATAAAAAATTTGAATCACAATTTATCATCAAACAATAAATTTAATGACAGCGACTATTCTGCAACTGAGCAAATTTCAGTGTTTTTGATTTGATTACATTATTGAATCATTTTTATATATATTTTTATTATAATTTATGATTTTGTGTTTCAAACTTTATCATACCCGGGATGTCTACTAGACTCTGGTTCGGACAGATTTAAGTGAGTTATTCATAAGAATTGCATGCCTACAATATAAAAACGCCAAATTTCCATGCAAAATAATTGTACCGCTTTCAGCACTAAATTCCAGACAGAATCATACCGCCAGGGAGGTTAACAGATGTGAAATATATTGTAGTTATGAATATATTTTAGTTAGATTATGATCAATGTGGGTGTGTAATATGTCTGCTGATATGTACACTTTCTGAAGATAGATGGGAATTGTTTGACTTGAATGTAAGCTGGCAAGGAGGGAATTCTATTAATTACAGATGACTCTGTATGCTAGTATGCTTAACAATAGGCCAAGGAGCTTATTTTAGGTTATTCAGGGTCAGGTTAGTTTATCTGAAGAATGGAACCAAATCCAGAAACTTTCAGAGATCAAGCACACAAATAGTCAACAATGGTGTACAAAGTGCTATATACACAGATTTTGCGTTGGTTTAGATAGTTGATCAGACGTACTTGGCTGAGCATCTTGTTGGGTTATTGATATGATATCTTTGTAGTAAGGGGTGGATGTGAATTCGATCCATGGCCAAATTAAGGTATGGCGTTTAGTGTTTCCTCTGACAATGTGAGTAAGGTCTTTTATGAGACAAACTTAATTTACCTTTTGTAGCCAGTTCTTCATGGATGGGATTATAGGCTGGCCCCAGAGAGCAGGTATGAGGGCCTTAGCTGTGTTTAGCAAGTGAGGGATGAGGGAATGTTTATACGTGCCAATTGGCTCAAGAGGGGCATGGAAGAGTATTGTCCATGGGTCACAAGGAAGGTGGATATCTGATATCTGGTGTATCAGCTTGAGAATGTCATTCCAAAAAGAATGGATTAGAGGGCAGATCCACCAAATGTGAGCATGAGTAGCTTTTTTTCCACAGTTCCTCCAACATAACGGGGAGCTGAAGGGGAACATTCAGTGCAGTTTGGATGGGGTTTAGTGCCACATGGTAAACAGTTTGTAGTTGGGTTCCGCCATTCTCAAAGCTAGTGAGACATGTGCCAGTTGTAATATTTTATCCCTTTGCTTGTTTGTAATAGGAGATTCCAGATCGGTTTCCCATTTGGTAAGAAAATCAGGGTAGGAAGAGCTTTGTAAATCGATGAGGGCGATGTCAATCTGTGAAACTCAGTGTAATGGAGGACCTTGTGGTTGAATAGGGATTCAATTCCAGTTAGATCCTGTATACCACGGGGGAAGGTCAGGAGGAAGCGTTGTATCTGGTTGTATCTCCATTTGTCCATAAATGTGATGGGTTTTGGGCCCATAATCTCAGACAATGGCTTGAGGGTGCTTGAACGGAGGATATAATGGAGCAAAAGAGGTTCTTCTGGGGTCCAAGTTTTATATCCCAGATCCATGGAACCGGGTAAAAAGTGGTTGTGGTGTAGGAGTGGCATTAAGGGGGAGTCGTGAGACCAAGAATACTTTTTGTGTAGCGCATTCCACACGTCCACGGAAGAGGTGGTAAGGGGTTAGGTATATGGAGAGAGGGCTCTGGAGGGGCGGGGTATCCAGGGGATAATGGATAAGTCTGAACCACATAAAGCATATTCCAATTGAACCCATAACTTGGAGGTGGCAGCATATTTCCAATCTGTTATACGTGATAATACTACAGCATGGTAATATGCTTTAAGATTTGGCAGAGCTAACCACCCGGAGCATTTGGAGCGATAAAGTACCGCTCTGGACACTCTGGGGTGGCAGTCTCTCCAAATGAAGTGAGAGATCACGGTCTAGAAAAAGGAAACAAACCCTATAGGAACACCCAATGGTAGCATTTGAAAAATAAAGAGTATGCGGGGCAAAATGTTAATTTTGATGATATTAACTTTGCCTAACCAGGAGTGGGATAGGTGAGACCATTTGCGGAGGTCCGTTCTAATATTATTCAATAGGGGGATATAGTTATGTTTAAAAAGAAAACAGAGACGGGGTGAGATAGATGCCCAGGTATTTTATGCTCTTCAGTAACCAGCGGCAGGGAAATAAAGGTTCCAGTTGGTCAGGTTCTGAGCTAGGAATATTAATATTTAGGATCTCGGATTTAGCTAAATGTATTTTGAAGTTGGATATTGTTTGGAAGATAGAGAAGGCTGACATTAAATTTGAGAGTGAAATGTTGGATAAAGAATAAAAAGTAGTCGGCATAAGCTGCATACTTATGGGTTCTATTTCCTATCTGAATACCTTGGATGCTTTCGTTGTGTCTAATTGTGGCCAGAAAAGGTTCTAAAGTGATGGCAAAAAGGAGAAGGGAAAGGGGGCAACCCTGTCTGATGCCATTGTGTAGTGTAAAAGGGTCACTCAGAGATCCATTAATACGAATCTGTGCAGATGGGTGTGAGTAAAGGGAAGAAATACAGTGATGCATCTTGGGCCCTAGTCCAAAATAACTTAAGGTCATCTTAAAATAATCCCAATCCACCCTATCGAATGCTGTTTGAGCTTCAGTAGAAAGGAGAAGGGTGGGCTGTGAGTATGTACGAACATAGTGGATCAGCAATATGGATAGTAGGGAGTTATCTCTGGCCTCTCTGTTGGGTATAAAACCCGTTTGATCTGCTGTGATCCATCTGGGAAGTAAGGGGAATAGCCTATTGGCCATGAATTTGGCATAAAGTTTAGTGTCTATAGTTAATAATGAAATGGGTCTGTAGCTACAACAAGGGGTAGGATCCTTGTTGGGTTTAGGGATAAATGTTATATGGGCAGAGAGAGATGTCGGGCGTAAACCTGAGGTGACAGAATTTGAGTTGGCATAAGATGTGAGACGGGGGAGTAAGATATTGCTAAACGTTTTGTAATATAGGACTGTGAATCCATCTGGTCCCGGGGCTTTACCTATGGGTGAAGATTTCAATGCATTTTGAAATTCTTGGATGGAGAATATTTCTAAGGGCCATTCATGAGAGTTTGGGGAGTTTAGCTGCCTTCAGATAGGAGATTATGTGTTTGCGTTTCTCTTCCTGAGAGAGGGAAGCTAGGCCACCGTTGACGTTGTACAGGTCAGCATAGAATTCTCTGAAGGCCTTGGTAATTTGAGGGGTGGCGTGTGCCATTTCACCTGTTTGAAGTTAGATTTTTGGGATAAAAGACATTGTCTTCTTTGCTTGAAGGGATCTAGCCAGTTGTTTGCTGGGTTTGTTTCCCCATTCATAGATTTTTTTGCGAAATTAAATGGAATTTCCTTTTTGTTTCTAGGAGAGCTTTAAGCTCTTCCCTTTTGATTGTAAGTGCTTCGAGGTGTGAGGCATGTAGTCATAATTTATGTTGTTTGTCTAATTCTGTAATCTGTTGTAGAAACATTTTAAGCTGGTGGCCATGCTCTTTTTTTCCTTGCACCGAGTTCAATGAGTCTACCCCTCATCGTAGCTTTGTGACTCTCCCACAGTAAAGAGGGGGCAGTTTCGGGAGATGCATTCTCTGTGAAATATTGGGTCAAGGCCAAAGATAACATGGAGACTTCAGTGGGATTGGAGAGATTCATTAAGTTTTCAATTCTTGGTGCGGTGTGGTAAAGTGGGCATGGTCAGATGCATAGACAGGTGCATGATCTGATATAGATGTGGTGCCTATGGAGGCCGAAAGCAGAAGAGGGAGGTGAAAGTGATCTATGAAAATATTGTCTATTCTGGAGTAGGATTGGTGTGTTTTGGAAAAATGGGAATAGTCTTTATCTTTGGGGTGTAGTAAACGCCACACATCTATAAACTGGAGTTTGAGGAGCCTTTTTTGACAAAAGCTAGGCCTTTAAATGGGATACTAGAGCGACCCTGTGAAGTGTCTATAGTGGGATCCAGTGGCATGTTTATGTCTCCTGCAAGAATAATAACCCCCTTAGCAAATTGTGATAATTTAGTAAGGATTTGGGACAGTGCCGGTCCTGACCTCCCTGCGGGCCTAAGCAAAATTCTTCTAAGGGGCCCTCTACCTGACCCGTGATGCCATGAGCTATGTAAACCATTTGCCATTGCCACACAGTCACACCTGACACTTCAGTGCTCCCAATACAATCCTCCCTCCTTTAAACAAAACAGTCAAAGAATAAGTACAACAATATAGAACAGCATGAGGTTCAAACAAACATTATTGAATAGAGTACATCAGGGTCCCCAGAGAGCCCCTCCTTACACCAGGGTCCCCAAAGAGCCCCTCCTTACATCAGGGTCCCCAGAGAGCCCCTCCTTACACCAGGGTCCCCAGATTGCCCCTCCTTACATCAGGGTCCCCAGAGAGCCCCTCCTTACATCAGAGTCCCCAGAGAGCCCCCCCTTACATCAGGGTCCCCAGAGAGCTTTCCCCTACATTAGGTTTCCCAGAAAGCCCCTCCTTACATCAAAGTCCACACAGAGGTCCCCCTTACATCAGAGTACACACAGAGGTCCCCCTTACATCAGAGTCTACACAGAGGGTCCCCCTTACATCAGAGTCCGCACAGAGGTCCCCTTACATCAGAGCCCGCACAGAGGTTCCCCTTTACCTCAGAGTCCGCACAGAGGTTCCCCATTACATCAGAGTCCGCACAGAGGTTCCCCCTTACATCAGAGTCCGCACAGAGGCCCTCCTTACATCAGAGTCTACACAGAGGTCCCCCTTACACCAGAGTCTGCACAGAGCCCCCCTTACATCAGAGTCTGCACAGATCCCCCTTACATCAGAGTCTGCACAGATTCCCCCTTACATCAGAGTCTGCACAGAGCCCCCCCTACATAAGAGTCTGCACAGAGCCCCCCCCCCCTTACATCAGAGTCTGCACAGAGCTGCCGCCCCCTTATAGGACAATAGAACAGAGTGTCCCAGTCCTATTGTGACCATACAATGCTAGTACTGGCTGTCTCCTATTGTGCCCACACTGCCCAGTGACATTGACCTGCTCTCTTTCTGGTGGTGCGGTACAGCGTGGCTCTCTGTCTCTCTGGTGGTGCGGGTACAGCGTGGCCCTCTCTCTGGTGGTGCGGGTACAGCATGGCTCTCTCTGGTGGTGCGGGTACAGCGTGGCTCTCTCTGGTGGTGCGGGCACAGCGTGGCTCTCTCTCTGGTGGTGCGGGTACAGCGTGGCTCTCTCTCTGGTGGTGTGGGTACAGCAGGGCTCTCTTTCTGGTGGTGCGGGTACAGAAGGGCTCTCTCTCTGGTGGTGCGGGTACAGCATGGCTCTCTTTGGTGGTGTGGTGCAGCGTGGTTCTCTCAGGGGGTGTGGCACAGTGTGGCTCTCTCTCTGGTGGTGTGGCACAGTGCGGCTCTCTCTCTGGTGGTGTGGTACAGCGTTGCTCTCTCTCTGGTGGTGCGGGTACAGCGTGGCTCTCTCTCTGGTGGTGCGGGTACAGCGTGACTCTCTCTCTGGTGGTGCGGGTACAGCGTGGCTCTCTCTTTGGTGGTGCGGGTACAGCGTGGCTCTCTCTCTGGTGGTGTGGGTACAGCGTGGCTCTGTCTGGTGGTGTGGTGCAGCATGGCTCTATCTCTGGTGGTGCAAGTACAGCGTGGCTCTGTCTGGCGGTGTGGCGCAGCGTGGCTCTCTCTCTGGTGGTGTGGTACAGCGTGGCTCTCTCTCTGGTGGTGTGGTACAGTGTGGCTCTTTCTGGTGGTGTGGTGCAGCGTGGCTCTCTCTGGTAGTGTGGTACAGAGTGACTTTCTATGGTGGTGCTGGGACTATTAGTTCCCCAGCACAGTCCTCTCTTTCGTTTTCCATGGCTTCTGTAGTAGCTGCTACAAGCACTCATCAGCTTGTTTCCGGGGTTTTCTCTTTCACCCCAGCAGAGTGCATGCTGGGGACTGTAGTCTGCTCCCTCTAAGAACAAGTGAGCCAGCTATCTCTGGGACTACATTTCCCATGATGCCCCTCTAGTTGCATCTGATTGGCCCTCCACTGTGGCCAATGGGGAGGGAAGAAGAACAGGCAGCACAGGAAAGCCTTCTCTTCCCCTATTGCCATGATGAGAAGGGGAAGGGGGGCGGGGAAAACATTGTGTCAGCAGCAGCCTGCAGCTCTCCCCACTGTGCGGACACCCACGGCTGGAGGAGAAGAGCGAAACTGTGTGTGAGAGAGACACAAAGCTCAGCCCATGCAGTCACCAGAGATGACACAGGCACAGCCGCTTAGCGGTAGGTGAGCGGCGGCCATGGCGGCCGCGACTTGTGTTACCCATGTGGTCCGGGCCTCGCAGAGCCGATCCGCCCTTGGGGGCCCACCTATAGCAGAGGGGCCCTACGCAGCATGCGTAGTGAGCGTATAGAGCAGATTGGCTCTGATTTGGGAAATAAAAGTGGGTTGGTTGTAGTTTGGGCAGTAAACATTCGCTAGGGTGCATTGGGTGTTGCCTAGAAAGCCCTTGAGGAAGATAAAGTGACCATGATCATCCGCTAGCATGTCAGGGAGTCAAAAGGTCACTCCCTTGGCTTTATTGGTGTCAGATAGACTATAGTACCATTGCGGGAAATAGTGCGAGTATAGTTTGACGGGGGTTGTGTGTGTCAAATGTGTCTCTTGAAGAAAGGTAATGGAGCAGGAAGATTTTTTCAGTTCTTGCAGTATTTGATATCATTTCACGGCCACGTTTAGACCCCTTGCATTATAAAAGAAAACCATTAGAGTAGCCATTGTATCAGCTCATGAAGCCATTTATACCAGCAAGGGGGAGGAGGAGGGGGTAAAAAAAGTAAGGGTAAACCAGGAGAAGAAAAAGAGAGAGGGAAACATGTATAGGGTAGACATTTACAATCTGAAAAGCTAGTGGGGGTTAAAGGATAAGCACACAGAAACCTGCTGTGGTCCCTGAGGAAAAGGGGAGAGCGTGCAGCCATCAAGGCCTCTAGGGAGAGTCTGACAAGTATTATGTACAGGCTGCCCTCACCCACCAACCCCAAAAGGAGGGGGGCAAGGAACATACAAATAGAAAAAGAGCATCAACTGGGAGCAGTGGGCTCCATCAGCATATGGCCTATACGTTGCTTATGAACAAAAATTTAACTCTAGCAATGCTAAAACCAGAACATAATAATACAGGCGAAGCGAACCATGGTAAGTAATAGTTCAACAGTGTAGTGAGGAATGGAGTGATGACAAATATTCAATAGGTATCTGATCTCAGGAGGAGAACCGTGATGGAGAAGTGTCACAAGAAGATAGAAACAATATAACAGCCACAATGATTGTGGGTATATGTGAGTACGAAAGGAATACGCAGAGTGCATCTCACCCATTTTTCTGGGAGGAGCCTGGTGTCGCTGTGTGCCTCTTTTTTGAGCGAGTCTTCCGCCATTGGGGGTCCAAGGGGACCGAAAATGTTGGTAAAGAATCTTGCCAACCCGGGAGCTCCAGTGAAGGCATATTGAGGTCATGTAGGAAATTTGAAAGCTCCTCAGGAAGCGTGTAAGAGTGTCCATTTTTGGTGGCAATCAGGAAACCCATCTGTAGGTGACACCATCCATTCTCAGTTGGTCTAAAAGAGGTTTTAGAGCTCTGCGGCAGTCTAGGGTTTCCTTGGAGAGGTCAGGGAAAATGTTAATGACAGCTCCGTCAAAGTCAATGTTTGGTGTGCTCCGCAGTTTGACCATAATGGCGTTCTTGTCTTCAAAATAATGAAGGTGGCAGATAACATCCCTGGGTTGGTCAGTTGCGCGGTCTCAAAGCACGTTGTACAGAGTCAAATCTCGGCGGATCAGTGACAGGGTTGCCAAGAATTGTATTCCATATCCCCCGGATCAAGGTTTTTAGATCGTTATCTCTGGTTGCCTCTGGCAACCCCCGAATATTCAGATTATTTCTGTGATTGCAGTTTTCCAGGTCCTCAAGCTTGTATAATGAGGAGTGGTGACCAAATGCTAATTGAGTGAATGTCTCCTGTAATTCTTTTTTTGCTGCCTCCTTTGAGTCCTGGCGCTGCTCTGTATCTTCAATTCTGGCTAGCAAGTCTGACATGTCTGATCTCACTTCTGTAATTTCCTTTTAAATGGATTTCTCCAAACTGTGGAACATGCCTGCAAGTTCTTTTTTGAGCCCACTCACCAGGGATGACATTTCGGAGCCAGCAGCTTTCCCGGACCTCTTGCCAAGTGTTGAGCAGGGTCTGGAAGCTTTAGACGGCATAGCTGGAGGGTTTAAGGCCAATGGCTAGATGGAGCTCTCCTTAGACACGTCCGCTCAGCTCAGGGTGTTTATACTGTCCTGGCACTTAAGGTTTTTTTTAAATATGATATTTATTCATGAGATCAGATACACAAATTATGCCCCCTGCAAGGCTGAAGGATCTCTCACACACAATTCAAATTTTAAAAACGTTTACAATGCCACAGAATCTGGTGCAACTGTGCATAGTAACCAATCAGCTTCCAGATTTTATTGTCAAAAGCTGAAGTTAACAGGTGATTGATTACTATATAAAGCTGCGCCAGATTTTGTGTGTTCTAGTGTTAGTAAATAAAGTAAATCCTCCCCTTGAATTTTCTTTCATAAAAAGTTTGTTGAGAACAATTGTAGAAAAGCTTACTAGAGTTGACAAAAGACTACTGTTACATTTGTAAGTATCAAAACATATAAGGGTATTTGGTGCACAAACCAATGGGGCTTAGCACAATGGTGGTATATGAATAAAAGAAAAGAACACAAAAGTTGTTTACTAAGAAGCAGACAAGGGGAACCAAGGAAAAGGAAGGATGATGGAAGGAAAGAAATAGGGGCGTAAAAGGGATTGGGTGCAGGTACGCAGGGTGGGGGGGGGGATATGGGAGTCCCAAGAAGGGGACATGTGATCAAATGGCTAGCGAAGAGTTATCAGAACATGAGGGTTTTGAGTAGGATACATTATACATAATTATATCAATCATTACCCCAGTGACCCTTATCCGTAGCATACTCACTATTAGACTCGTCCACCAATGTGCCATTGTCTAATTGCACACATCCACAGAAGCAGGTGAGAGGATATGTCAGAATGAAAAGTGGCAAACTGACTTGGGTACAATACCATCAGTAAAAAAACTTTTATACTTTTTACTTTTTATAATTAGAATATGTTTAGAATATTTGGCTTTGGCTTGCCAAATATTCTGCCAATCTTCATGCAATAAAGGGGATTTGAGTTCAGTTTCCCAATAGGTTTGATTCACCCTAGTGGTTGTTTTCCTTTCCGAGTGTAATACTGAGTCATAAATTAGGAATATTAGGCCTTGGTTATGAGGATCTGACTGACACTTGCGTTCCAAAAGGAATAAGCATATAAGGGTGGGAAATTAGCAAGAATCAAAGTAAGGATGAAGTGTCTAATTTGGATGAATAGCTAATGCTCTTGCAAGAGAATATCATGCAAGTCCTAAAGTTGTTGGAAAGTTTTGATACTATTGAGGGAAAGAAAGAATATATGACATGAAAGCCATGTTCCTGCCACCACTTGAACTGAGCAGGATTATCCATACCAGAAGGGAAGAAATTGGAGTAAAATAAGGTGACCAGACAATTTTACAGGTTTCCAAAGGGGTAAAATATGATTTATGTTCCTTGGATGGGAGGAAGGTGGTAGCTGGGGAGAGCTGCAATAGGGAATGGATGGCACTGATTAGATTCAAAGAAAGAAAAAGGTTAGAAGTAGCATTAAAATTAGATAGGGGGGCCATATTTGGGGCTAGATAGTATTGATTGATATTTGGAACAGCTAGGCGCCTTCAAGCTTCAGCACAAATAAGATATGTTTGATGATTCAAGGCCTAGATTTACACCAAATAAACTGTATTAGAGTATGTTGTTGCATACAAAGAATATAGGCAGGAATTGCAACTGGAAGGATACAGAAAGCATACAGTAAATTGGGAAGCTGTATCATCGTAAGATCAGTTATGCTACTGAACTATGAGATTGGGATGTGTTGCTTTGGAGTTGAGAAGTGACTAAAGAGGGGAGGGAAATAATCTCACTAGAGCAACTCATATGGGGTTGAAGTAACTCTTAAGTAAAGCAAGGAGTCTGCCCATTGAAATAGATAACATGATTGAAGGATGGCCAATGTCTATGGTGATAAGGCAAGAGACATAGCATTCGATTTTGACTGATTTACAGATAGGCCAGACATGTTGGCAAATTGATGTACTTGTTCAGCACGCTATAGAGAGAAATATAAGGTGAAATAAGTGAAAGTACAATATCATCTGCAAACATTATGATTTTATGATCAACTCCAGCTGTTTCTACCCCATTAATGTCAATGTTTGTTCGCATAATTTTAGCCAGAGGTTCGAATACTAAAATGAACAAGATAGATTAGAGTAGAACAGCCGTGTCTGTTGCCTCAGTGAATTATAAACACAGAAGGTTCAAATGCACAATATTTGATCCTAGCCTGAAGAGAACTGTAGATGACCAAATCTGAAATGATTTAATACTATTGTTAAGTCAGACCACAATAAAGTATTAAAAGCTTTAGCAGTCTATATAACTTTCACACAGCCTAAATCATATACACATATATGTTTTTAACATTTTTGTTTAATAAACAAATGTAGCAGGTTGGATTTTGGGCTACATTTATAAAGAAAAACTGAAAGAGTGCAAAACTGTTTTTTTTTTTGTAAACCAGTGATTTTTAAATACCCATAACAAGAAAGCTCTGTTTGTCTCAAAATGATTATAGAACTCATTTGGCTGCAGTCTCTCATGAAAGATTAGTTGTCTGACTAATCAGACTATCACAGCACTGTGAACTAAAAATTCTGGAAAGAAGGGGGGGGGTTAACATGCTGATATGGAGGTGATTAAGAAATAACAAAGTTATTGCCAAATCTGGTTAAGGGCAGGGACTGATGTGAATGTACAATGTAAAGTGCTGTGTAAATTAACAACCCTATATAATTGCCTGTAATAAAAAAATTATAAATAGATAAAACAATAAACAGGCCTTAGCAGAAATGTAAAAACTGCTCTGACCCATAAAGTGTATATAAGTGTAACTGCCATCATTTTGTTGGGACCTCCTTCAATAAGAAGTTTTATTTTTGTTAATATACTTTCTGAGGCCATTCTTGACATTTATTGATGCATACAGTTCAGCTTTTATTATTCTATTTTAAAGTAGGGGAAGTATGAATTACTTCAGAACAGAGAAAGTTATAATTCAGATTTTTTTTAAGTTTTGAATAAAATACTTGGAAAGTGTTACCTGTAAGTTATATTTGAGATTTAATATCTATCATATATGATTTGGGTTAAATTAGAGTTCTCTGACCATGATTGAAAGCTTTACCACAATAACAAAAAATGTATTGGTAAATAGTAAGGAGGCCTAAACTAATACACAGCAATCTATCTATTGTACAGGGTAAAAATCATGGATTACATGAAGGAATACAGAGTATAATACTAAAAACATTAATCTACAAACAGCAAGACAGAAAAGACATAAGCCAAACATTTAGATGCAAGTAGAAGGTAGATATTCCATAGTTACCATGCTACTGCACATCAGGGCTCCATTCTGCTGACAGGTCTATCAGAGAGAGAGTTCTCTCCTCTCCCATCTAGTCTGTGTATATCGTTACAGGCCAGCGCCTCATTGGTTGGCATGGAATGGCTCTGATTGGTGGGCCTCCCTATTCCTGTTTAAGGATTGACTGAATCTTCAATCCTTATACTTTGCATAAGTCAGCGCGGTTTAATGCAAATCCTTGGCCCAAACTATTTTGAGCGGGAAACCTAACCTTGTAAGTAGATGACATTTTTAGCGAAATTAAGTATTCAGGATGGGCTGGCCACCTTCATTGCATATCTAAACTAGCAATCCTTTGAAGTTAATATTTTTAGAACAAGGAGGTTGTTGTTTAGATAAACAAGCTTAGGCACCGAATTGTCCGTATAACAGGCACTTATGGGAAGCTATATTATACACCCACAATGATACAACTCTAAATGAAATATATTCATAATTACAATATTTTACAGCTATTAATGGGGATTTCACATAAATTCATAATGCAACAGATGCCTCCTTGTGGCCAGTTGAGAATATGAGACAAGGCCACACCTAAAATAATGGTTTATGTGTAATCTTCTTTAATATTTGGAACTTTTGTCTTTGCCTTCTGAAATAAAATAAAAACTCTTTGAAAAAAAAAAAACAACTTTAAACTCTCCACATTTCTGGATCTCAGTATCTGTAGTCATCACTTGTTCTGGATGTAATAAGTTGGTAATAAAAATAATAAGACACAAAACACAAAAAAGACAAGAAGAAAAAAATAAGGATCTTTGTTCTCAACAGTCCAATAATAATAGTACGAAAGTCCATAATGCCAATCTGGTCATGTTGCCCTTGCTTCTGGGACAGCCTTCCATGGTGATTCCAATTGGATACAGCATACAGTAATGGCCTTGGGAACTGCTTTCCTGGCTTTCAAAGATGATACATTATTAACCACTTGTGGCAACGGTGGGAAAATGGGCGTACCTGTATGTCCCCTTTAATTGGCAGGGTTAGTGGGCACGCACCCCTGCCACGTACAGCGTGACCGTGCACGCGGGACCCGCAGACTCGATGGCTGCCGGTCTTCCGGTGATCGTGTCACGGAGCTGCAGAACGGGGAGATGCCTATGTAAACAAGGCATTTACCCGTTCTGCCTTATGACATGACAGAAAAACATGAGTACTTCTAAGCCCCTGTATACACAGTCAAACATTCCGATCCCCAAATCCGTCGGATAATTTCCGATGGATTTTGTCTGAAACTGGTGTAGCACACACACGATCGGACAAAGTTGTCAGAAAATCCAATCATTCCGAACGAGGTGATGTACAAAACGTACGATGGGACTACATATAAGGCAGTAGCCAATAGCTTTAATCTCCAAATTTCTGCTGAGCATGCGTGGCACTTTGTGCGTCGGAATTCTCTACACACAATCGGAAAAAGTCAGATTGGATTTTGGAAATTCCGACGGAAAAAGTCCGCTAGAGCCCGCACATGATCGGATTTTCCGACAACATAATCCGATCAGACTTTTTCCATCGAAATATGCGACCATGTGTTCGGGGCATAAGACATACAGTATCTCACAAAAGTGAGTACATCCCTCACATTTTTGTAAACATTTTATTATATCTTTTCATGTGACAACGCTGAAGAAATTACACTTTTCTACAATGTAAAGTAGTGAGTTTACAGCTTGTACAACAGTGTAAATTTGCTGTCCCCTCAAAATAACTCAACACACAGTCGTTAATGTCTAAGCAGAAGCAGCCAGAGCCAGAGAGGAACCTTGCAGGTGTTATACCATTGGAACTAAGGTAAGTATTACTGCCTTTAGTTAAAGTGATACTAAAGTTTTGTTTTTTGTTTGTTTTTTTGTTAAAAATAACAAACATGTTATACTTACCTGCTCTGTACTTACCTGCTACGGGAAAGCCATAGGGATGTCCCCTGCGTCAGAGTGGAGCGGGGTCATCCGCTGGCGTCACCGTGTGGCCCCGCTCTCAGTTATAAAAGAGCTGTCACCTGAGAGGATGGTCATTACAGCGGATGCCTCCTACGGAGGCAGGTCGGCCATGTTTTTATTTTTATTTTTCGGTCCGTCGGCTGAGCAAGAGAAGAAGAGGACTTCATGGGACATTTTTATTTTTTATTTTTTTATAAAGGACTTGTCCCCAAGCCGTGTCATGTCATTTTTACCATTTTCACACTTTTTTTGTGAAATGGTAGGGGTACATTTGTACCCTGTTACCATTTCACACAGGGGGAGGCTGGGGGGCCCCTTGTTAAAGGGGGCTTCCAGATTCCGATAAGTCCCCCGCCCCAGACCCCCACAACCACCGGGCAAGGGTTGTGGGGATGAGGCCCTTGTCCCCATCAACATGGGAACAAGGTGTTTTGGGGGTTACCCCAGACCACCCTCCCCATTTTGAGGGCATGTGGCCTGGTACGGTTTAGGAGGGGGGCGTTCTCTCGTCCCCCCTCGTTTCCTGTGGCCTGCCAGGTTGCGTGCTCAGATAAGGGTCTGGTATGGATTTTTGGGGGGACCCCACGCCATTTCTTTTTTAAATTTTGGCGCTGGGTTCCCCTTAAAATCCATACCAGACCTGAAGGGTCTGGTATGGATTTTAAGGGGGACCCCCATGCCATTTTTTCTTTTGTTTAATTTTGGCGCGGGTTCCCCTTAATATTCACACCAGACCATTTTTTTTCAATGACTTTTATGTGTATTGCCGGGATTGACAACTCATTATAGCCGCGAGTACTTTTAAATTACTTTTTTTCCTTTAGAAATGTAATTTTGTTCTAAACAGGGGAAACATGCGCCACTTTACAGGCATACTATAGGCACCCCCAGGTACCAAATGTAAAGGAATATTTCACTTTTATTGTTTTACTTTAAGCATTATTGAAATCACTGCTCCTGAAAAAACAGCCATTTTTAAAACTTTTGCTTTTGCATTGATACATGTCTCCTGGGGCAGGACCCAGGTCCCCAAACACTTTTTATGATACCATGCATACCATACCAATACCATGCATATAAGCGTTTAAAATTAGCACTTTTTATTTCTCCCATAGACTTTTAAAGGGTGTTCCGTGGCTTTCGAATTTGCTGCGAACACCCCAAATTGTTTGCTATTCGGCGAACAGACGAACACCAGTGGTTCGAGTCGAACTTGCGAACATCAGGCTCATCCCTAGTATACAGTATTTACTTTCTAAAACAAATGTGTGATAAGCCTATCCTCAGATCTATTAACTTTATGGCTTTAAAGAGGAGGTCCACCCGATTTTTTTTTTTTAAAGTCAGCAGCTACAAATACTGCAGCTGCTGACTTTTAATAAATGGACACTTACCTGTTCCAGGTTCCAGCGATGTCAGCAGAAGACGACGAGCGATCGCTCATCTCTTGGCTGCCCCGCCACCATCCTCTGTCAGGGAATCAGGAAGTGAAGCTTGCGGCTTCACTGCCTGGTTCCCTACTGCGCATGCGCGAGTCGCGCTGAGCGTCTTTATTGGTCCCTGCTGTGTCCTGGGAACTGTGTGTTTCCTAAGACACAACGGGAACCCTCGGATATGTGCAGGCATCCTCGGATATGGGCGGGGCAGCTAGTCCTGAAAGTGGGTGCAGATACCTGTATTATACAGGTATCTGCACCCCCCTCCCCCCTAAAAGGTGCCAATTGTGGCACCGGAGGGGGGGAGGAATTCGATAAGCGGAAGTTCCACTTTAGGGTGGAACTCCGCTTTAAGGACAAAAGTGACTGTATCACCTCTAACCAATCGTGTTAAGCAAGTACCCCCTTCAATTAAATGAAAATGTGCAATTTTGTGCAACAACTAAATATATATATATATATAGTATATTACAGTGTATATATCATGGAATTGCACATCATTACCAACACCTGAAGTAGCAGTGAAGGCCAAAGGCAATATTTTTCTTCTAGTTGCTTTTTTATCTAGCAAGCAACAGTACACCAAGGTAATGATGGAAGGGAATAGAACTGGTAAAACTGCCACAAATTACCAGGCTACACTTTGAGTGTAAATGTTCATCAGGGGAACATATTCTTAGATCTTTATGTCTAGTTACTGTTTTTATTGCAATCATCTATTACTCAGAGCATAGTACTTCTCAGTATAGTTTTTGCAGCATTATTTTTTTACAGCTGTCAAAAACCTGTAACAAAATGACATGGAAAGGAAAAATTGCTCAATAAATTGTTCACAAACCGGAGGTGGTGATTAACCATCTCTGCAGTATGCAAGCTAAAATAAATATACATTTAGCTTACAAATTGTCGGGAATATGAGCTGCAATAATCTCTGCCCTCAGCATGATACTAGAAAGCAAAGAATAATTAGTCTCACACAGAACATTTTCTTCCTCTCAGAGGTGACAGCTATAATATTTATTTTACTATTGTTTCCTAAAAGATACTGTATCACATATATTTTAAACTCCTCTAATTACTCTACGTGCTTTGAAATTAAATAATTTTTGTAACTAATGAAACAAATCTGTGTGTTTCTGTTCTGCTAATTGCATTCTGTTCCTCATGAAGATCAAAGATGTGGTAAATCTACATCTCTGTTTTATAGAATTTTTTTTATTGACCTAAAATTGCTGCATTTACAAAGGAGGTTGACTGTGGTTGCTCTTGTCTTTTTCAAATCTTTTGTATTTTGCATTTATGAATCATCCCTGTGCTTTTGTCTCATTTAAATTCTTACTAATTCTAATTCTAATCACTGTGACAGCCAAAGGAAGAAAGACTGATTCACTCATGCTCTGGAAGGTAATTTCAAGGTGTTTAGCTGCAGAAAAACAAAGGGGAATTAAACACCAAAGGTGCAGTACTTGTCAAAGAGGGACAGATCTGCTTGCTCTTCCATTTTCCTCTAACAAATTCTGAATGAGATCCTTCTTGGCATAAGATGCTCTGCTTGTATTAAAAGACAACAGGGAATCTAATTCTGGTATATATTTACTTGCAAAACAGGGGATGCACTTAATTTAACACCCTTTTAGATGCTAAATACATTACTGGATTAAAAACATGACATAAATTAAATTACCTTCATTCCTCGCCAGTAAGAGTGATAGAGTGGCAAAACATTTATTGCACAGAAGCTTGAAATGCTGAGCTATTAAACCATACATCACATTAATATACACATCATTTAAGGGACTGTGAAACCTGAAATACAACTTGTTTTCTATACACAAACTGCTGATACAGCCCCCTACTATATATTTAAAGGCATTTTGATGTTGAAATATGTTTAAACAAGACATTCATTATGGAAGGCATTTTCTTGCTAGTTTAAAGAGGATTTTCGTATCTAACAGCAGGAATATGCAGCACTGTATTATCAGTCACTGTGAAATAGTAGAAGAGACTAAGGGAAGAAATGGAGTCTAATCCCTGTGTTGCAGGAACACAACATCCACCCCTTCCCCCTTCAGAACTGAGATCTGCCTTGTTTACATAAGCAGATCTCAGTTCTATGCTCGAGGAATGAAGATTCCAAATATAAAATAAATAAATAAACCTAAACTTCATACGGCATGGAGTTTATTTATTTATTTTATATATGGAATATTCATTCCTCGAGCATTTGTAGATGTTTATAAAGGTATACGGTTTCTTCCTCATATTCTTATCATCATGGTGTGTGTATAAGCATGATGCCGAGATTATGTGTTAATTATTTTAATATAGTAATTTTTTCTATTTATTTGTTTTTTATGCCTATGATCATTATGGTGCTAATTATACGGTGCAATATTTGATGTTTTTGCTGGTGCATTGGCCATATGGTCGAGATTTCTTCACTCCTTACTTTTGTTCTGCGTGTTTTGACATCCCTATCATGTGATCCAGTGACTGTTTTGGGAGTGTGGACTTTTCATGTGAATTGTGACACATATCCATGACGTCACGACGCTGTTGCGACCATCTCCGCCATTCTTTGGCGGATGTTGTGACGCTGGTATGATTTACTCCGTCACTTCCGGCGGAAGTGTGTCTATCCAAGCCTCGTTTGAGTTGGATGACCACTTCCACGAGTGACCACTTCCTGCCGAATATCGCGATGGGCATTGCTGCGTGTTCGTGCTCTTTTGTTGGAGCAACGCTGGTCGCGATTGGCTTATAATTAACGCGTGGTTCACGGCCTGCTTTCGCAGACTTTTTACACATGCGGTCTGACTTTATTATGCCTCGTACACACGTACGGACTTTTGCCGTCTTGGGGGGTCTTCTCGCCGGACTCCCCCGCCATTTACCAAGCTCTTTTACCGAGCGAGGGGAGTCCGGCTACCTTCTTCGTCGTCGCCGCCGTCTGGGGGTGCTCGATCCGCCTTCGGGGGTCTTCTTCCGTCTTGGGGGTCTTCTCGCCGGACTCCTCCCCTCTCTTCTGCTCTTTTTACCTAGCTCTTTCACGAGGGGAGGTGTCCGGCTACCTTCTTCGTCGTCGCCGCCGTCGTCTGGGGGTCTCGATCCGCCTTCGGGGGTCTTCCGGGGGTCTCTTCTGTTCTTGCGGCGGTCGTCGTCTTCCGCGCCGCCGGCGCCTTGTCCTTCTTCTTGTCCTTCTTGTTCTTCTTGTTCTTCTTCTTCTTCCGATGTTGACCCGACGCTCTCTCTGCCCGGAATGCCTGTGCCGCTCTGAGCTCGGACTTATATAGGGACATGGGCGACAGGGTCACATGCACATGTCACATGGTGACCCCGCCCCCTTGTGTTGTCACAGTCCCGGAGGATGCTGGGACTGTGACATCGCAAGGGGGCGGGGTCACCATGTGACATGAACATGTGACCCTGTCGCCCATGTCCCTATATAAGTCCGAGCTCAGAGCGGCACAGGCATTCCGGGCAGAGAGAGCGTCGGTCAACATCGGAAGAAGAAGAAGAACAAGAAGGACAAGAAGAAGGACAAGGCGCCGGCGGCGCGGAAGACGACGACCGCCGCAAGAACAGAAGAGACCCCCGGAAGACCCCCGAAGGCGGATCGAGACCCCCAGACGACGGCGGCGACGACGAAGAAGGTAGCCGGACACCTCCCCTCGTGAAAGAGCTAGGTAAAAGAGCAGAAGAGAGGGGAGGAGTCCGGCGAGAAGACCCCCAAGACGGAAGAAGACCCCCGAAGGCGGATCGAGACCCCCAGACGGCGGCGACGACGAAGAAGGTAGCCGGACTCCCCTCGCTCGGTAAAAGAGCTTGGTAAATGGCGGGGGAGTCCGGCGAGAAGACCCCCAAGACGGAAGAAGACCCCCGGAGCAGTGCAATAAACTATTTTTTCAAAAGTGTGGGTGTTTTTTTTTACTTTACATTTTACACCTTAGGTGAATGGGTAGGGGTACATCGTACCCCATACTCATTCACATAGGGTGGGGGGCCGGGATCTGGGGGCCCCCTTATTAAAGGGGTTCCCAGATTCCGATAAGCCCCCGCCCGCAGACCCCGACAACCAACGGCCAGGGTTGTCGGGAAGAGGCCCTTGTCCTCATCAACATGGGGACAAGGTGCTTTGGGGTGGGGGGGCCGCACGGCCCCCCTTTCCCCAGGGCACCCCCCATGTTGAGGGCACGCGGCCTGGTACGGCTCAGGCGGGGGGGGGGGGCGCTCGTTCGTCCCCACCCCTTTCCTGGCCTGCCAGGCTGCGTGCTCGGATGAGGGTCTGACATGGATTTGGGGGAACCCTCACGCCGTTTTTTCGGCGTGGGGATTCCCTTTAAATCCATGCCAGGTCACGGAGCTAGCGCGGCGGCAGTAACTGCCTACGCTAGCTACGTAACCTGAAGTCACGTGCTAAATGAACGGACTTGCCGATGAGCGGCAAGTCCGTTCATTTCAAAAGTCCCGCGGACTTGCCCACTAACGGCGGGATTGTCCGCTGGACTTCCAAGTCCAGCGGATAATTTGAGAACAAAACCTGAAACTTTAGTCCGCCGTACTTTGGCGCCAAAAAGTCCGCCGGCGCCCACACACGAGGGGATTATCCTCTGGACTTCAGTCCAGAGGATAATCCCGCGGGATTGTCCCTTCGTGTGTACGCGGCCTTAGACTTATGATCTCTTCCGGGCTATCTTGCAATCGGCCGAGTGGCCAGGGATTGGCTCTCGACCAGGTGGGAGTACATTTTGATTATTAAAAGACCTGTATACCACCTATCTAGGGGATCGTTATTGGTCAGTCTGGATTGTGCCTTGATTGGTCTAAACCCTTTTTAGAAATGTATAAATATATGTGCAATATGGAGGAGCAGTTAAATGCCCCAGTTGAAGTCCCTCTAGGATGAAACGCATAGGGCGTGGTTTTCTCCGCTCCTCATATTGCCCCCGTTTTTGTATTGTGATCACATTTTATTGTATTGTTTTTTATTGAAATAAAAACCCACCATTTTTTACCTGCACTATTGGAAGTGCTTTTTTTTTTTTATACATGCATGCTCCATTCTTCTGCTTGATTGCTCCATCTCGGCTACCCTGGTCCGTGTGTTGTCGTCATCAACGGGAGTTCGTTCGAGAGTCCTTTGGCCTTTGAAGATTGCGGATGACTCCTTGGAATACCCTGATCGAGTCGTTGACTGCAGTACCCATGCTTGTCTGATCTTGTGCCGCTGGCATTTTGGTCCCTGGGATTCGGTAAGAGTAACCATCTTTATCTTTTTTGGATATTACTCATCTATGGATGCCATATGTTTTAAGTTGCCATCATAGTTCCAGTTTGGTAAGAATGCCCATTTGGTTGGATAGACCTTTGTGGAACTTTCTTATTGTTTTTACATTTGGGACTCAGTCTACACATTTTTTCACTTTTATTCATTAATACCTTAGCGCTACATTTTCACCCATTGTCTTTATGAATGTTTGTCACATTTGTGTGTAGCTGCTTTCTCTCCTTTTTTACAGAGTAGCGCAATATTTTTCACTTACTACTTTAAATTTCATACCTGGGGGTGTCTATAGTATGCCTGTTAAGGGGCGCATGTTTCCCGTGTTTAGAACAGTCTGACAGCAAAATTACATTTCTAAAGGAAAAAAAAAAACGAATTTAAAACTACTCGTGGCTACAATGAATTGTCGGGTCCGACAATACACATAACAGTTCATTGATAAACACGGCATGGGGATTTCCCCACAGGGGAACCCCAAACCAAAATGAAAAAAATGGCGTGGGGTCCCCCCAAAAATCCATACCAGACCCTTATCCGAGCACGCAAACTGGCAGGCCGCAGGAAAAGAGGGGGGACAAGAGAGAGCCACCCCCTTCCTGAACCATACCAGGCCACATGCCCTCAACATTGGGAGGGTGCTTTGAGGTAGCCCATCAAAGCACCTTGTCCCCATGTTGATGGGGAGAAGGGCCTAATCCCCACAACCCTTGCCCGGTGGTTGTGGGGATCTGCGGGCGGGGGGCTTATCGGAATCTGGAAGCCTCCTTTAACAAGGGGACCCCCAGACCCCACCCCCCCCCTGTGTGAATTGGTAATGGGTACAAATGTACCCCTACCATTTCACAAAACAAAGTGACAAAAAGGTTAAAAAACACAAGAGCCGGTTTTTGACAAGTCCTTTATTCATTTCTTCTTCTTTCATCTTCTTTCTTCTGGTCTTCCATCGGTGTGGTTCTTGTTCCTCCATCTTCTTCTTCTCTCATCTTCTTCTTCCTCCGCTCTTCTCATCCCACATCTTGCTCCAGGCCTTTTCTCCGCTCCGTCCTCACGATCCACCTCTGTGGGAGTCTTCAGCTGTGTGACGCTTCGATTCTTCTGACACTTCTTAAATAACGGAGGGCAGGGCCACCCAGTGAAGCACGGGGAATTCCCTATGGGTTTCCCCGTGTTGTCAGAGGGGGCGGGGTCACCCGTTTATGTAAACGGGTGACCCCGATGGATTTTTGGGGGGACCCCACGCCATTTTCTTTTATTTTGGCATGGGGTTCCCTTTAATATCCACACCAGACCTGAAGGGCCTGGTATGGAATTTAGGGGGACCCCCACGCATTTTTTTTTTAAATTTTGGTTTGGGGTTCCCCTGTGGTGAAATCCCCATGCCGTTTTTATCAATGAACTGTTATGTGTATTGTCGGACCCGACAATTCATTGTAGCCGCGAGTATTTTTAAATTAGTTTTTTTCCTTTAGAAATGTAATTTTGTTGTCAGACTGTTCTAAACACGGGAAACATTTTACAGGCATACTATAGACACCCCCCCCAGGTATGAAATTGAAACAAATATTACACTTTTATTGTTTCACTTTAAGCATTATTAAAATCACTGCTCCCAAAAAAACGTCAGTTTTTCCAACTTTTTTTTGCATTTATACATGTCCCCTGGAGCAGGACCCAGATCCCCAAACACTTTTTATGACAATACCATGCATATAAGCCTTTAAAATTAGCACTTTTGATTTCTTCCATAGACTTTTAAAGGGTGTTCCGCGGCTTCCGAATTTGCCGCAAACACTCAAAATTGTTCGCTGTTCGGCGAATTGGCGAACAGCCAATGTTTGAGTCGAACATGAGTTTGACTCGAACATAAAGCTTATCCCTAGTAACCACACATTGAGCAATTGCATGAACAAATGAGTGCCTATGGATGCAAACTGTCTGCATTCTGGATCTGTTCTTATCTTCATGTAACATCTTTGATGTACAATTTCATGTAAACAGCCACAAACAGTCACAGAGCCCTATTCAGCCTGTCATTGTTTTGTACATGCTGCTCACCGTGGCGTTCACCCGTGCTATCAGCTGCAGAAATAGGTTGATTCTTATCGGTGTATGGCCATTATTGCTTAAGGGATAGAGCACTTACTGTAAAGGATCTTTTATCAAGAAATAGATGGGTATCCTCCTACGCTATGATAAATGAATTCTTTGTTGTAGGCACTGTATAATGTTTTAGGTCATGTTTGAGCTTTTAATAAATTCATAAAATGTTGAGTGAAGTTTTGGCTTTTATTTTTGACTTATGAGCTGAAACAAATATTGCATATAGAAACAACAGAGAGCGCTGACTTTTTGAGGCTGAACTCTTGAAAGTGCTGAGGATCTTCCCTCAAAAAAGTGTGAAGTTTCACTTCAATTATTCAACAAAGTGAAAAGAAAATTTCTTTATTTATTTCATCTGCACATGACCTAATAATTAAAGTGAATCTTCACTTTTTGAGTGAACCTTCTCAACTCTTTTAGTAAATCAGCTTAGGGCTAAACCTGCACAATGCTTGAGAATTCTGGATTCTCATGCCGCGTACACAAGGAATTTCCGACAACAAATGCTCGATGTGAGCTTGTAGTCGTAAATTACGTCCGTATGTAGGCTCCATCGAACATTTTTTGTCGGAATACAAAAATTTGAGAGCTGGTTCTCAAATTTTCCAACAGCAAAATCCGTTGTCGTAAAATTCCGATCGTGTGTATACAATTCCAACGCACAAAATTCCACGCATGCTCGGAATCAAGCAGAAGAGCCGCACTTGCTGTAAAATGTATATGTATAAAATCTTTGCTGTGCAGATATGACAAGCATTCACAAAATCAGGAAGAAAATTGCCACATTTTCACAAATACGTGTAGCTCTTACATCATCAGTGCCACCCAGTGGCCAAATGCCTTTTTTTCCCCCAGAAATACCTCAGTCTTGAAAAATAACATACTGTGACCCCTAGATGGTGCTGATGGTATAGGAACCACACATGAAAGAGGAAGTAGGACAATGTTTGTCCTGATGGTGCGGATGTTTGCCACATCCGCATAATGAACATTTTATACATAAAATCCTATGTGTTAAAGTCACAGTGGTTTATTTAATTTATGACAACCATTTATTCTGTGGATAGTTCACAGACTGCAAAGTGTACCACTAACAGCCCCTTAAATAGAATCAGCTGTCCTACCTGCCCATGATGTTTTGTGTGGCTGTACTTTGTAGAAAGATCTTTAAATGATTTTCCTCCATTGCTAATGTAGCTACCATAACCCACAGAGGGGCGGCCTTGACTTTTGGGCTTACCGGTTACCTCCTCTTGGCTTGTCGGTGAATGTCCAAGGGTTCCCAGGGTTAGTACCCAACAACTTTGGATGCTGACACATAAAAAGTCCTTTTGAAGGTTTTTATTTCTGCAGTGGTAATATCCAACATAACACAGTCTCATATAGGAATAGAGGGCAAGGGTTAAGAAACTCAGGCACCTTGAACTGCTGACATCCACAGAATGTCTCTAATCAAACCCAGAGAGTAGCCACTCACAGCTGGGTGCTTCAATGCTGTACAAAACTCTAGCCAGAGGTATGGCAGCCAACAATGTGATCCGGAAACTTGCAAAAAGTCTCTGACACAGAATAAACTTGCAACCGAAGGTGAATAGGAACCTTTCCCACAGTACCTGGAACTTTCTCTGTCTCCTTGGCAGTACTGTGGAAGTGTGGATTCTTTAGTGTCCATACAACTCAGCTTCCAGGCTCTTACTGAGATGCCAGCTTGTTGGTCCTCCTCCGAAGAGTCCTCCCCGGTCACTTGTATGAGCTGTGGTGCCCCTTGAATACTGAGAGCACACCGGGACGCTTTGAATCCTCCTTCAGTTACTGGGCCTCGGGCTAACCGGCTCCGAGACTCAGGAACAGACGGATCCTTGCCGCAGACCATGCAGGTCTATGGGGCTAGTCAAACTGACCATCTTTGCGGGACGGCAAGCGCTCCTAGGCCCGGGACCCCTCGCAGGGCTACCCCGGTCCAGAACCTGAAAGCAGGCCGAACCCCGAACACGTGACTTCAGCACCCTTAGTACCCTTCCCCAGACTACACAGTGGGGCCAGACGCACCCACTGATTGGCTCCGGGGAAGACTGATATCCAAGACGTCCAACCAGGCCTGGTTCTAGGCCTGTCATGGGTAACTCACTGCACCCATGACCAGGCAGAACTCCAGTACAGCCCAGCCAAACTGATGCCAAAGTTAACCTCTACAATTAACCCTCAGAACCCCATTAATGTTCGGAGGGAAAAAAAAAATGTCCACGTATAGTGCACACTTGTTAAAGTGTGCCCGCTACACTAAAATCTGGGAACATCTGAGGAGTCGCTTTGTTTTATACACTGCTCAGTTCAAGTGCAAGTCCACAATTCATCCCATTATGCTTCTGCATCCCAATATGTTTGTTATTTTTCTGACATTAGCCACTATTCCAGGTCTGTGGTAAAAATCATATGGCATTTTAAAGTGCTCCAATGAATTTTGTAAAAAAAAGAATTATAACATCTGATGGCTTCCGCATGCCCAAAAGTTCTCAAACTTTTCTTGGCTCATGACTGGCTGTACCTTTATGTCTTGTCAGTTGGATCTATGAGTGGAGTAATCATACTACACTTACTGACCAATCATATAATGGCCATGCCCATTTAGTCTTGCCTCTTGCAGACTGTGTATACAATTATAAAAATCCAATTTGTGTTTTCAGCATCATAGTTATTATCATCACCAGCAGCTTCTCCGCCTGGTGAAAATACCAAAGGCGCTGATGGTGCAAACAGCACAATACAAATTTGTTATTTGCCACTACTTCTAACAAACACTTTTGAAATATATGTGGATGTGTAAAATATATGTCTAAACATATTTATAGATGTATTTTGCTATATGTGAGGGAATTCTGCAGATGGCATTTTTATTGACTTTTGTTTGACAAAATCCCCATATCCCTATATGGATATTCTTTAATTGATGTAGACTTTCAAACTGCAATATTTATGGGGTGGATTATATAGAGTGTATTCACCTCTAGTTAGCAATTTAGCCTGCAGTTCTTCTTTAAAAATAGGTTGAGCCTCCTTGAAATTTGAATTTAATGGATAATTTTTTTGGTAACATTTCATGAAGTAAAGAAAAGTTGGAAAAAGTTGCTGGTTGGCATGATAATTTAGCAAACAATAACTCCACCAACCATAGATGTATGAAAAGTGTTTTTCATACAGTAAACTCTAAATATTATGTGGAAGTATGGAAAGAATTAGGAGAGACATATATGAAATAAAAACTTGATGTTAGCTGTAAATCACGGAGCTGGTGGATGTTAGAGACCATGCGCTCCTCCATTTTCAATTTGAGGATGCCCCACAGATACTCCATAGGGTTTAGGTCTGGAGACATGCTTGACCAGTCCATCACCTTTACCCTCAGCTTCTTTTTTCAATGCAGTGGTTATCTTGGAGGTGTGTTTGGGGTCGTTATCATGTTGGAATACTGCCCTTTGGCCCAGTCTCTGAAAGGAGGGGATCATGCTCTGCTTCAGTATGTCACAGTACATGTTGGCATTCATGGTTCCCTCAATTAACTGTAGCTCCCCAGTACCGGCAGCACTCATGCAGCCCCAGACCATGACACTTCCACCACCATGCTTGACTGTAGGCAGGACACACTTGTCCCTTGGCTGCCACCACACACACTTGACACCATCTGAACCAAATAAGTTTATCTTGGTCTTATCAGACCACAGGACATGGTTCCAGTAATCCATGTCCTTAGTCTGCTTGTCTTCAGCAAACTGTTTGCAGGCATTCTTGTTCATCATCTTTAGAAGAGGCTTCCTTCTGGGATGACAGCCATGCAGACCAATTTGATGCAGTGTGCAGCGTATAATCTGAGCACTGTCAGGCTGACCCCCCCCCCCCCTGGCAGCACTCATATGTCTATTTCCCAAAGACAACCTCTGGATATGATGCTGAGCATGTGCATTCAACTTTTTTGGTCGACCATGGCGAAGCCTGTTCTGAGTGGAACCTGTTAAACCGCTGTATGGTCTTGGCCACTGTGCTTCAACTCAGTTTCAGTCTTGACCATCGTCTTATAGCCTAGGCCATCTTTATGTAGAGCAACAATTCTTTTTATCAGATCCTCAGAGAGTTCTTTGCCATGAGGTGCCATGTTGAACTTCCAGTGACCAGTATGAGAGAGTGAGAGGGATAACACCAAATTTAACACCCCTGCTCCCCATTCACACCTGAGATCGTGTAACACTAATGAGTCACATTACACCGGGGAGGAAAAATGGCTAATTGGGCCCAATTTTGACATTTTCACTTAGGGGTGTACTCACTTTTGTTTACTAGCGGTTTAGACATTAATGGCTGTGAGTTGAGTTATTTTGAGGGGACAACAAATTTACACTGTTATACAAGCTGTACACCCACTACTTTACATTGTAGCAAAATGTAATTTCTTCAGTGTTGTCACATGAAAAGATATAGTAAAATATTTACAAAAATGTGAAAGATGTACTCACTTTTGTGAGATACTGTATATATATATATATATATATATATATATATATATATATACATACACATATATATATATATACTGTGGCAGTGCGATGCCACCCCCAGGGTGATGTTAACCCAGGATTCTCAACCAGGCAGGTTTAGGGGCTCCATGGGGGGTTTGCTTAATTAGGAGGAAACTGGCTTTTCAGTTTTCTCATTGTTTAGAAAAATCTACTTTGAGCCCAGAGATTTCTTAGTGATCCGGTGGGTTGAAATCTCCAATCCTAGGTCCAGGTTTTCAGAGCTACCAGCACACTGATTGGTCAGGTGTGTGCTGGGCTATTAGTAGTGACCTGACCAGGATTCTGGCCTCCATCCTCCCTAGGAGTCCAGGTGTGCAAGGGAGAATCCAGAGGAGTGCATGTGTGCACTGGAGCAATCTGAGATCCAAGCTTGTGACCAGAGCAGGGGCTGCTATCTATGTGGACAGTGTTGGCAAGGAAAATATGGGGGAGGCAGACCAGGGTCTAAAGTGTAAGGCCTGAGCAGCACTGCTGTAGGTATAAGCCAGGAGGCTGAATAATTATTTATTTACTAAAGTGAGCCCGAAAGCTGGATATTTAAAGGGTAACACTTTTTTTTTTAACATTAGGTTTTATTGAAAGATGAAAAAGAAAGGTAAAGTGCACAATACGCAAGTCGCAGATACAACTGCATATTGTAAACATAACATCAATATGACAGATTTATATGATTAGGTATTATGTTAGATATATATATATATATATATATATATATATATATATATATATATATATATATATATAGTATTCGGTGAATAAGGCTGAAACCTAGCGGAGTTTGCTAAGTTTTTTAGTGATAAATCCCGAGATAATGGGTTTGCCTCAAGCAGCGGTCAGTGAATACAAGAAAAAAATAGTATTAGTATGTTTGCAAGATTGACCATAAACCAGTATGATTCCTCGTCATATACTGCAATTGGTACTGTTTAAGAGATAGGTAGAGATAAGAGGAAAAGGGTAAGTAGGGTGGGGAAAGAAGTAGATTTGGTTGGAGCAATGCTTACTATTGTCACATCTATAGATTATAAAGGAAGTGGTTACATACTTTTATGAGAGCATTTATAGGTTAATCTTCAGGAATAATGTATGGATTTGGCGTCTTCATGATCCTGAGAGTAGCGGAATGCAAACCAAGGTTGCCAAGTTTTTTGGAATCTTTCTGTTCTGCCGTTGTCTTGTGCCAGAGTGTCCTCCATCTCACATATGTCTCTGACTCTGTTTAGCCAATCTGAGATGGAGGGTACCCATGTAGATCTCCAGTGTAGTGGGATCAATGTTTTAGTCGCAGTAAGGAGGTGTTTGGATAATGAGTTTTTGTATTTTTTGAGAGTAAAGTGAGTTATATGTAACAGGCAGCAGGCTGCATTCAGACTCAATGTGGTCTCTGTTATTTTTTGGATCAATTTTTTGACATTATTCCAGTATGGGACAATTAGGGGGCATTGCCACCAAATGTGGAGTAGCGTGTCTTTGTTTGCTTGGCATCTCCAGCATAGTGCTGATTTTTGGGGATCCCATCTGTGGAGTTTGTCAGGGTGTTGTACCAATGTGTTAGCAGCTTGTAGCCTGTTTCTTAAAGGGTAACAATTTTGTGGAAAAAAAATAGCAAATAAAGAAAAAATAATATAGCACATATAATTGCGACACTAATCATATTGTAATTGAATGTTATTAAAAATTACCTTTCCTTTCCAATCTTCAGCCACTGTAATTTTCTGAGAATACATTGCAATATGGCTACCTGGAGTTGTTCTGTACACAGAATGTGTACTGACCGCTCCCCATAAACATAATGTTCTGCTTGTGTGATTGGCTCACCAATCTACAATGCATATACTGTACATATATACTTATATGTGGAGACTTGGAGTAGATAGGGATAGGTTGCACAATCTTTACAGAGAGAGAGATATTTGCTGCTATACTTTACAGTTCTGCTGAAAAGTGCTATACTTAGTGCGGTATAGTGCTTCATTACAATGAATTGCAATGTGGTGGGCTACATTTTATTATGTACTCCCTCATAGGGCATAGACCCAGCAGTCTATTCTGTTATTACCTTTTTGTGTGTCTCTGTAGCTACTTGTTGGGACCCCTTGCAACCTTTTGGGTGTTTTAATTTGTTTTTAATTTCTAATTTCTGCATTTCCAATACAAGGCTTAGTATTTCATTTCTAAGGAAGTGATTTCAGTTATAGTTTTTTTTTATTTTTATTTTTTTGAGGGAGGTATTTTGTATGTTTTATAAATTGTTATATTATATTATTATATATTAAAAAAATTTCAGGATCAGCAGCTTTTCTGACACAGACAAAGCTGCCCTTTGTTTGCATCACATCACTGCATATTTGTGTGGTACATTTTAGAGAATCCAAATCACCACGTTGTTCAGTGCACTAAAGCAACAATTCCTCAATCCACCTATTGCCGTAACTGCTAACCAAGTTGGGCAATTTTCTGTATTCATATTGTCCAGCAGATCTAAAGGTAGTGGATATACACATGCAGTTACTAGTAGACAAATGGGTTTTACATTGAAAATTTAAAATTACACACAAACCATAAGTTTTAGTCATCACATTGAGGAGTGAAAATGCAGGCTATTAAATGTGCTTACATAGTATGCATTAAGTCTGTATAACATGTCTGCTTTTCTGTTACATACAAGCACTGTAATTTTGATCTCCTGATTAAAACCTGTTTGGTGTCTCCCTGTCAAACTGTGGCCTACTAAAAGTGTTTAAAATAAAACTATAGGCAAAACTTTTATTTTTATTTTGGATAGAGCAAGGAAGGTATATAACCCCTGTCATTTTTTTCTTTTGCCATCTGTGTCACATTGCAGAGCTTTCGCTTCACTTCCTGTCCCATAGCCAAACAGGAAGTGAGAGGAAATCCCTGAAAATTAAGGGAATTCCTTGGGAACCCCCAGGTCCACAGAACTAGTGTACCCATTGGAAAATTTCCCCTCTATTACTTTTCTGGGAACAACACAAAATTTAGGATTTTGTTTTTGGTGATAATGGTAAACAGGATAAATAGAGAGGGTGGAGCTCCTTAACAGGGAGACGGACAGCAATAAACATTGAAAGGTGTTCTAATCTATCGCCACTCTATCTAAAACTAAGTGCCTTTAGTTGTATATTGAATACTGTGCTACCCTGTTCCAAGTCATTACAATATTTCAGAATGTTTTCTTTGATATAACAATAGTAATAATACAGTTTAATTTTGATTTTGTAATTACAAACCTGCCTGGTGTCACCCTTTGAAACTTCGGCATAGTAACAGCTGCTTATATGGTCACGCTCCCTTATGGGAGAGCGGCCAGCCTTTTCCAATTAGGTTTTCTTCAATCACCTCTGCCTGCTGTGCAGGGGGTACAGCTACTATCAGAAAATGCAGTAAGAGGGTGTTTTGTGCTCCTTCTTGAATTGTGGCAGTAGATTTCCACGTGATTTTTTTCTTAGATTGAGCAGGGGTGAAATATCCCGCTCTAGCTTCCTTAATTTTCCTTCTCCTAACTTGCAGCACCACCAACCCTCCTCCTCACCACCAGCTCTACAACTGAGTTCCTCATTAAGTAGAAGGGCTATGGCCCTGAAGATAATTCATGATAACCTTCCTCTAATGTTCATGCTCCTCAATTGATTCGAGCCTATCTTCATCTTCATCCTAAGAAGAGTTCCTTGGTGGGCATCCTGAGGCTGCCCTTAAGGGTGGGCAATGTCAGGGAATTCCTAGAAGATGTCTTGCCAATAGATATGTGCATGCGTGCAACAGAAGGCGTGCGGTAACATGCACATGCAAACGGGTGTACGCATGACGCATCTTGGCACTAGGAGGGCTATTTAAGGAGGACTCTCTGTGCTTTAATGCTGACTGGTTGTCAACTGTTCCCTAAATCCTGCTTACCTCTGATATGTTCCCTTGGTTGCTGACTTGGCTTTCTCCTGACCTGATCTTGGATTCTCTTACCTGGCTCCTCCTCCTGACCTGGCTCATCCCTGACTTGGCTCTGTTCCTGATTCTGTACCTTGCTGCCCGCATGTTGATGACCTTGGCTATCTCACAACCACTCTCCTGTCTGCTGACTCCAGCTTCCCAGCTCATGTGAGTGCCTGCCTAGCTGTCTGCGATTACGGTCCTGATACATGCTGCGAGTTCCAGCTGCAAGCCTGCCAGAAGCTCTACCTTGCCAGATGTTCCAGTTCTTGCAGTACATGTAGAGTGCTTCTTTAACCCCAGCTGAACTACGGTGCGTGTCTACCCTTCCTGACCTGATGGTTCTCCTGCATTTTCAAAGTGGCATCTTCTGCTGCAAGTTTCCAGGTCTACACCTGCAGGCACTCGTGTTTCTTCCTGTCCCTTGGCTCCCTCTGTTTCACTCTCAACGGGACCTGGGTTGGAGATACAAGAGAGACCGACCTCGTCATTTCAGTCTCCCTTCAGGTACATGACAATTACCCAGAAGGGAATGTTTTTTTCTCAAAAAAATTGGAGTTACACTTCAAAGGACTCATCATGCCTTATGCGGCGTACACACGCTCGGACTTTCCAGCGGGATTGTCCGCCGGACCTAGTCCAGCAGACAAACCGCCAGACTTTCCAGCGGAGGTCCGCCGGACTTTCCGAACATGTGGACTTGCCCACACACGCCCGGACTTTTCCGGCGGACAATCCGCCAGAGTTTTGGCCAAAGTCCACGGGACTTTTAAAATGAACGGACTTGCCCACACACGGAGGAAAGTCCGTTCATTTAGAACGTAACTCCAGGTACACGGGACTAGCGAAGGCAGTGAATGCCGCCGCACTAGCCCCGTCACCTGGTATGGATTTAAAGGGGAATCCCTACACCAAAAAAAATGCGTGGGGGTCCCCCAAATCCATATCAGACCCTCATCTGAGCACGCAGCCCGGCCGGTCAGGAAAGGGGGTGGGGACGAGCAAGCGCCCCCCCTCCTGAGCCGTACCAGGCCGCGTGCCCTCAACATGGAGGGTGCCCTGGGGAAAGGGTGGCCCTGCGGCCCCCACCCCAAAGCACCTTGTCCCCATGTTGATGAGGACAAGGGCTTCTTCCCGACAACCCTGGCCGCTGGTTGTCGGGGTCTGCGGGCGGGGGGGTTATCATAATCCGGGAGACCCCTTTATAAGGGGGCCCCAGATACCGGCCCCCCACCCTGTGTAAATGAGTATGGCGGTAAACTTCTCCCAGATCCTTCTGTAGGTGTACTTGGTAGTCTGCTTCCTAGCCTGGAGTAATGTTTCCACTACCCTCTGAGAACAACCCTGTTCTAGGTACCTAGACCTCTCAGCCTCCAGGACATCAGATGTAGCCTCTCCGGGTTCGGATGTAGAAGCTGGTCCTGAGAGAGCATATCTGCTGACAGCGGAAGAGGGAGAGGATCCGTTGTGTTCAACTGAAGGAGAGTAGTGAACCAAGGCCTCCTCGGCCAGAAAGGGATCACCGCCACTACTAGTGCCGTCGACCTCTTGAGCCTCAGAAGGAACCTCGCTATGAGGGGAGTCAGAGGGAAAATGTAGCGGAGGTTGAAGTTCCAGGGATGTTGTAGACAATCTACTCCCTCCGCTGACGGAAAGGGGATTCTTGATAGGAACCTTTGCATTGGCTGGTGTGGCCGCCAGGTCTATGTCTGGTGGGCCCCAGGTCTGAATTATTATCGCAAATGCTAGGAGATTCTCGACCCCTGGGATATAGGTCGCTCTCAGGTCCAATAGGTTCGATTGTGCCCACTCCATCACGGGGCGAACTTCCTGCGTCAGGGAGGAGCTTCTGGTGCCCCCCTGCCTGTTGATGTAGGCAACGGCCACCCTGTTGTCCATCTTCAGGAGGACTTGCTTCCGCCTTAGGTAAGTACTGAAGGCCAGGAGTGCCTGAAAGGCTGCTTTCATCTCCAGAACATTGGAGACTGCGTCCTGGATCCTGAATGGCCAGCGCCCTTGGGCCGCGTAGTGCAGGTAGTGTGCCCCCCATCCCTCCAAAATGGCATCTGAGGTTACCGTTTCCTGAGGAGGGGGAACTATGTGCTTGCATCTCCTCAGATTGCAGGGACGAGTCACCACTGCAAGGATCGCTTGACCTCCTCCGAGATGTAGATCGGTTGGGTCATGGATAAGCTATCCCATTGGCGCAGAAAGGACGTTTGAAGGGGTCTTGCGTTCCATTGGGCCCACTGGACCATAGGAATGGTTGCAGACAGAGAGCCTAGGAGACTGAGACATGCTCTGGCCGGAAGGGATGTTGCTGAGATTGCTCTTCTCACCCTCTGAATCAGTGGGGGAATCTTTTCTGCTGGTAGTTCCACCGTGTTTGTCCGGGTATCCAGTTCCACACCCAGGAAGATCATCCTCTGGGTGGGATGAGCATTGCTTTTTTTCCAGTTTATCAACCAGCCCAGTCTTTGTAGTGTGGCAACTAGGACCTCCCGATGTTGGACAAGGGACTCCTGGTTGCTTGAAAGGAGGAGGATGTCGTCCAGGTAGTGATGGACTCTCAACCCTTTCTCCCTTTAGGATGCGATTACTGGTAGCAGTACCTTGGTGAAATTTCTGGGGGCAGTAGAGATCCCGAACGGGAGACTCTGAAACTGGAAGTGGCCCTGATTCACAGAGAACCGAAGGAACTTCTGGAAAGCAACATGGATCGGGACGTGAAGATATGCGTCCTGGAGGTCTATGGAGAGCATCCAGTCTCCCAGATTTATGGCCTGGAGGATTGATTGTAAACTCTCCATCTTGAACGACTCCACTTGAATGGAGCGATTGAGGTTCTTTAGATCCAAGACTGGCCGAAGGTCCCCAGATTTTTTCTTGACCAGAAATAACGGAGAGTAGAATCCACGACCCCTCTGTGATGCAGGCACCTCTATTATCGCCTTCTTCTGGAGAAGCTATTGGATGTAACTGGTCAACAGTAACCGTTTTTCCCCTGAAGGTGGAAGTCTGGTGGGACAAAAATGATCCCCTGGGGGACGTCTCTTGAAGGGCCATCTGTGCCCGAAATGGACAGTAGCCACTGTCCAAGGGTCCTTTATTGCTTCCGCCCAAACCAGCTTGAATTTTGAAAGCCTTGCCCCCACTACTGCTGGCTGGGCTTTTGGTCACTGGAAGCGGGAGTCTTGGGCTTCTGAAACTTCATAAAGGATGTCTGGGGGTTCTTCCAGCCCCTCCTGTATTCTTTTCCTGGCCTATAGGATTTAGCATCCCTGTATCTGTCTGGCAGATTACGTCTGAAGGGAGGAGGCCTCTGCTGTTTCGATTTTCTGTCCAATGGAATCAGTCCCGACTTCCCACCGGTCACCTTTGAAATTGCTGAGTCCAGCTTTGCACCGAAAAGGTTTTCACCGTCATATGGAATGCGGCACCAATTCGATTTGGAGACAGGATCCGCCGACCAGGGTTTCAGCCACAGTGCCCGCCTGGCCATTACAGAGGCCAACATGGCCCTTGATGACGATTAAATCGCATCCACCGAAGCCTCTGCCACAAAAGTCCCCCGCGAGACTTAACTCCTGTAGAGCTTTTATTATGCTCTCCTGGTCCGCGCCTTCTGAGACCAACCTCTCAGTGTTTGATGACAAGCTGGAAATGGCCCTGCCTACAGCTGCAAGTGCCACAGCCGGTCTGCAAACGCCTCCTGCTGCAAGGTAGGCCCTCTTCATATCAGTGTCGATCCTCCTATCCAAGATATCCCTGAATGTTGTGGCATCTTCGATCGGCAATGTCACATGCCTGGCTAACCGCATGAGAGATGCGTCTACGACGGGAGGAGAGACAAGAGGACTCACTTTGGGTTCCTTCAAGGGATATCATTTGGAAAGCCTGTTATTCAGACTCAATTTCTTCTCGGGTCCTTGCCATTCCTCTTTAATTAAATCATCCAATTCCTCAATGAACGGAAAGGCCTCTGAGTCCCATTTAAGGTTTGGGAAATATTTTTTCCGCTTTGGTTGGACTTCCTGGGGTTTCTCCCATCCGATCGCTTCCTTGACCGATTTGACACATGGTTCAATTAGCGAAAAATCAAACCCTGCAGTTGCTTCCAACCCCTCATTGTCAGATGGGGAATCCTGCTCTTTTGACGTGCTGGGAGGAGAAGGTGAGTCACTTCGCGTTGATAACTCTGTCTCCGGAGTAAGAATCTGTGGAGCTATAGGCTCTCTAAACTGCGATTCTTTTTCCCTAGTAGCCTCCTCAAAGCATCTACGGCAGGCCAATGTATCGGGAAGGGCTGCGGCCCCGCATATCCAACATGCGTTTCCTGAGGGTCGCACTGGTGATCGCTGTCTATAGACAGGAGATCCTCTATGATAGGAGTGGCTGTGTCTGGAGTAAGAACTGGAGCGACTTCTCCTGCAACTCCCTCTGTGGCCTGAGCGACTTCTTCTGCGACTCCCTCTGTGGCCTGAGCGACTTCTCCTGCGACTCCCTCTGTGACCTGAGCGACTTCTCCTGTGACTCCCTCTGTGACCTGAGCGACTTCTCCTGCGACTCCCTCTGTGGCCTGAGCGGCTCCGTCTGTGGCCAGAATGGCTTCTCCTGCGTGAAGTCTCTCTGTGCCTTGAATCAGGAGATTTTGCGGACCTGGTAGGGCTAACCATATAGGCAGCGTTAGGATTGCTCTCTTTTTTTCAATCTTCACTACTTACCAAAAATCCTCCCCCCCTTACCTAATAGGCTGGCGGTGATCTGCTCGGGCAGTGGTCTCCATAGCAAGGAATAAGGCAAGCCTAAGGAGATACTAATTGACATAGGAAGCACAGGTGAGGTAAAACACAGCAGGCTATGCAGGAAGTAGATGCAGAGAAAAAACAGACTTTTACAGGCATGATGTTAAGCCTGTTTAAGGCTTTAGTATATACATTGAGGCAGCAATATCAGAGCTTTTTTTAAAACTCATGCAGGAGAAAAATCAAAACAGCTTGAGCCTGTTTAAGGCTGTTAATCCAAGGTCACAGAGAGAATTGTAACATACCTCTGAGATCACCAGAGTGGGGTTCCTTCCATTTAGCTTCATTTAGAGGCTGTACCGGTAAGGACTTCCAAACCAGGAGAGGCTAGAACCTGGCTGGGGCGAAGCGGTAAGGGGGTGATGTCCGTGCGGTCCCAACAGGTGAGGAAAAATAAGAGAATGCTGGGGCGGGGGCCGTAGCTTCATCTTATAGTTATGTGGTCCTATCAGGTTGTGGAGGCGAAGTCACAACCCAGAGTGTATGCTGCCATGATGCGACAGGAAAAGGATTTAACTTGCTGGTTTTCAAGTGGTTGAAGACATCTCCCAAGCATATAGTTGAAAGAGCTGGATTTTATCCTAGGTTTTTGAAGTTGCATAAAATGAGGACCCTCTCCCTGGGGTATGTTATTTAACTTTTTTTTTTTTACCTGTCCCTGAAACCCCAGCGATAAGCTAACAAAGGTGAGGACCTTGCTTTGGGTAGAAAGGAATGAGGGGAAATTTATTTTCAGTAAGTAATTCTGGCTGTGATACCCTTTTCACAACCTGCACTACCTCTGGCCACCATTGGAGGGAGACTAAAATTCAATCTAACTGGCTGAGCATACACAGGCAGATCCAAATCTCATATGCAATTTGGGGCACTCCAAGGGTTGGGAAGCAGTCTAGCAATTAGTACACACTTCTAGGATTCCTTAACCACTTTCAGACCGGACCATTTTGCTGGCTTAAGACCAGAACACTTTTTGCGATTCGGCACTGCGTCACATAGCTGGTCATGCGACATAGCTCCCAAACAAAATTGATGTCCTTTTTTTTCCACAAATAGAGCTTTCTTTTGGTGGTATTTATTTTTTGTGCTATAAACAAAAGAAAGCGACAATTTTGAAAAAAACACATTATTTTTTACTTTTTGCTATAATAAATATCCCCCAAAAATATATAAAAATACATATTTTTTCCTCAGTTTAGGCCGATACATATTCTTCTATATTTTTTTGGTTTGCGCAAAAGTTATATTGCTTACAAAATACAAAATAGGGGATAGTTTTATAGCATTTTTATTAATAATCATTTTTTTACTAGTAATGGCGGTGATCAGCGATTTTTTATTGTGACTGCGACATTATGGCGGACACGTCGGACATTTTTGACACATTTTTGGGACCATTGTCATTTATACAGCAATCAGTGCTATACAAATCCACTGATTCCTGTGTAAAGGGCACTGGCAGTGAAGGGGTTAATCAGGAGGTGGCAGTGTAGGGGTTAAGTGTGTCCTAGGGGCATGTTGCTAACTGTGGGGGGGCATGGCTGTGTGTGACAGTCACTGATCTCTGCTCCAATCACAGGGAGCAGATATCAGTATCACTTGTTGCTAGGCAGAACGGGGGGAGATGCTTGTTTACTTCAGCATCTCCCCCCGTTTGTCCTCCCCGTGAGATGATCGCGGGTATCCCCATGGCGATTGAGTCCGCAGGACCCGCGATCGGACTCACAGAGGTCCCGACCGGCGCGCGCCGCTGTCCGCGCACACGCAAAGGCACGTCGGCAAATTCACCGGGACGTACCTGTACGCCCTTATGCCTGTCCGTGCCATTCTGCCGACGTACATCGAATATCCACTGCTTGTGCCCGGTGTCCTAGAACAGATGGCTCACCTAGATTGCCAGAGACTGAACTCCCGGGATATTCCCGAAACCGGACACACTGTCAGTGCATGACCCCTGGGCATGGTAATAGATGCTTTACGTGTTTTCCCTTTCTCCTCCACCATATACCTACAGGGAGGCTGCATGCCTGTATTTCCCCATCAGTTGCTACCCTGTTTCCCCGAAAATAAGACCTAGCTTGATTGTCCGTGAAGGCTGCAATATAAGCCCTACCCCCCAAATAAGCCCTAGTTAAAGTCCTTGTAGGTCTTGTTTTCAGGGTAGGGCTTATTTTCGGGGAAACAGGGCAGGGCTTATTTGGGGGGTAGGGCTTATATTGCGGCCATCACCGACAATCACGCTAGGTCTTATTTTCGGGGAAACAGGGTATACACAGGGGTCAATTTCTGTTCAATCAATGGACACTATGTATGATATGTAAATTATGGGTTATGATATTGCGTGACACCACTAATGCTTGTGCAGGAGGGGGGAGCCCCTGTATCGGGCTCACACTGCATACCTCTGTGGTTCTTGGGTAAACTCCCCCTGCGCACCGGGGGGGGGGGTGCATTTTGGTCCTTTCCGTGGGCCTAGGGCCTTATTGACACAGGGCAGCGGGTTTGTTGATGCCCCCCACATGGACAAATAATTCAATTAGTGGAGAACACACTAGTATCAGAGTACCGGCTGTTAACAACCCCACTACAGTAGACATTAGAGGCCTCCTCTCCCTTCCTTGCAGACCGCGAGTCCTAATCCAGCACTGATGTCCCAGAGGGAAGTGAGGGATATAATTTACATTCCTTTTTCACCAGGGGGGAGAGTGATCCCGAGAACGGACAGACCCCCCTACGCTCAGTGGCTCCGGCACCCTCGGTACCTATCTCATCCCTAGGAGGGGAGACACTACATACCCGGGCTCCAGGCATGAGGTAAATTGATGCCTATGCTCATGCATCGCCAGAAGTTGAGGTGAGGGGATTGCCCATTTTGCACGGTTCATATCTGTATAAACCTGTGTGTTCTATATATATGACAAATGTTTAGCTGTTTTCTCAGTTTCATGTCTGTTTTAGATATTAGCCTATATATGCATGATGTTATTACAGGTCATCGGTATACATGATGCTTCATTTTACATCAAAGTTGGGGCCCTTCCCACTCTCCCACATAGGCCAGCTCTCGTTTGCCAGTATTGAACTGGTGAGCACACCGGCACCCTAGTGCTACATTTTTAGAGTACTCAGCTGCACCCTCTGAGGGGTTGTCTGCTCTACTATTTTCTTTCTCGGAGGTACGCCACAGTTAAGGGGTACCCTCTCTCTTTGTATCTTCTTAACTACATCCTCTCTCCCTTTTCCTCCCACAAGACACGTCCCCCTTCTTAACCCATGCCCCCCCTTTTCTCTCCATCCCCACCTTCTGCCCCTACCACATTTCAAGACAGGGTGATGAAATCTATAAAAGTAGTATCACTGAATGCAAGAGGTCTGAATATTCTTGAAAAGAGACGCATGCTCTTAAATTACCTAAAGGGTTCTCATGCTGATGTGGCCTTTATTCAGGAAACCTACTTTAAAAATGACAAACTACCTATTCTTAAAAGCAGATTCTTCCCCTTGACATACCACTCCACTAACCTTACAGCCAAATCTAAAGGGGTATCTATACTGCTGTCCAGCAAATTACCATGGAAATGCCAGGTAAAAGACCACAGGGGATGCTTTGTGTTCCTGAAAGGTCTGGTAGGTGAAACGCACATCACACACACACACATTAGACAAATTGACAGAGTTCACAGATGGCCAGTTAATCCTTGGGGAGACTTTATTGTCCCCCTGCTTCCACCAGGGGATACCTCTTCTGGATACTCTGCGATCCCTCCGTCTCAGAGAAAACGGATAGCTAACTCTCTACACAAGGCCCGATTGATCAATATATGGCGACTACAACACTTGGGAGTACGGGACTATACGTTCTACTCCTCACAACACAAAATATACACCAGGATAGACTTCTTTTTGATTCTCTATTGTCAATTGCATGCTGTATCAGACTCCACAATCGGTCACACCACCTGGTCAGATCATGCCCCCATTTCCCTCACATATACACTTGACGGGGGAAACCCGACTAGGCCCAGATTTTGGCGTCTAAACGAGAGTCTTCTACAGACCCCTGAGGTGTTAGCGGATGTGACGAAAGGACTAACCCTATACTTTCAGGAAAATGACACCCAAGATCGTGACCCCGGCTCCCTATGGGAAGCCCATAAAACATTCCTCAGGGGGATACTTATTAAACACGGCACGAGGATCAAGAGGGAGCGTAATGTACAACTTTCCAAACACCTCACCACACTTACCTCTGCGGAATCCCGACACAAACATATCCCCACACCTGAACTTGAGAGAGAACTGGGGTCACTACATAAACAAATCACAGACCTACTACATTATAAAGCTAAGGCAGTGCTGCAACTGCCGAAAGATAAATTACGAGTCAGGAAACAAATGTCGGAAGTTATTAGCCAGATCAGTTAAGGAACAAAAATCACCAGCCTACATCCCCAAAATGATGCGCCCGGATGGTCGAAAAGCCACATTACAGAAGCAAATATCACAAGAGTTGAAATTTCTATTACTCATTATACAATCTACTGAACAGGGACCCCCCCAAAGTGGACATTGACAAATATATAACAACCTTTCCAAATGCCATACCAATCACCCTAGAGGAGCTCCAGCTCACTGTTGGAGCCATGAAACCAGGTAAAGCCCCAGGATCAGATGGCTATACTGTCCAATAATACAAAACTCTCATCCAAATTATTGGCCCACGGGTGGTGACATTCTTTAACGCTGTGGGCACGGGGGCCCTATTTCCCAGAGACATTTTAAAAGCCCATATCACTCTGATCCACAAAAAAGGGAAAGATCCGAGTTTCTGTGGGAGCTATAGACTTATCTCCCTTTTAAACACTGACCTGAAGCTGTTCTCAAAAATTCTAGCTACCCGCTTGGCACAACATCTCCAGCCCTTGATACATCTAGACCAGGTGGGCTTTATACCTACTAGAGAGACAAGAGACAACACTATTAAGGTGTTGAATCTTATCCACATAGCAACTACTAAAGGTGCCCCCTGCGTATTTGTAAGTACAGATGCCCAAAAAGCTTTTGATTGGATCAACTGGAACTTTATGTTCTCAGTTCTCCGTCACATTGGAGTGGGTGAACGGATGCTTAGCAGGATTTATTCTAATCCAACGGCGCAGGTGAAAGTAAATCGCCTGCTATCAGAACCTTTCCCTATTGGAAACGGTACAAGGCAGGGGTTCCCATTGTCGCCCCTCCTTTTTGCCCTCTCTCTGGAACTGTTCTTATGTAAAATAAGACTGAACCCAAACATACAGGGACTTTTAGCTGGGAACTCTCAGTGTAAAATATCAGCCCACGCGGATGACTTACTCTTTTCCCTGACAAACCCTACTCTCTACCAAACCTCCTGAAAGAATTCGACACATATGGTGCCATCTCAAATTTAAAAACAAATTTCTCTAATGGCACGTACACACGAGCGGATTTTCCGTCAGAAAAATCTTGGATGTTTTTTCCGACAGAATTCCGCTCAAGCTTGGCTTGCATACACACGGTCCCACAAAAGTTCACTGAACTTTCGACTGTCAAGAACGCGGTGACGTAAAACACTACGACAAGCCGAGAAAATTAAGTTCAATGCTTCTGAGAATGCGTCAAATTGTTTCTGAGCATGCATAGGAATTTTGCACGTCGGAATTGCTACAGACAATCGGAATCCCCCCCCCCAGGGCTATACTAGGCCCTTCGGGTCTAGTATGGACCTGTAGGGGACCCCCCACGCCAAAAGTAAAAACAAGTAAAAAAAGAATGGTGTGGGGCCCCCCCAAAATCCATACCCGACCCTTACCTGGGACGAGCGAGCGCCCTCCCCTCCTGAACCATACAAGGCCGCATGCCCTCAACATGAGGAGGGTGGGTGACAAGGGCTTCATCCCCACAACCCTTGCCTGGTGGTTGTGGGGAGTCTGCGGGCAGGGGGTTTATCGGAATCTGGAAGCCCCCTTTAATAAGGTACATTGTACCCCTACCCATTCACCCAAAAAAGTAGTGAAATGTGACAAAAGACAATAGCCGGTTTTTGACAATTCCTTTATTAAAATGTCTTCTTTTTTCCCCTGCTTCTTCCTCCATCTTCCTCCAATATTCCTTCAGTCTTCCCCTTCTTCATCCAGCTTCTTCTTCCCCCACTTCTTCCTCCATCTTCCTCCGGTCTTCTCCATCTTCCTCCGGCTTCTTCTTCCCCTGCTTCATCCTCCGGTCTTTCTCCACCGCCACTCCCGCCAAGGACCCCCTGAACATGAAAATAACGACCCTCCTCTGACGCCGTGGCCAGTCAATCTGTCCGCTTCCATAGCGCACAGTTCATATATAACTATGGGGCATGGCCACCGGATGACGTCAGATGGAGACCCCATCCCCTTGTGACATCACTGATCCATCATTCCCGAGCCGTTAAAGTCACAGGGGGCAGGGTCTCAGAATGATGTCATCTGCCCCATCGCAGCATTGGAGGATATTTGTTTTTTGAATCTTCAGCGGGAGCGGCGACGGCAGCAGTGGAGAAAAAAGAACGGAGGACAAAGCGGGGGAAAAAAAAGCTGGAGGTAGAAGCGGAGGAAGAAGAAGCTGGAGGAAGAAGGAGAAGACCGAAGGAAGATCGGAGGAAGATGGAGGAAGAAGAAGGCAATTCCTTAATAAAGGAATTGTCAAAAACCGGCTATTGTCTATTGTCACATTTCACTGCTTTTTTTGGGGAATGGGTAGGGGTACAATGTAGGGGGGCAGGATCTGGGGGCCCCATTGTAAAGGAGGCTTTAAGACTCCAATAAGCAAGAGTTGTGGGGAAGAGGCTCTTGTCTTCTTCAGGTTGAGGGCAAGTGGTCTGGTATGGTTCAGGAGGGGGAGCACTCGCTTGTTTTCTCCTTTCCTGGCCTGCCATGGCTGCTTGCTCAGATAAGGGTCTGGTATGGATTTGAGGGGGGGGGGGGGAATGCCATTTATTTTATTATGGTGTGGAGTTCCCCTTAATATCCATACCAGACTCTAATGGCCTGGTATGTACTGGGGGGAACCAACACCATTTTTTCTTAGATTTTGAAACCCATAATGCCGGGATCCGGCAATACATTACAGCCGCAATTAATTACAAATGACATTTTTCCTTTAGAAATGTAATTTTGCTGCGGTACAGTAATAAACATGGAAAACACACGCTACTTTACATGCAGACTAAGGGGACCCCCCAGGCACAATATTTAAAGGAATTTTTCATTGTTATTGTTTCACTTTAAGCATTACTAAAATCACTGCTCCTGAACAAAGTCAGTTTAAAAAAAAAAAACATTTCTACTGATACATGTCCCCTGGGGCAGGACCCGGGTTCCCATACACTTTTTATGGCAAAGAACTTGCATACAAGCCTTCAGTGAGAACTTTGGAGTTTGCATGTTCGTGCACCATTGACTTCCACTATTCTATTCCACTATTGACTTCCACTATGCTGATCTGACACGCATGTTCGCCGACAATAGCTTGACTTTCCATTTGCATGTACGCCCAGTTTTCTGAGAGTTGAAGTCCTAATTAGCCTTAATTGGGCAGTATTTTCTGGGACTGCAGGATCATATATTGGCGCTATAATAAATGACCCCAATATTTACTCTTATATGTCCTGCTATTAGTGAAGTCCTGTTCTTGAATTTTCAGTTTTTGTTTTAACAGCTGTTCCACTTTACATTAGTTAGCCTTTTCATATGCTCTTTCTACAATTTCCCCCTATTCCTTATGTAAGAAATTTATTTTAAATTATTTATGCCTGCTTCTCAAAATCATTATAATATAAATTGTTCCATTTCAAATACATTTCAAATACATAACCTGGCTATATGGTATAGCTGAATAATGTACTTGGACTATATTAAATATGTTACATCTCTTTTCTGTATCATTTAGTTGTCATTTAGTTCATTAGTAATCTTTAATCTCTTACTTGAATCTTTGAATCTAAGTATTTTACCCCCTTGTAGCCATAACAAGTAATAAACCGCAAGTACATTTTTTGCTAAAGTATTCTACAAAGCTTTAAAATGTCCCTTCTACATGACAAAAATATCATCCACAAATCTACATACCAATGCAATTGAAAATACTGAAAATGATCTGTTGTATATTTGTTTCCTCCCAAATTGCATGGAATTAATTTGTGTACACCAGTTTTACTAGGATTTCCATTATTTCCTTAAAATGCTTTATGAGGTTATTGAAATAGAAAACACTCACTGATCAATTTCCCAAGCAGCTCATCTTTCCTTCTACTTTAAGAGAAATACAGATATACAGATTTACCACATCAATAGCAATTCAGTCATAACTATTATCCCACTCAAATCTGTCTAGCATTCTGATTTAATCTCAGAGTATGAAAAAAGTCTTGAATGCAAAGTGTCTTAGAACCGAATCTACATATGCAAAAAAACAGTCCTGTAACCAACTATAGCTATGATGATTGGTAGGTTTACTAAACTTATAGGTACCTGCAGCAGAGGAATTTACAAAACTCTGTTTATTGAATACTTCTAATACATTTTCTTATAGTTTGAACTCACATTCCACCCCTACATTTTAGAAGGACTGTAGTGTAGGAGTAGCATACAGCTGAAGAGTGCAGGAATGCCCTTTCTTCTTCCTCTCATAAAAGTTGGATTATATCTTGCTTATGTCTTGGCACCAAGCAATCCGTAAGAGTGTGATAGAAACTGATTTAAATTGTTGTTAAGGTACCATAGTCATTTTAAATCTCCAGAGCAATATAGGTGCTCAACTGTTTATTATTAGGGATGGGCTGAACACCCCCTGTGTTTGCAGCAGAACTTTTGAACAGGGGAAAATGTTCTAACCCAAAAGGCGGACCCCATTGAAGTCTATGGGATTTGAAAAGGAAAAATCAAAAGTGCCCATTTTGAAGGCTTATATGCAAGTAATTGGCCATAAAAGGGGTATGGGTGTCTGGGTACTGCTCTGGGGATATGTATCAATTAAAATAAATAAATAAAAATGATCCTATATCAGTAACAGTGATTTTAATTATGCCTAAACTGCAACAATAAAAATGAAAAATCCTTTAACTATAATGCCGGGGGGGGGGGGTCCCCTTAACCACTTTCCGATCAGCCGACACAGTTGCATTGTGGCAGAATGGCACAGCTGGCAAAACAACGTTATGTAACGTCGCTTCGCCCTGTGGCCACTAAGGGCATAGAGGTGATCAAATACCACCAAAAGAAAGCTCTAAAGCCCCATACACACGGTCGGACTTTTTCATGGATTCTGTCCGATCGGACAATGTTGTTGAAAAATCAGACCGTGTGTATGCACCATCGGACAGTGTACGTCGGATTGTCCGCCGGACAAAGTCTTATCTCCTGCTGGAAAGATTTGCCGACAACACGGTCCGATCACACCAAATCCGATCGTGTGTACGGTTGTCCGACGGACAAAGTGCTACGCATGCTCAGAAGAAATTCTGTGACGGAAGCGCTCGGTCAGGTAAAACTACCTTTCCTAATCGACACAGCACATTCGTCACGCTGCAATGTTAAAATGTCTTTAATGCAGCGCATTCTCTTTTTCTTTACAATGCAACAAGAATGACATGTTTTAGCTGCTCCTATTCACCCGCACTTCTCACAAACTTAGTTCTTTATTACTTTTCAGCATTTATACACTACATGTTTATTTTTACTCAGATCGTAAAAGAATCTTTGTTATATTTTTAGCATGATTTGTCTTTTTTTTTTTTTTTTTTGGGAATACATATTTGAAGGAGATTTTTTTTTTTTTTTTTTTGGAGGGGGGTTGTGTGTCTCAACTTAGCAAAACCACATTATTAACATTTGTATTTCTTGCTTAAATTTACTAGGAGTTTGTTGGTTGTTGGTGCCCCTTGTTAATTCTACTTTAGGATTAGTGAAATGTACCTGCCTACTCAAAGAAAAACTGTCATTGTAGAAAAGTAAAACACAATAGTCAATGCTTATTTCAAATCCAAAAAACATTTATTTAGGTCTCAGCAACAAACCAAAGAGGAACGCAGCCATGGTGAAACTTGGGGAATTTGCAAAGCCTTGGACACCCACGGCAACCATCATTTTTCACGCTTAGAAAATTGGGGGCCTGAGGAGTACCTATCTAAGTAATTAAGGGAGTGCAATCTGGTCCTGAAGTCCAAAACATCCGGAACTGCAGCAGATGCCATCTAGGTCCCCAGGCTCTGGTCCTACGAGAGGCTCCATCTTCTCTCAGACCAGACTGAATCAAGGTCATCACTCTCTTGTCTTCCTTGTACTCTTCCTTCCACGCCGTGGTGCTGGTGCTGGTGGGGTGGCAGAAGGAGGAGGAGGAGGCGGAGCAAGGTCACTCTCGCAAACATGTGTGAGTGGGGTCATCTCCCCAGCCATCCCCTCATTTAGTATTTTGAGGATGACATCCTCACACATGCTGCGTTGCCCCGCCTCCATACCCGTCATTTTACTGCCAACCAAGGAGGCAAAGGCCTTCTCGTAGGTGGGTGTGGCATATAGGGAGGCTGAAGCATCTTTGATCAGCTGGAGCGCTGACTCTCCCACCTCCCCCATGCTTTTCGCCCTTCTGTAGGGAAGGCGGAGGGGAGGGACTTGGGAGACAGTCAGGCTCCTACGCCTACCCCCCTGTTGGCTGCCACTAACCCCTGCCTCCTCCTGACTGCCACCTTCCACAGCCACCTCCTGGCTGAGGTCTTCCTGTGTATGAAAAAGGGACATAGTTTCAGTTATTTGTTCATCAAACACACACAATTCTCATCTAGTGACTGTTGCAAAATGTTTACAAATAGAAAACCATACAATTCTCAGCCCTGCAGTTTAGACTCTTCCCAAAAATGTCTCCAACACCACTGTCTGTTGATATGTCAATCACGTTAGGAACTAAGCAATTGGGGATCCTGAATTAACTGAACATCATTCATTATTCCCCAAAATGGTTAGAAAACTACTATACCTGGAACAAGCTGGGCTCCTGCACATCTTCCAGACTGGAAGGCCCAGGTTGGTCCTCGGAAGCCTCATCAGGGGTGGCGTACGCGGAAGGACGCGTGCAAGAGTCGAGAGTGACTTCCTGACAGTAGCCTGGTCTTTGAGAAAGTGGAGCCTCTCATAGTACCAGAGCGTGGGGACATGGACATCAGCTGCCGCAGCTCCAGATGCTAGGGACTTCCGGACCTTATTGCGCTCCCGGAAATAGGTACTCTTCATGTTATTTATTTTTACTTTTAAGTTTGCCACGGTTGCCATGGGCAGGTTTGGCTTTACAAATGCCACAAGTTTCAGCATGGCTGCGTACCTCTTTGGTCTGTTGCTGTAGTCACGGTGCTTTGGTTGCCATAAGAGGGGAAATTCCCTGTATTTATCAATGAAGAGGGGGAGAAAACTCACGTCGTAGAAGGCCTCCATCACCTCTGCAAGACACAACACCACACAAAACAATATAAATAATGTCAGCCTAAACTCTCCTAATCTTCTCCATAAAGAAGCCTCAAGTTCTAATCAGTCTAGGCTAGTTATGTACCAACGTCAAATTGTACCTTCGTTTCTAGCGATCGTCTCGTGCGTGAGCTTTCTCTCCCCTCGTCTCCCAGATCGTGGCTACGACACAGGCGTGTGACGTTTTATATACAGTGCGTATGCGTCAAACTCCGCCCGCCCCTGACGATCTTTCTCGTCTAATCCCCACCCCTTCTCTTTACGGCGCAGTGGGGAGAGCACATGGCGGGGACACAGCAGGTGCGCCCCAAATATCCCACCAACGAGGAGGAGGACGAGGAAAGTCCAGAGGCAGAAACGTCCCGATCCCGGAGCCTGAAATTCAAGGCCTCCAATATGTCATTTGGAGAAATGTTGGAGATGGTGGACATATTAAAGAGGAGCGACTATGATGGGAAGTATGGGCCTTACCTCAACCCCAATGTCCGCAAGGCCAAGATCATGTCTAAAGTTGTGAGAAGGCTGTACAATCATTTTGGGGTACAACGATCCAAGGAGCAACTCAGGAAACGCTGGTCAGACCTGAAACTGAGGGAGGCCGATCAGTACAGAAAGATCAAGCGAATTCTTCAAAAAAGTAAGTAGTTGTGTTTTGTGTTTGCTTTCTTGCTTGCATACTGCTCCATGTGGTTTGATTTCTACAAAGTTGTACATTCCAAAATGGCCACTTTCAGGTTCGTCTGTGCATTCGATCGTACTCAGCCTCGATCTTTCTGCCACTGTCATGATCGTGTGTGTCCATTCGATCGTACGCAACCTCGATCGTTCGGCCACTTATAATACGATGTTTGGTGTTTTTTTTGGGGAAAGGAAGTTTGTTCTCACTAGAAATGTCATCAAGAATGTAAAGCCAATTTATTCTATGTAAAGGAGAGGTCACCCAGTAGCTGTTTACCCATCTGGACTCTAGAGCACTAGTGCTGGGACACCCAAACCCCCTTTTTATTATGCTTTTCCACACATGTGCTCCAGTGGATACTAGAGGGGGGTCTCCATCACACAAACTTCTACCAAAAAGCTAGTAAGTTTAGCACCTTTACAAAGTGACTACATTCATGTAGTTGGCATTTGTAACTGGCCAAACAAAAATAGTGTCCGTCACTTTCAAGCAATGTTTGTCATTTCCTATTTCTGCCCTCAATAGATTGTGTTGCTAAATCTTCCTTTTGTACATTCTCATAGGGGAGCGAAAACTTGGGCCGTCTGAGGAAACCCCAAAACCAACACCTCCCAAAAAAGGTGAAAGAGCAGAAGCAGAGGAGGAGGAGGAGGAAGGAGAGATCATCAAACTTGGAGAAATTGTCACCACAACAGGTGAGTGTGGGAGAACACAGCTACTGGTAAGCTAATCAATGTATGGCTGCCTCATTTCCAACACCCAATTTTTGTTTGTTTGTGGTTTTTAGGTGACGTGGATGTTGTGGAAGAAAAATCGCACTTTACCACAGAGAGTGCCTACGTACTCATCGGGGAGATAATGGTCTGCAATAGAGATCTAGATTACATAAAGCAAAACATCAATGATGTTCAACAAAAATTGAAGAACATCATTGATGTTTTAGGAAAAATATGAAAACGCACCAAGTAATTAACACACATTTGTGCCAGCTTCGGAACACATTTGCAACTTAAGAACTGTGTGAAATTTGGAACATGCACACATTGTGTCCACATGTGCTAGCTCCCATCATGGTGGATGAATGCCAACGTTTTTTAGGGGGTGCAACCACTTTACGAACTACGAAAGTGGTTGTGGTGAAGGGGTTGCACCCCCAAAAAACGTCCATTCATCCCCATGATGGAAAATGGCACTTTTGAAGCTTCTAGGCATGTGTTTTACCATCTAATGACCATTTTCAGACCCAAATTGTGTGCATGTTCTAAATTTCCACTTTCCAGGGGTGACCCCCCCCCCATGTGATGAAGGCAAGATCAAACACACTTTGAACATATAGTCATGTCTGATCTTGTCTTCACTTTACAAAGTTGAACTTTCCTAGTTCCTAGGTTCTGTTTTGCTCCATGCCTGGTTTTACCAATTGCGGAATGTTTGTAAACAATGTTGTAAATAACCAAGATGTTGTCAGTTTGGGCGTGAAGATTGTAAACGCACTTGTGAATGTTTTCCAAGTAAACTTTTTTATTTTTCTAAATGTGTGGCTTCCTTATTTCAAAAACACAATGCATTATGTATGTCAAATGTAAAGGATATGGGGGGCAATTGGTGTTATTTACTAAAGGCAAGTCCACTTTGCACTGCAAGTTTCTTTTCCAGGGCACTTTTTCACTGCACTTGTAGAGCATAGTCGATTTGACTTATGTAAATGACACCCACAGTGCTTTGTACGAAAACACGGAGCACAGCATTTTTGAGAATACACACATGTCTGACCTGGTGATGAAAAGGAGTATTTTGGGTGTCAGTTATGCAGTACAAACCTTCTCTAGACCAAAGATTAGGTAGCAAACACACAACATGAGAATAATCTTTTTGGGAAGAAGAGACTGTTACCTCCTTTTGCCCAGAAAGTGCATTCCCACTGTCGAAGGCAAAGGGAAAACATTACAAGGTAAAATAAGCTAAAAAGAATACTGAAATGACAAGAAATCATAGGTTGGTTGAAATATCAGATTTATTAAAAAATGCCTCTCACACATCGTCAGGCAGAGCAATGGCCCCCCTACCCACAAAGTACTCCATATATTGCTCGCGGACCGCGCGGGCATTTAGAGGGGGCAAGCCTGGACGTGCCACTTGAAGGGCTGTGAGGTCCGCATTTGGAGGGCCCTCCACATCTGGGCCAACGGGCACCACATAGTTCCTGTTATGTCTTTTGAGGAAGTTGTGCAATATGCAACAGGCAAGAACTATGTGGTTCAGTTTGTATTCCGCCAAGTTAATTGCCGTCAAGAACAGGCGGAAGCGGCTGGCCAGGATGCCAAAAGTGTTCTCCACAACTCTTCTGGCTCTGGACAGCCTGTAGTTGAAGACCCTCTGGTCTGGGGTGAGGGTCCTCATCGGGAACGGCCTCATCACATGGGGAGTCAACGCAAACGCTTCATCTGCGACAAAGACGAAGGGGAGTCCTTCTGCATTCTCCTCTGGAGGTGGCAAGCACAGACTGCCACTTTGGAGACGCCAGTAGAACTCCGTGTGCGTAATGGCACCACCATCCGAGATCCGGCCGTTCATCCCCACGTCCACATACATAAATTCATATGTTGCCGACACCACCGCCAACATCACTACACTATTAAACCCTTTATAATTATAATAGTAGGACCCCGAGTTGGGCGGTGGGACGATGCAGACGTGTTTCCCATCAATTGCCCCTCCGCAGTTAGGAAAGTCCCAACGGCTGACAAAGTGGGAGGTCACAGTCTGCCATTCCTGTGGCGTGGAAGGGAACTTTGGAGTGAAACAAGAAAAAAAAATTAGTCACTTTGCACATAAACATTGCAAGCAGATTAGACAATCAACATCTTGGAACAAGAGCATTGTATAAAATTGGAGGCTGGAAAGTATTTGCACAGAAAAGTAGAGGCTCCCCTTCACAGATTACTCACCCCCCATCAATCCCCACACTTCTGTTGGGCCATTGGCAATACCGTGGGTTTTGGGGGGGGGGGGGTTGTTGGACAGGTAACCCTCTTCATGCACTTCATTGATTGGCAAATGGCTCAATAATGTGTGCTAGTTTGGCCAGACCCTCTGTACTTAACACTATTGGCAGCCCCCAGGAAAGCTAAACTAACATTTCAAGCGGCCCCCCCCCCCCCCCAAAAAAAAGGAAAGCACATTGTGACATTATGAAATTACCAAGCAAGATAATAGGAGGGAAAGAACACAAAAAATTACGAAATGGAAAGTATGGAGGCAGCCCCTTGCACTACATGCTTTGCATAATTCATCCCTAAAGATGCCCACTATAAAGAGGTAGGTATATAGTGTGTATTGACCTTGGGAAAGCCAGCAGATAGAGGATTGGTACCATCTGACAGAGCAGTTGGGGGAGGGGGTTCCTAATGAGTTTGCCCCCCCCCCCCCCACCAAAAAACAATAAAAAAAAAAAGGGGCTCTACATGAAGTAAACCACACAGCAAACATTAGGGGGTGTTTGGGGGCAAAAAATACTATGCAGCAGACAAAATACATTGCTTAAGTGACTAGGCCATAGGTGTCTATTGGGGCAGAAGAGCATGCTGGGGAGGTAAGTGAAGGGAAAAATGCATGAAGGAGAAAAGGGGCACAGCATATTAGAGCATATTGCAATCATGGTAATTAGGGAAGGAGGTCAAAAATAGAAGACATTAGCAAACAGAGCATACATAGAAGGGAATAGTAAAGTATAAATGTTACCTTAATATAGTCCTCCTGCAGGACCTGGATGATGGCAGAACAGGTCTCTGGAATAATGATTCCCAGGGCCTGGGGAGAGATACCTGAAGAGAACTTCAAATCCTGAAGACTTCTCCCTGTCGCCAAGTACCTCAACGTGGCAACAAGCCTCTGCTCCGGAGTAATGGCTTGTCTCATGCAGGTATCCTGCCGGCTGATAAAGGGGGTCAGCAAAGCCAAAAGACGGTGAAAATCGGGGTCCGTCATCCTGAGAAAGTTCCTGAAATCATCAGGATTATTCTCCCGGATCTCACGAAGCAAAGGCATGTGCGAGAATTGGTCACGCTGAAGCAACCAATTCTTGGTCCACATACTCCTCGTCACTCTGTTCATGGACGGGTCTTGGGTCAAAGCTAAAAGCCCGACACCAATTCCGTGTACAGCACGAACTCGGCGACGAGTACGCACGGGAAACATCGCTCACAAGGTCACAAAAGGTCGGCTGGTCAGAACGGACAAACAGAAAGCACCGATAAACAGCAAGGCCTGAAAGAACGAAATGAATACCAGAAACGAGCAGACAATAAGCAGTGCAAATCAAAGCGTCCTATATCAAGATATAGGCCGCAATGACCAACAAATGCGAACTGACTACACGCACTAATAAACAGATACGCACGACAAGCACAAACTGAAGAGCAGTAACGATCTGAGTCAGAAAACTGAGAAGCGCGAATCTTAAGTCACCAAACTTCGACTAACTCGCGATAAACACGGGATCAGCAGAAGGAGCCCAACGGGTGCCTGACGTGGTGCTGAACTTCCCTTTTCTAATCTCGTGGACGACGACTTACGTCACGACGTTCTTGCAGACCGGATATTCCGACAACGTAGTCCGACCGTGTGTACGCAACACCAACATCGGACAAAGTACGACGGACAGGATCCGACCGACCTGGTCCGCGGATTGTCCGACCGTGTGTATGGGGCTTTAGAGTGGCAAGATCTACAACATGTCTGATGTGTGGACTAGAGACAGGCACATTTTTTCAAAACCATATCAGTTTGAAATAAATACTTAGGCACTTACCTCTTTATATAATCTTTATTTGTAATATATACATTCATAGAACATATCCACATGGCAAAGACAATGTACCTGTTTTCTTACCTATAATATGTATACTAGGCAATGTAACAGTTATCAAGTTTATATGTAAAAGCCAACATAACATGTATGCACCGTTTGATTAATAAAAACCTTTGTTCAACGTAAAAAAAAAAAAAAAAAATGGCATGAGGTCCCTCCAAAATCCATACCAGAGCGTTATCCAGGCATGCAGTCTGGCAGGTCAGGAAAGGGGGGGGGATGAGCGAGTGCCCCCCCTCCTGAACCATACCAGGCCACAAGCCCTCAACATGGGGGGTGGGTGCTTTGGGGCAGGGGGGCTCTATCCCCACCCTAGATCACATTTTCCCCATGTTGATGGGAACAAGGGCCTCTTCCTGACAACCCTAGGCTGTGGTTGTTGGGGTCTGCAGGCAGGGGCTTAATAAACACAAGAGACAGTTTTTGACAAATCCTTTATTAAAAAATAAAAAAAAATAGTGCCCCCCCCCCCTGTAAATCCATTGTCAATCATGCTGCATGCCTAACCCAAACAATTTAAAAAAATAAAAATGCTCCTGGGAGGGCTCCCGCTGTATGCCCACTTTGCACTTTGACATTTCTTATATAGTGGTTTACAAGATGTGGTATGGTTACTTGCTTCTTCTTTAAAGATATATAGATGTATATCTATATATATGTATATAGATGTATAATTACAGTTAGGCCATTTTGTTGCTTTACAAAAAGGATTTCTTTATTCTACTGTAAGTCTGTAATAAGTATTAACATATAATAACATTTTTAAAGTAATAGTTATACCAATACAGAAATCTTTTTAATATTTAGACATATTGTCTTACAATATTAACCAAATATATATGCATTATTTTTTGTTGCTAGTTTTTCATGGCCAGCATTTTTCTTTGATTTGTTTCCTGGGGTTCACATGGCAATTTGTCTTTGCTGAAAGTACATTTTTAAAATAATAAATATTACATATCATTTTCAAGATGTGTTTTTTTTTCTCCTTATGATGTAAAATAAATTACATTTCATGAGGCATAATTTAAGGAAATTCTAAAATAATTGTGTACAGATTCCTGAATGATTAAATCAAATCCATTGTGTTTTGAAAACATAGAAATGCTTTCTTGCTGAAATAAATTGGCAAAGAGTGCTATCACCCCATACATTCTAATACTTTTATAAACATTATGCTAGTTGGGCAAGTTTCCATGTCCTAGGGCTGTGTGAATATAATGTGTCATAATATAAATATATGAGATTTAGTTTACCTGGCAAAGATTATCTGTACGCAGAGATAGCTTGTGTTGATTGGTCATTAATTTTAGAGAAATTATAATGGGAATTCATTTCTCATGTCAAAGGATTATTTTCAATCTCCAGTCTACCCTTTCCATCTGTTCAAAAGAATTATTTTGTACTTATAAATTCTCATTGTCTGGGTATTTTTGCATACTTGATATTGTCTTTTAACAATTCCAGTTTAAATAATTGATACTTAAAGGGGAATAATCGTCCTTAATTGTTAACATGCCAATGGAAAGGGAATCACAAAGGGCAAACAAAGTGAAATTAAAAGAAACAGACAATTTTATAAAACATTTATTGGTGTATTCACTCCCCATTTTGTGAATGTACTCAAGCAGAATTGTAGTTTAGGCTGTTAACCATTTTAACATAAGCAAGTGTTGCAGGTAAGGAAAACGTTGTATAAATTATTCTTGAGGTCTGCATTTGGGCACAGATAGTTTTCAGAGGGGATCCTGTTTCAATTTAGCCTGGCTCTTTTTGATGCTGGATAATTTCTCAGAAAATAGGTGCAGGTACTTATATCCCCCCACCAACTGGACCCCCCAAAGGTATAAAGAAGTAGCATGTGCAGTGTGCCATTGCTAATGATGAGTGTATTTAGGGCTCAGAAATGTATATCGCGCAGGGCACAAGGTCTGGGAATGCATAATGCACAGAATACAGGGCTCGGGATGCATATTATGCAGGGTGAATGGTTCCGGAGTATGTACAGCACAGAGCGCAGGGTTAAGGAGTGTGTATTGTGCAGTGCTCAGGATTGCATGCATTACTAATTCTCATACTGATACTCATACTCATATGAGTATAAAAAGTCCTAGAGGAAATGAATATCAGAAACTAAGGACACACTACAGGTGTGGTTAAGGACTGCATGCATGCAATAAGAAATTTGTAAGAGCTCTTTTTAGGGCTCTTTCAGACTGAAGGTAATGCTTAATACCCTCTGAAAAGTGAGTGTGGTGGATTGCTTTTTCAATTCAACAAAACAACAACACACTGAATGTTATACTCAGCACTACACCTGTTGGCAACAACCCAAGAAATTGTACGTAAAAGCTATAGGACTGTGTGTTGTAATCTTCTGTTTTAAATGGTCTACAAGTATAACCGATTGTGGTGTTAATTAACCAAGTGATGAGAGGTCACAACCCCCCCCCCCCAAAAAAAAGAATCAAAACATACAAACATGTATAGAAATCCAGGTTGTTAAGAAAAAAATAGTTCTGTCCAGGAGGGTAGAAAAATAGTCAATCTGTGAGTTAAATGAGTCTAATGGAAGCATGGCCCTGCCTCCGATTGGCCAGTTTGACTCCACACCAGACAGTGCTTTGACAGCTCCTGTCATCGAGAGACTCCTTCGGGGTCCTCCCGACTCCCTGCACTTCAATCCAAGGAGGACTTTGACACATGGCGGTCGCTGGTTCCCTCGAGCTGAAACTTAGCATTTCTTACATCTTAACTGTATTTATTAGTGGGTATACCTCTATAGGACCCATCATTATTTCTTGTTGTATTTATTAGCATTACTTACATGCCTGTCTCACTGGGTACCCTTTGAGTGCATCACTTGTGTTTTTATTATTGTTTCCATCCTGTAAATGCATCAAGGAAAATTGATATTAGATGTATTTAAGGAATGAAGGAGAAAGATTAAATAAGACAATTGACTCATTTTCAACTCACATTTAATTATAAAGGGATTATGAAGACAGTGCCACATTATTGAACATGATTCCACTAACCAGTCCAGAAGGATTTTTATCAGGTACTCTTTTTCTACTTTTTTTTTCTTCTCTTTCCCTTGTGATGTTCCCCTTTTTGAAAACAAAGGAGAGGAGTGGGGACAGGGGAGGCAGGAAGGGAAAAATAGAAAAAAAATTGGCTAAATTGGACATAACGTGGTATGACGATAGAATGGGACTAATACTAGATGAAAATATGTGCTAGCTAATACTTATTATTGGAACAGGAGTCTTAAGTTTAAGTGATATACAGTATATCAAGACAATTTTCCTTACCAATTTGATTGTCTTAATGCATAGGGTCTATAACTGTTTTTACATCGTTTTGATTTTGATGGACATGATTGACTGTAAAAATATATAAAATATAAAAAAGAGTTTAAAAAAATGTTTATTAAGTGTTATGAGTATGTAATATGTACTAAACTTATCCAGATACATGTAGAATTAGTAAGCATAAAAAGTCCATAATTTGTGGACATGACTCACATCCCCATTAACTGTTGTTTGCCTGGTGTCACCATATACATTTTGCTTGTATAATATAACCAGTAAGCTAGTATAGTGTAATTCTAGCCAATTGTAGGGATAATGAGCATACTATTGTCAAGTAAACATCACGGGAAGCTGGACACTGCCATTGGAAACATAAACAAATGACAACATAAAAAAAAATAAATAAATATAATTAGGCAAAGAGATACAGTATCTTCTACTACTCAGAATTGTAGGTCTTTATTACAGCTCCAACACAAACTGTCAATATGGCTGCTGTGAGCCCAGTTTTTTACTGGGTTCTCCCTTTTAATTGTAAACATCTATAAAGCATGATAGTTAATGACAGTTTGTTTGCTCGTACAATAATAATAATATGTTACATAAACATAAGCACTAATAAAAAAGTGTGATAAAGGCTTGTAGCTCATCCACATTTATTTGTCCATACATCTCTGATTTTTGCCTCTTGTATACTGTTTATTACCTCATAATGTACATCTTATCTAACAATGTTTATGTATGGAACAATTAAAAACTTGAAGAAAAAAGTGTGATAAAAAATGGGTATATTAATTGGATATGTTAGCTAAAGATTCCACCCAACTTGCTTATTTCTAGTACAGTACAGCATCCTTTGGAAATATAGTGCAAGTACAGCCCCAAATAAATTAGGAATGTAACAAAGTGTGAACATTTTGGAAAGTAACGATACTTAAAATGGAACAAATAAAGGTAAAAGTAAAAAAGTGCCTTAAAGTAGAACTATAGGGAAAACATGTTTCTTTTTCATTTTGAATAGAGTAAAGGAGAATTATAACCCCTGTAAGGTTTATTTTGCCATCTGTGTCCCATTAGGGAGATTGCCCTTTACGTCCTGTCCCATAGTTATAAAAGGAAGTGAGAGGAAATCCCTGTAAATCAAGGGAATCGATCGGGGCCCCCAGAACATCAGAACTTGTGTCCCAATTGGAAGAGTTCCACTCTTTTGCCCTGTACACATGATAGGATTTTCCGACAACAAATGTTGGATGTGAGCTTGTTGTCGGAAAGTCCGACCGTGTGTATGCTCCATAGAACATTTGTTGTCGGAATTTCCGCCAACAAATGTTTGCGAGCAGGTTCTCAAATTTTCCGACACCAAAACTTGTTGTCGGAAATTCTGAGCATGTATACACATTTCTGACGAACAAAAGTCTACGCATGCTCGGAATCAAGCAGAATAGTGGCACTGGCCATTGAACTTTTTTCGGCTCATCGTACGTGTTGTACGTCACCAGGTTCTTGACGTTCGGAATTTCCGACAACATTTGTGTGACCGTGTGTATGCAAGACAAGTTTGAGCCAACATCCTTCGGAAAAAAAATCCATGGTTTTGTTCTCATAAAATCCTATCGTGTGTACAGGTCATATGACTTTTCTGGGGACAACCCAAATTTGTTTTTTTTTCTTTAACTTTCACTTTCAATGGTAATGGAAAACAGGACAAATAGAGAGGGGAGATCTCTCTAATGGGAAGACAGACAACAATAAAATCCTAACCTGTATTCTAATCACTCTCTACCCTGTCCAAAACTAAAAAAGACATTTTGCCTTTAGTTATTGATATTTAGTTATAGATCTTTTCATTATTGACAAAATATTGTAAACCCGGCAGGTTAAAATGAACTAACATATGTAATAGACAAATAAAACTCTAAACCTAACATTTGATCTTATTGGTTTTTTTTTTAATTGAAGCATATTTATGGCAAGAAAGCTGTAAAAAGTCCTCTAGAGCACTGATTTCATTTTAACCACTTGAGCTACAGGAAGTTTTACCCCCTTCATGACCTTAATTTTTGCTGTTTAGCACTGGGCTACTTTAACTGGTAATTTGCAATGCTTTACCCAAGTGAAATTTATATATTTTTTTTCACACAAAAGGAGCCTTCTTTTGGTGGTATTTGATCACCACTGTCTTTTTATTTATTTTATTTATTTTTATTTATTTATTATTATAAAAATGAAAAAATACTGAAAGTTTTGATAAAAAACAATATTTTTTACTTTTTTAAAACATTAAAAAAAAATCTTCATAAATGTATTCTGCTACATATAAAAAAAAAATCCCAATTAATATATATATATATATAATAAAAAAAAATATATATATATCATAATATATATATCTATATACATGTCTTTATATATATATATTATTATATATATATATATTTATTGGTTTGTGAGAAAGTTATAGCATATAAAAACTATAGTACTTATACTGGAATTTTTCATTCTTTTTTTTAATATACTAGTAATGGCAGTGATCAGTGACTTATAGTGGGACTGTGATAGTGTGGCGGACAATCTGACACTAACTGATGCTGTCTGGGAGGTACACTAACTGACTAACTTGCACTGACATCACTGGTGACACTAATACAGTAATAATAATATACACTGTCTGGGAAGGGGTTAACATCTAGGGGCAATCAAAGGGTTGACTGTGTGCCTAACAATATGTACTGTGTGTAATATGTGCTGCTTTTGACTAAATATCTGTTTGTTCCAGTGGCGGCCCATCCATAAGGGCCTGCTGCTCTAATTTGCTTCAAAAAAGGGTGGGCTTGGGATGCAGAGCACTGCTCCCTGAGCCCACGCAGTTGTGTGACAATAGCTAATTAATATTTGCTATTGTCTTCCTAATTCTCCTCCTGGCCAATCAGGAAGCAGGGACCAAGACCCGATTGGCCAGGGGTGTCAGGACCCACTTTCTGTTCGGCCAGAAGGAGAAGCAATGACCCCAGAGTGATGTCTCCAGGGATGGCTCACCAGCAGCCACATCCAGCACTTCTCGGATCAGACAGTGGAGAGAGGAAGAGGGGAGATCAGAGTGTCATCCCGGCCAGTACTCATCATCTGCCTCCTTAGGTAAGGAGGCCTTAGATCGCTGCCTTCCTGTCCGTCTCAAGCGGGGAGGCTGATCACCTCATTCCCATCCATCTCCCGCTGTCCCATGGGGGGTGGGGGTTGATGCCCCCCTCCCCCATCTCCTGCCGGGGGGTGCCATTGGTTTGCCACCCCCCAAATATTGAACACCAGCCATGACTGGTTTGTTCCTTTCCACTGCAGATCATTCCCCCTGTACAGAGCAAAGTGTTGTTTATCAACACAGGGCTCTGGACTGTGATTGGACACAGCCGATCAGCATTTCTAAGCCATGAATCATTGTCTGAAAGGTGCCCTTAACCTGGAGGACACGGCTGACGTACATGTATAGGTGTTGACTATGCATTCACGTTGTAATACAATTACAAAAGATTAACTCTTGCTCTATGCTCAAGGCACTTTTCTTTCATCTTAAAGCGGTATTAAACTCAAAAGAAAACATGTATTATAATGCAGCCTACCAATTCTTAGATGTAATGCCTGTATTTGTTTTCTTTTTTCATCTTTTTTCTTCTATTTTCATCTTGTGATCCAGCAAGCAAGTCTGTTTTTTTTTTTCAAAGGCACAAGCTCTCTAGCAAAATGTATCAGTTTACATGGTGAAACAAACCCTTTAACACTGGCAGGAGTGCTTAAAATGATCAGCTTTTATTTATTCATGTAAAACCTAAATGTCTGTTTGCTGTAACTGATTATAAAGTGTGAGCTGGAGTTTGGCTTCAATTTGAGGGTGTATTAAAATCTGCTAATACATGTAACTCTACCCTATCCCATGCTGCTGTCTGCTGTGCCTGCTGTGATCCTTCATCCAGAGTGGTGTCTCACTAATACAGGACGTGTGTTACTGGCCAGATCACCAGATGAAAACAGAGAGGAAACAAATCTGATGCAGCCACCACATGATTGATAAGCTGCAATATGTTAAATTTTTGGTTATGGGTTTAATAATGGTTTAATCTACTAGTATGCTCTGCTGATACGAAAATTACTTCAATCTTTCAAACACACGTTCGGATTTTCCACAGACAAAACCTCAGACTTATGTCTGAAGGCGTGTACCTGGATTTTGTCTTGTATACAAAAGGCAAGGAATTGTCGGCCAACAAACACAAACGTAGTGACGTACTACTTGGTTTTTCAGATCTTTAGCGCCACCCTTTGGGCTCCTTCTGCTAATTTCGTGTTAGTAAAAGTTTGGTGAATGCTGATTCGCGCTTTTACTTTTGCGCTTTTCATTTCGCGCTTTTCATTTCACGCTTTTCGTTTTGTGCTTCTCAGTTTGTTTCTGAACGGCCGTTCGTCGACCAGACATGTTGCAGAATCAGAGGAGATAATGTGTTATTTATTATTGGCCTTGGAGTTATTGCTTTGACCCAAGTCCAGTCCAGGAACAGGAGGAGGAGTTCTTGGACCAAAAATTGGTTGCTTTATTAATCGTGACCAAGTATGTCATATACCTTTGCTGCGGGAGCTCCAGGAGAATAATCCAGATGATTTTCAGAATTATCTCCGGGTGACGGACCCCTGCTTTCACCAACTCTTGGCATTGTTGACCCCTATATTAAGAAGCAGGACACATGCATGAGGCTTTTATTTTATTCTTTGGTTGAATAATAATGATTTGATTTGTTATATTTTCTATATTTTTGGATGCATCGAATACACTTTTTGATTAAGTTATATTGGCAGATAGCATGTCTAATTGTATTATTTTTTTTCTTTTAATGCACAATTAAAAAATTGTGGAGAATAATACTTGGCAATGTGTTTTACTTCAAATGACAGTTTGGGAGTGGGCAGTTACATTTAAAAAAATACAATGTCAAATTGTCAAGGGACACCAACATAGTTGTATCTTTGATCTTAAAAACTACGGGATCTGAGTCACCCCCCCCCCACCTGATCCTGTCCACCGACGCAGAGAAAGCCTTTGATCGGGTGGATTGGACATACCTGCGTGCTGTGCTGGAAGCATTGGGCCTACGCACACACATGCTTACCTGGATTATGGCTCTGTATTCGGACCCGAATGCTCAAGTCAAAGTCAACGGTTTCCTTTCCCCGAGATTCCCGATCAGAAATGGCACGAGACAGGGGTGCCCCCTCTCGCCACTTTTGTTCGCCCTGGTGCTGGAACCGTTTCTACGCACTGTCAGGGCGAACTCGAATATTAAAGGACTCACGGTGGGACATACGGAGCATAAGCTCTCGGCTTATGCCGACGATGTACTTTTCCACCTCACGAAACCCCTTATCTCCTTGCCTAATCTGATGCGGGAACTCCAACACTCTCTAACTTCAAAATCAATTATCCGAAATCAGAGATTTTACCTATCCAATTGACACCTTCCCTGATGGACAGGTTACGTACTGCCTTTCCATTCACCTGGGCTAAATCGTCCCTAAAATACTTAGGTATACGGCTGACAGACAGGTTCGACACCCTATACTCCACTAACTTTCCCTCCCTACTAAAAACTGTGAATAAAGATTTGGCCCTATGGACTAAGACAGCTTTCACTTGGATAGGCAGACTCAATATCATCAAAATGAACATTCTCCCACGCGTGCTGTTCTATATGCAGATGATACCTGTAGCCCTACCTAAGACCTTTTTCACCCAACTGTCCAGTCTGATATCAACTTTTGTTTGGAACAATAAGAGACCGAGAATTGCAATTAGATTGTTGAGTCGCCATAGAGACGCAGGAGGCCTTGGCCTCCCTGACGCTCAAAGATACTACAGGGCAATAGTCCTCCAGAGAATACTGAACTAGCGCTTCCATACTCAATCCAAATTATGGGTCTCCCTAGAAAAATACATGGCAGAGAGAATTTTGGCCTATGCACCGTGGCTAGCACGGGAACACAGGGGGCTGTCCACCTTCACCTCTCCGCTGACGACCCAGGCCCTAAGAACCTGGGACTGACTCAATGCCAACTTGACACTGGTGCCCCCTGTGTCCCCACTGGCCCCACTGGGAGGTTACTTATGGTGAACAGGCTGCTTTCTTTGGCCCCTGGGCAGATGATGGTAGCGTCAGTTGTGGTAAATTAATGCAGAATAGTAAACTAATGTCCCTTGAAACCCTACGAGACCAGAGGGGGAGCTTCCCTATGGACTTCTGGCGGTATAGGCAACTCCACCATTTTTTTAATACGCAAGGAGACTTCATACGAGACATCTCCTCCCTCACACCTTTCGAGCATCTCTTCATAGCAGAAGAACCGATCCCACATATGGTCTCTGAACTCTACCAACTGCTTAACTCAGCATCCCCCACAGTGAAGCCCGCTTACATCAGGGCCTGGGAACGGGACTTAGAGATAATTTTCACCCCCGCCCAAATGTCCTGCCTCTACCAACTTACCCAGTCCAGCTCAATTGACTCCAAGACGCAGGAAATGAACTACAAGCTACTGATGCGTTGGTACCGTGTACCGGCAGACTTAGCAAAGATATACCCATCCACGTAAGATCAATGTTGGCGGGTCTGTGGTCACAAGAGCACTCTTCTGCATATTTGGTGGGATTGCCCTGCGATCAGACCTTACTGGGAAGACATTAAATCTCTGATCAAAGAAATCATAGGAATAGATATACCTCTCTCCCCGATTCACTTCCTGCTACACATTCCTCCCATGCCAATGAGCCGGTACAAGAAAAGTGTGCTGCCTCATTTGCTAAATGCAGCTAAGCGACTGCTCCCCACTTTCTGGAAGCCTCCGCAAATCCCAAGTAGAGAGGAATGGCGTCGTAGGGTGAGTGACATCCGGGAGGCAGAGGATTGGATTGCCACCTGCAGGGGGGCCCGTGACCGCTTCACCGCAACCTGGCAGCCCTGGACAGTGTATGTCTCGGACCCTGGTCACATACCTTCCAGCTTGGATGTAGCCCTCCTGGAACTGGCAGAGCCATCCCTGAAGGGGCGCTCCCGAGGCTCACAGACGGGAACCAAGAGCTGAGGGGACTCAAACACACCAATTCATCATTTAATTAACCATGGGTAGGGGGATGAGACCCCCTTCTTTTTTTTTTTTTTTTCCTTCTTCTCTCACCCTCTTGATTATCCAACATGTGTGGAGAGCTCGACGGGACTCAGAGCGGAGGCGGAGTCGGACGAGAGGCTTCAGGTATGCTCTAAACCACTTTTCTTTTTCCCTTCTTTTTCTCCCTTAACTACTTTCTAACACTTTATGTCTTAACTGGTTATGGCTGCCTATTTGCAGATGGCCAATATGTTGAATGCCAGGTGACGGGCGAGGAATAGAGGAACTGGTTGGCCTAATAAGAACTGGCGGTCTGATGCCATGGGTCACCCTGACTTGAAAAGGGAAATGGCGCCTCAGTGCCACCATGGCGCGGATGCTGGGACCGGGGGGCGACCTGGGGAGAGGTTAGCTGGAGGCGCAGATCCGCCCCCCTCCCCCCACGCGCACTCGCCTGGGCCACCACCCGGTCCTACAAGAACTGCCATACACATAAAAAGCCGACCAAGCGTACTACGCACAAGAACCCCTCTTAGAAGGATAGATATGTCCTATTCCCAACGAAAAGGGCTGCGGGCTACCCAGCCTGATGAACAGGTTGAAACTATCCCGCCGACCCATCACATGATAAATACTTTCTCTATAACCTAAGCTGCACCAAGTTAATCTATGAATGTTTACTATTCATGTTCTTGTTTCCCCTACAAGTGAAAAACAAAACAGGGATGATTGGAGTATTACGTATCACCATTACCTATGGCAGATGTTTACCTTTTTTTATTCTTTCTCAAACATTGAAATGTAATACCCTGTCTTCCATAAATAAAGATTATTTAAAAAACTACGGGATAATGCATAATAATATTATTCTTGATATCCACTAGAAAAAAAAGCCTTTGAAAATTTGCTTGCAATAGCTCCATCAGTATCACCAGCAAAGCAGCTTCATTATTATCCCATTAAAGAGGAAGAGAATGTGCGCTGCATTTTGAAATTTCATAATTTGCCATGTCACAAATGTTAATTCTCTATTACGAGCGATAGTTTACAAGACCGACCGCTTCTGGCTCATCCTTGCTTCCGAGCATGTGTGTTTATACTTCACTCTGATGGACTTGTGTACACACGCTCAGAAAATCTGACAACAGACATTTGTCCGCAGAAAATTTTAAAACCTGCCATCCAACATTTGTCCATGGAAGATCCGATAACAAATGTTCGATAGAGCATACACATGGTCGGATTTTCGGCCAAAAGCCTGTCACCACACATTTCGGAAAATCTGATCATGTGTACGCAGCTTTAGTGTGTTTGTAATGCATTTCAATGCGCTTTTCATGCTTTTTTATGCTTCATGCTCTTTTGGCTTCTGGCAAGCTATGAAAATTTTTCTCACATTGTGACAATGGAGCAAGAATCTTTGCATGAAGAAGTGTCATTTTTATAGGCACACATCAGAATATGAATTAAAGCCCAGAAGAAACTTAAATTTGCTTTATTTCTGTATTCCCAATCCTCATACACCTCACGGGCAATGTCCTGCCATACGCTCGCATGCTTGGTGTGATCTCTGTAGGCATTGTTGAATGGGTCATAGAGGATAAATCTTGCCCTCACCAGCCAAAATAGCTCTTCTATCTCAAACATGCTGTGGCTTTCTCACTTCCTTGTTATGTGTAGCCTGTAGACTAGATGTTGCTACAGGGAAGTGTCTTGTTGTCATGCTACAAAACACATCAAAAATGTATGTATTTCCATTAAAGTCTATACACCCAAAATTGCATCACCCTGCATCAAAAGAAATGCTTGCTGCTCTTCCAAAATTGTACTAGAGAAAATTTCACATGGGAATGGTCCCATAGAACAGAATGGATAATGGCTTGTCATGTGTTGTTGTGCTTCAGCATATGCGTAACAAATTGCACAAGTCTGAATGGAGCCTTAAAGGTAAAGTAAATGTTCGGGCAAACCCAAGCTCTGGATCAGGTGTAAGAGAATGCAGCAATGTGGTATCCCAAAAGACACCAGTATGTGGAGACCTGGCACTATGAAGCAGAAGATCTCTTGAGGGTAAATATGGTGGTAAATGAAAGTCATATCAAAGTCTCTAAACAAGTGTAGGATCCCCTGAGACCACAGTCTAAGGCAACTTAGTGAATACTGAGGACCTCAAGCATGAACCCTGAAATGTCCAGAAGGACACAAAAATGAATCTGTAGTTAAATTACATGTTCTTTGCAGTGCATTTTTTTTAAGAGAACCATTACTTTGTGTAAAAGCAATGTGAGCTGCCTACCTAATTTTTTCAACACACACCAAAGCAGTGCATTTATGTGAACTGACAAATTAGAGAGTAAGGCATTGTAACCAATGCCACCCAATGAATATGGTCTGAACAAACCCAAATTACTTAGAACATGTAAATCCTTTGAAAATCATGCTAAGTTTAAATAAACTCACATTCTCTGTGATGTTAGGTTCTTTTAAATTTCTTTACTTCTTTAGCACTTCTTTCTCATTAGCAGTGTGGTGACAGGCTCTTTAGGGCTTTCTACATCAGCTATTAGCCTCAGCCCTACACAGGCAGATCACACCGTGACAGCCCATATGACCAGGGCTGGACAGGAGGTTGATCTCTCCCAAAACAGGGACCCTGAATGGCATGGATTGTCAACCTGTGCTGCTTATTACATATAAACCCTACATGTGTGATGCAGATGACATTTCAACCAGTGTGCTTGTACTGGCAGACTCTTTGGAACACTTGACACCAGGGAGGGAAAATGGCTAATTGGGCCCAATTTGGACATTTTCACTTAGGGGTGTACTCACTTTTGTCGCCAGCAGTTTAGACATTAATGGCTGTGTGTTGAGTTATTTTAAGAGGACAGCAAATTTACACTGTTATACAGGCTGTACACTCACTACTTTACATTGTAGCAAAGTATAATTTCTTCAGTGTTGTCACATGAAAAGATATAATAAAATATTGACAAAAATGTGAGGGGTGTACTCACTTTTGTGAGATACTGTATATATTACATTGGATATGAAGCCTGAACCATAAATCATTGTGGATACATGCACACTGGTATTGTCTGAGTGAACATGTTAATGCAAAGCAGGAGAGGAAGCAGACACCTTCTCTGTTATATTTATCTTACATGAGGTAAACATTTGGAAAGCTATAAAAACAGAATATCCAAAACAAGAAGAAAAATATAGACTTTTTCAAAATCTAACAGGTTTAAAACTCCAAGTTCAAAATGTTTAGTCTCTATGAAGTTCTATTTCGTTTCCAAATGTCAGCATACATATGTAAAAGGATAAAAGAATAAAATGCACAAGGGCAATAAATTTCACTTAAAGCAGTCAAGCTCCAATCCCCAAGGAGAGAGGAAAGGTTTTATAATAAAATGTAATGCTTTCTCTCACAGACACCCAGAGCTGCAAGAAGGATATTTTCTGCCTCAGTGTTCATTTTTTAGAACAAATATATACCTAACATTACTAAATCTGTTTTCTCTTTTTTTTTTTTTGGGGGGGGGGGGTTAGTGTTTTATTTCTAAATAAAGCTTTTGTAGACCTGTCTTACTACCATGTTACAATGTATCCTTATGAATTATTGAGGCTAGATTTGTCCCAGTGGAATCCAGAGGATAGCAAGCCTCCATTCAGGCTTATTAAATGTTCTATTAACAATTCCTAAGTAATAATTTACCCATGCTCTATTAATATGTGACTGTGCAATGCACTGTACAAATATCAGGACATTGCTCTAACAAAACACAATACAATAGAAAAACAACACCAAGTCACAGTGGGAAGACCCAGTAAAAGGCCTATTTATGAAGATTAAACAAATCCTGGCTTTTTGTTGCGTATCATTGGTCGCAGTACAGGGACCCCGGCTATGGAATGCTCTACCAAACAACATCCGCATGGAAGAAAACCATCAGGCCTTCAGGAAAAAACTCAAGACCCACCTCTTCTAATACATGGCATCCCAACATGAGCAGTCAAGCGCCTCGAGGCGATTCAGTTCGCAGTTGCAGCGCTATACAAATCATTCATTCATTCATTCATTCATTCACCCCTCTTATTTTTAAATCTTTAAAACTGCAGACAAAGTAATTGAATCCGACCAAACACAACCTGTCCTGGTTTTTTTTTTCTTCCAATGAATATGCAATAGAATTATTGATACTGCAGTAATTCATTATTTAGTAATTAGTATTAGCCCATAGAGGAATGTCATACATTTTCACTGCATGTTGAGGTTGTTCTTAAACATCTTCTCTTAAAATTGTCTGAACAAGGGAAAGATAGTAAACAGTGGTGTTCTAAAGTCTAGAGCAGGGACACTTTCCTCTAATCTTGAAATATGATGGAGCTATGAGATGTGGCAAGGCCGGCACCTCCTTTAGCAACTGCTTTGATAAGAGTGATCAAGCATTCAACAGCAAACTTGTCTGATGCATTTCACCCAAATATCATTAATATAAATAATTAATAATCATTCTCTATGATTAGCTGCTGTGTGCTGAGCGAAGATGAGTTTCCTGAGCCAGCAACTGTTTCACCTCTGACTGAAGAGAGAGAGCTGTGTTTAGACACACTATTACATTTTCTGCAGATTTTTGTCTTCGGATTTACCAAAAACATATAATATGAGGTCAAACCTTAATGCTGCATACACACGATTGGTATTTCGGCCAGCAAAATACCGTTAAGAGCTTTTCATCGGAAAATGCGACCGTGTGTAGGCTCCATCGGAATTTTGCTGCCCGAATTCCCGCCAGCAAAAATTTGAGAGCATGTTCTCAATTTTTCCGCCGGAAAAGGTTTCTATCGGAAATTCCAATCATCTGTAGCAATTCCTACGCATGCTCGGAAACAATTCGACGCATGCTCGGAAGCATTGAACTTAATTTTTTCTCTGCTCGTCATAGTGTTGTACGTCACCGCGTTCTTGACCATCGGAATTTGGTGTGACCGTGTGTAGGCAAGACAGTGGAATTCCGTCTGGAAAACCATCAGAGCTTTTTACGATGAGAATTCCGATCGTGTGTACGAGGCATAAGAGTTTCAATTTGTATGCAATCAGGCAGACCCTTTGCTCAACATGGTTTTGGTAAATCGGAAGACAAAAATCTGCAGAAAATCTAATAGTGTGTATGGGGTCTAAGAGTGACGCTTACTTCTGGTACCCTATCAACAGAAATCAAGCAAAGATACATCACAGCTATTCTGACTTGACTGTAAGATTCTGTACAGGAACTTCTCAATGCCATCTGAGGCTGGGTTCACCCTGTGTGCGGCGCGGCTCACAGCAGTGGGTCCGGTGTGTCCCCATTCACCATTTCAGGTCCGAATTAGGTCCGAATTTTTGGCTGAATTCAGACATGAAACAGAGCCTAAGATGCACAGGACACTTCTGCAGTGCGCTCCATGGCAACCCCAGAGATGTGTGAACTGGCTCCATTAAGAGCCAGTCACACTCTCCTATCATGCGAATTGGATGCAGGGAAACACAATAGTGTGAACCCAGCCTAAAACAGAAAAAAAATGATTTCCTAATCAAAACATGTGACAGAGTGAGGCCCTGTCATTGTGAAAATGGAGGACAGTATGACACAGGATTCACATTAGGGGTTAATGTGAGGTTCTAGACTTTTGTTTCTGAGAAGAGAAAGCTGTGTTTTTTGGTTTTCCTCAGATTCTGCAGTTCTGGATTGTAATCTTCAATCCTGTGTCTGGAGTTTACCAGGTGCCTGCAGTCTGTCTAAGTTCACAAGTGTGCAGGATCATTCTATACTCAAGCCTGAGGATAGTTCAGAGCTCCCAGTTTGGAGAAAGCTACCAGTGTAGGAGACAGAAGGTCTGACCCAGGGGTCAGAGGAGCCCCAGCCAGGAGCCAAGAGACAGGAGGTCTCACCCAGGGGTCAGAGGAGCCCCATCCAAGAATCAAGAGACAGGAGGTCTCACGCAAGTGTCAGAGGTGCCCCAGCCAGTAGCTAGAAGACAGAAGGTCTCCTTCCAGGAGTGGGCTCCTATCAGGGTGTCAGTAGAACACCTGCAGCCAGCAGTGGGCTGTGCAGCAGGGTGCTGTGACTAAATAGAGCCAAGTGCACCAGTAGAGCTGGACAACATAGTTAGAGAGACTGGTAAGAAGAGCAGCAGTGCTGCCAACAAGGGCGCCAGGTGGCTCAGTATTTTTATTTGACTGTTTATATTGATGTGGAAGAACCCCTTCATGGGCAACAGATGTCCATGTGAGCTTTCCATTTTATTTAACAAGAGTGGGCTGCCATGCCCTAAAATACAGTTTGATCTTGTGCCACTCATTGGAAAAGCACCTACCAGATAAATATAATTTCCTCAATACTGCACATGATATTGATTATAATAGTATTCATGCTGCTGCATGGGAGAAGCTGTCTCGGATTCAAATCAGCAATGGCTACAGATCTCAACACTGACCATATATTGATCTATAAAAGCCAAATGCAAAGTTTGAAATCTTTATGCAAATCAATGGCATACGACAGTACAGTAAATAACTAACCGGTGCCATCAATATATAGAAAAAACCGGACCTTCAGCTAATTGTTTGCATTGACTGTCAGTAAATGGGTTTTAAAGATTCCTGGCAACTGGAGAAACATCTCTTAAGTTCCACTATCTTTTTGGAAAAATAGCTATTGCCAGAATCATTCAAGATATTTGCAAGAATATCTGAGATTTGGATTTCTCTTCTGTTCATTTGCTTTCTGTTTTGTTAATTGATAAAAAATAAACTATTACCACTTCTATTTCTGAAAGCATTCTTAATTTACAGCATTTTTTCACACCTGCCTAAAACTTTTGCACAGTAATGTGTATTCTGTATACTCTATAAAATGGCTTTTGGGACTGCTGTTTATTTTATGGCAAAACACATTTAGTTACTGAAGCAATAAAAATGTGGTTGTTCTATGTTAAAATGCAATTAGCAATGCATCACAGTTATGACTTTATTTAAAGTAAATTACGCCAAAACACTAGTGAAAATGAATGATTTAGTGCACGTTGAATGATTTACCACCAGTTGCTAAAGTGTTTGCTGTATTATAAGCCTTACTGATTTGTCTCTAGTTTGATAAATAAAAACACTCCCACTATCAAATATCAGGTATTTTGTTAGCAAACACAGGGAACTAAAATGTGGTTGCCAAGAAACACAGTATTCCCATCGCTGACACTGCTGAGTTCTGCTACTGCAATTTGATGATGTTTAAATGTTGGAAGTACAGTGTCTGTATTTTACAAATTAGAAAACTATAATAAAATGCCCTCAATACATATTTAATAAGTAATGCTGTTTTCCAGAAACAACCCAACTAGTTCATATATATTTGATCACTGTGGGTCACTAGGAAATAATATAACCATTGCTGTCTACTGCATTGTGTGCACTAGCCACAGATGTTTTTAAGTCAAGGACCTAAGGAGCCTGCATAATGTTTACATCTGTAAAGGTCAAAGATGGTGCCTGTGCAATTCTACGGTTTGTGCTGTGTATGCAATTACAGAACTCAAGTATATGTATTTATTCTATCCAGTGCTATTGTCAGAAACTAAAAATGTAACCTGTCACCCAATCATTAAAAAAAACATAAATTATCTGTGTTTTCTCTTTTACCATAGTATTATATACAGTTGTGTGAAAAAGTATTTGCCCCCTTCCTGATTTTTTATTTGTTTTGCATATTTCTCACACTTAAATGATTCAGATCATCAAACTAATTTTAATATTACACAAAGATAACCAGAGTAAATCCAAGATGCAGTTTTTTTAATTATTATTTAATTTATTAAGGGAAAAAAGCTGTTCAAACCTGCCTGGCCCCATGTGAAAATGTAATTACCCCCTCCCATGCTGAATCAAGTTAGATTTCACTTGCCACACCTAGGCCTGATTACTGCCAGACTTGTTGAATCAAGAAATCACATAAATAGAAGCTGTCTGACAAAGTCAAGCACGCTAACAGATCACAAAAACCCACACATCATGCCACAATCTAAAAATTTCAAGAAGAGATTAGAAACAAACTAATTTACATGTATTGGTCTAGGAAGGGTTTCAAAGCCATTTCTAAGGCTTTGGAACATCAGTGACCCACAGGGAGAGCCATTATTCACAAATGGAGATAACTTGGAACAGTGGTGAACCTTCCTAGGAGTGGCCGGCCTACAAAAATTACTCCAAGAGCATGACGACGACTCATCCAGGAGGTCATAAAAGAACCCAGAACAACATCTAAAGAAGAGTCCGCAAGTGTCCGCAGGTTTGGACAGCTGTTTTGCCTTAATAAATGAAACCATCATTTAGAAACTACATTTTGTATTTACTGGTACTTGGGTTATCTTTGTGTAATAATGTTTAATAATTAATGATCTGAGTCATTTAAGTGTGACAAATATGCAACAAAAAAATTTAAAATCAGAAAGGGGAAATACTTTTTTCACACAACTGTACTTACTGTTTCACATTACCCCTCTATTCAACTGCTTTCTCACAAAGATGAGCCATTGATAAAAAATAAATAAAAAAATAAAAAACAGCGTTCATATGGCTGACTCAAATATTAGCTTTTCTAATGCTCTTAAAGTTGAAACATGTTACTTAAATGTGTCTCAAGCTACTGTAGGAATAGGAGCTCAGTAACACACATTCAACAAAATGAGCCCCTACTACATCCTACTCCTTCACCCTCCCTACTTGTCTGCTCTACTCCTGTGAGACTATATGAAGTTTTAAAGTGGTTGTAACCCTAAAATTATGTTCTTGATCCTTTAAAGCAGGAAACACAGCTTGAGCTGTGTCATTTGTCCCTCTCTATGTTCTACAAAACCTGGTTGATCCTGCCTGTTCATAATATCTTCCTGTAAGAGGAGATTACAGGATTTCTCAGTAGTGACTTTACAACCACTTTAAGTAGACATAGTGTGCCAGCTTGAATATAGAAGCAAAGCACTCTATGACATTAATGACACAAGAAGTACACCCTGTAAAACAGATAAAACCTGTCAAGGTGTTTGTTATGGAGTTTTCTGATTGAGACACTAGGATAAAAATTAACTCTGCTTATGCCATAAACAGATTCACAGGGACACCAACCACTGTGCTTTAATCCATTCTAACACAATGTATTATCACATTCTATTTTATACAGAAGATAAGAAAAGCTGTCATTATAAAAAGGAGTGGAGAATAATGTCACATTTCATATGTAGAGTTGAGCGGACACCTGGATGTTTGGGTTCGGCGGGTTCGGCCAAACTTTGGAAAAAAGTCCGGGTTCGGGACCGAACTTGACCCGAACTTGACCCCAAACTCCGAACCCCATTGAAGTCAATGGGGACACGAACTTTTGAACACTAAAATGGCTGTAAAAAAGTCATGGAAAGGGCTAGAGGGCTGCAAATGGCAACAAAATGTTGTTAAGCGTATGGCAAGTGCTCTGCAAACAAATGTGTATAGGGAAATAACTTAAAATAACATAAAAAAAAATAAAAATACAAATAAAATGCTGGAGGCCCCCTTCTCAGCAGAAGAGGTACAGGAAGTCATTAAGAACCTCAGAAACTCAACGGCACGATGCCGCACATATGGTGGGAATACCCCAGAATACGCACTTTCTGGAAAAAAATATTCAATTTAATGGATAAGATAGTGGGAAAATAAAATACTTGGAAATGAAAAAAAAATGAAAAAAAAAAAAATAATCTTGACCTAGGAGGACGAGGTCCATATGGAGTAGGAGGTTGAGGTGGCGGTGGATGTGGCGGTGTAGGTGTAAGCGGCGGTGGAGGAGGACGAGGTAGCCAACACTGGTTCAAAAATACAAAAATGGCTGGGTAAGGCTAGTTGTGAATGATGTGTCGAATTCTGTCCCCCGTCGCATAGTGTCCGCCCTGTACTGCGCTTGCTCAGTACGTAGGACAAGGGGATTTTGAAACTCTCCGAAGACGATGCGCGGTGACTCCAGGTTCAAGCCACATCATCCGAGGTTGAAGCCTAGCCAAGCGAGCCCGTGAGGGGCCCTGTTACTATGTGCTACCGTATGTCCACTTGGATGGTGGGGCTTGAACCTGCACTCACTGCCCAGGCGACGTTCATCTTTGGAGATTTTGTGAATCTCCTTGTCCTTCGTACTGCGCAAGCACTGCGCCTGCACAGTAAGTGGCCGGACACTAGCCGATGGCCAGACAGTTTTTGTCAGAGCACCGGTATACGTGTCTATTCTGCACAAGGTACAGACAAGTCCTGTGGGATCCATGCCTGGTTCATTTTAATGAACGTGAGCTTGTCCACATTGGCTCTGGACAGGCGGCTGCGCTTGTCTGTGATAATGCCCCCTGCCGTGCTAAATACACGTTCAGATAATACACTGGCTGCAGGGCAGGCCAGCACCTCCAAGGCGTAAAGGGCAAGCTCAGGCCATGTGTCCAATTTGGAGACCCAGAAGTTGAAGGGGGCAGACCCGTCATTCAGTACGTGTAGGCGTGTGCACACATACTGCTCCACCATGTTGGTGAAATGCTGCCTCCTGCTAAGATGTTTCATCTCAGCTGGTGGTGCTGGTTGTTGTGGCGTGCTGACAAAGCTTTTCCACATTTCGGCCATGCTAACCCTGCCTTCCGAGGTGCTGGCGGTGCCCCGGCTGCGTTGGCGACCTCTTCCTCCTCCTCTGCCTTCGCCTTGTGCTTCCACCGTACCCCCGCTTCCAAGTGGGAATGCCACCAGCAGCGCGTCTACCAGCGTGTGCTTGTACTCGCGCATCTTACGATCACGCTGCAGTGAGGTAATTAAGGACAGCACGTTGTCCTTGTAACGGGGATCCAGCAGGGTGGCCACCCAATAATCAGCACCAGTTAAAATGTGGGAAACTCGGCGGTCGTTGCGGAGACACTGCAGCATGTAATCGCTCATGTGTGCCAGGCTGCCCAGAGGCAAGGAAAAGCTGTCCTCTGTGGGAGGTGTATCGTCTGTGTCCTCTGTATCCCCCCAGCCACGCACCAGTGATGGACATGAGCTGGTCTGGGTGCCACCCTGCTGTGAACATGGTTCCTCCTCCTCCATCTCCTCCTCATCCTCCACCTCGTCATCCTCCAGAACTGTGCCCTTGCTGCCAGACAATTGTGTACCTGGCGCTTGTTAGTGCAGGAACCCACCCTCGTAGCCACTTGTAAATGACTGCCCTGAAAGCCTTGGAAATGAACCCTCTTCCTCCTCCTCCTCCTCATCCTGTGCCACATCCTCTTCCATCATCGCCTGAAGAGTTTTTTCAAGGAGGCATAGAACTGGGATAGTAACGCTGAGAACCGTGTCATCGGCACTGGCCATGTTGGTGGAGTACTCGAAACAGCGCAACAAGGCACACAGGTCTCGCATGGAGGCCCAGTTATTGGCGGTGAAGTGGTGCTGTTCCGCAGAGCAACTCACGCGTGCGTGCTGCAGCTGAAACTCCACTATCGCCTGCTGCTGCTCGCACAGTCTGGCAAGCATGTGCAAGGTGGAGTTCCACCTTGTGGGCACGTCACATATGAGACGGTGAGCGGGAAGGCCGAAGTTACGCTGCAGTGCTGACAGGCGAGCAGCAGCAGGGTGAGAACGCCGAAAGTGCGCACAGACGGCCCACACTTTCTGCAGAAGCTCTGGCATATCGGGGTAATTCTTAAGGAACCTCTGGACCACCAAGTTCAGCACATGCGCCAGGCAAGGGATGTGCGTCAAACCGGCAAGGCCCAGAGCTGCTACGAGATTTCGCCCATTATCGCACACCACCAGGCCGGGCTTGAGGCTCACTGCCACCAACCACTCATCGGTCTGTTGTTCCATGTCCCTCCACAACGGTGTGGGGTTTTTCCCCCAAACAGGAAAGTTTTAAAACTGCCTGCTGTCGTTTAGCCCTGGCTGTGCTGAAGTTGGTGGTGAAGGTGTTACGCTGACCGAATGAGGAGGCGGTAGAGGATGAGGAGGCGGAGTAGGAGGAGTTAGCAACAGGAGGCAATCTGAAGTGCCCTGCAATCCTCGGTGGTGGAAGGACATGCGCCAAACTGCTATCCGCCTCAGGCCCAGCCGCCACTACATTTACCCAGTGTGCTGTTAGGGAGATATAACGTCCCTGACCGTGCTTACTGGTCCACGCATCCGTAGTTAGGTGGACCTTGCCACAGATGGCGTTGCTCAGTGCACACCTGATTTTGTCCCCCACTTGGTTGTGCAGGGAAGGGATAGCTCGTCTGGAAAAGAAGGGGCGGCTGGGCACGATGTACTGTGGGACAGCCAATGACATCAGCCTTTTAAAACTCTGCGTCTCCACCAGACGGAATGACAGCATTTCAAAGGCGAGGAATTTTGAAATGCTGGCATTCAGGGCCAGGGATCGCGGGTGGCTAGGGGGGTACTTCCTCTTCCGCTCCAGTGTTTGGGAAATAGAGAGCTGAACGCTTCCATGGGACATTGTGGAGATGGTTGGTGACCCAGGTGGTAGTGTTGCTGGCAGATCCTCTGTTTGCAGGTTTGCAGGTGTCACTGTCACTACAGAGGTGGATGAAGAGGCCGAGACTGCAGCAGAAGAGGAAGCAGGAGGAGCCAGAGACCTTTCTTGTTTTTTGAGGTGTCTACTCCACTGCATCTCGTGCTTTGCACTTAGATGCCTGGTCATGCAGGTTGTGCTCAGGTTGAGAACGTTTATGCCTCGCTTCAGGCTCTGATTGCACAGCGTGCAAACCACTCGTGTCTTGTCATCAGCACATTGTCTGAAGAACTGCCACGCTAGGGAACTCCTTGGACCTGGCTTTGGTGTGCTTGGTCCCTTGCTGCGTTGGGCAGTAGCAGACATACTGTCTAGGGGACGGACGCTCCGCTTTTGCACCCTGCTCCCTCTTCTGCTGTGCTGGTGGCTCTGTGCGACCACCGCCTCTTCCTCCGAACTACACTGGTCACCTGCATGACGTTGATTCCATGTGGGGTCAAGGACCTCATCGTCCTCCACATCATCTTCCACCCAGTCTTCACCCCTGCCCTCCTTGTCGGTCTGCACAGTGGCGAAAGCAGCAGCAGTTGGCACCTGTGTTTCGTCATCATCCGAGACGTGCTGCGATGGTCCTCCCATGTACTCATCATGAAACATAAGTGGTTGGGCATTGGTGCACACAATCTCTTCCACTTCTGGGGCAGGGCTAGGTGGATGGCCCTGGGAAACCCTGCTAACAGAGTCATCAAAAAGCAGAAGAGACTGCTGCATGATTTGGGGCTCAGACTGATTGGCTGATTTGCAAGGGGTTGAGGTGAAAGACTGATGGACATCGGCTGCAGGTGCCAACTCTGAACTTTCATCAGGAGACTGGGTGGGAGACAATGTGAAGGAACCGGAGGCACTGTCAGCAACCCAATCTACTATCGCCTGTACTTGTCCTGGCCTCAACATTCGTACAGCCTCATTAGGCGCGCCAAAATACCGCTGCAGGCTCTGTCGCCTAGTCGCACCTGAGGAAGGTGTTTCACTAGTGCGTGTAGCTGGCACAGATCGACCACGTCCTCTCCCTGCAACAGGAGCGCCACCAGCAGCACCACGACCCGGGCCACGTCCCCTTTTTGATGATCTCCTCATATTTTCTAAATTTATGATCTCGCCCTAAATGGGTGTTTTTGTCAATATCAGAATACACGGATAGTGTCTAAAGCGTTTATGAACACGCAGAACATGCTATTGGGGAAAAAAAAAACACTGCAAAATTTAATTTTTTTGCAATGTTTTTCCAATATCAGAATGCACGGATAGTAGGGGTGCAACGGATCAAAAAACTCACGGATCGGATCGATCCTCGGATCAGGAGTCACGGATCGGATCATTTTCGGATCAGCAAATAATAATTGAATTTGCAAAAACCTGTGAAAATTCCGCCACCATATAGTCCCCACTGTAATATCCACGTCATCTCCCCCACTGTAATATCCACATCCTCTCCCCCACTGTAATATTGGCTGGGTATCGCAGAGTATTGGCTGGGTATCGCAGAGTATTGGCTGGGTATCGCAGAGTATTGGCTGGGTAATGCAGAGTATCGCAGAGTAATGCAGAGTAATGCAGAGTATCGCAGAGTAATGCAGAGTATCGCAGAGTAATGCAGAGTATCAGCAGAGTAATTCAGAGTAATGCAGAGTAATTCAGAGTATCGCAGAGTAATGCAGAGTATTGGCAGGGTGGGTAATGCAGAGTATTGGCTGGGTTTTTACAAGTGATCGCTCCGTCATTTAACGGAGCGATCACATTAAAAACAGTGGCCGGGTGTACCAAGATGGCCGCCGCTCCGGAGCTAGGCCGAAGCCGCGGCCTTTCCTAAGGCCGCCGGGTGTACAAAGATGGCCGCCGTCGCTCCGGAGCTAGGCCGAAGCCGCGGCCTTTCCTAAGGCCGAGGCCGCGGAGCGCTCCGCGGATCGCGGGGTGTGCCGATCCGAACGGGGTGGCCCGTTCGGATCACGGATCGGCGACGATCCGTTGCACCCCTAACGGATAGTGTCTAAAGCGTTTATGAACACGCAGAAAATGCTATTGGGAAAAAAAAAACACTGCAAAATTTAATTTTTTTGCAATTTTTTTCCAATATTAGAATACACGGATTGTGTCTAAAGCGTTTATGAACACGCAGAAAATGCTATTGGGAAAAAAAAAACACTGCAAAATTTAATTTTTTTGCAATGTTTTTCCAATATCAGAATACACGGATTGTGTCTAAAGCGTTTATGAACACGCAGAAAATGCTATTGGGAAAAAAAAAAACACTGCAAAATTTAATTTTTTTGCAATGTTTTTCCAATATCAGAATACACGGATAGTGTCTAAAGCGTTTATGAACACGCAGAAAATGCTACTGGGAAAAGAAAAAAAAAAACACTGCAAAATTTATTTTTTTTGCAATGTTTTTCCAATATCAGAATACACGGATAATGTCTAAAGCGTTTATGAACACGCAGAAAATGCTATTGGGAAAAAAAAAACACTGCAAAATTTAATTTTTTTGCAATTTTTTTCCAATATTAGAATACACGGATTGTGTCTAAAGCGTTTATGAACACGCAGAAAATGCTATTGGGAAAAAAAAAAAACACTGCAAAATTTAATTTTTTTGCAATGTTTTTCCAATATCAGAATACACGGATTGTGTCTAAAGCGTTTATGAACACGCAGAAAATGCTATTGGGAAAAAAAAAAAACACTGCAAAATTTAATTTTTTTGCAATGTTTTTCCAATATCAGAATACACGGATAGTGTCTAAAGCGTTTATGAACACGCAGAAAATGCTACTGGGAAAAGAAAAAACACTGCAAAATTTATTTTTTTTGCAATGTTTTTCCAATATCAGAATACACGGATAATGTCTAAAGCGTTTATGAACACGCAGAAAATGCTATTGGGAAAAAAAAAAACACTGCAAAATTTAATTTTTTTGCAATTTTTTTCCAATATAAGAATACACGGATTGTGTCTAAAGCGTTTATGAACACGCAGAAAATGCTATTGGGAAAAAAAAAAACACTGCAAAATTTAATTTTTTTTCAATGTTTTTCCAATATCAGAATACACGGATTGTGTCTAAAGCGTTTATGAACACGCAGAAAATGCTATTGGGAAAAAAAAAAACACTGCAAAATTTTATTTTTTTGCAATGTTTTTCCAATATCAGAATACACGGATAGTGTCTAAAGCGTTTATGAACACGCAGAAAATGCTATTGGGAAAAGAAAAAAAACTGCAAAATTTATTTTTTTTGCAATGTTTTTCCAATATCAGAATACACGGATAATGTCTAAAGCGTTTATGAACACGCAGAAAATGCTATTGGGAAAAAAAAAAACACTGCAAAATTAATATTTTTTGCAATGTTTTTCCAATATCAGAATACACGGACAGTGTCTAAAGCATGTATGAACACGCAGAAAATGCTATTGGGAAAAAAAACCAGCAAAATTCAATTTTTTTGCAATGTTTTTCCAATATCAGAATACACGGACAGTATCTAAATCGTGTATGAACACGCAGAAAATGCTATTGGGGGAAAAAAAAACACAGCAAAATTTAATTTTTTTGCAATGTTTTTCCAATAGCAGAATACACACAGACTATGGTGTATCTCTAACTATATGCAGTGCAGTAATGGTGCACTGAGCTTTTTATATTTTGTCTGGCACTGGCCTCATGGCACTGTTAAAAGACTGTGCACTGCACCCCAGCCAGGGTACAATTGATTTAGGAATCTCTTCAATAATTCTCTCTGCCTCTTTCTTTTCCTTAATAAAGAAACTCCCTACTCTACTCTAGCTATCTACATCGCTCACTGATCTAACTAATTTGAAGAAAATTAAAGGAATGTGGACTGACTGACTGACTTTATCACACTAACTCCTAAAATCCTCTCTCTTAGCAGCACAGGAACCTGTCTATAGCAGAATGACGCTGTGTGCTGTGTGTCTGGACTATATATAGAGGCAGGGTCACATGCTGCACTGCCCAATCACAGCAATGCCATTAGTAGGCATGGCTGTGATGGCTTCTAAGGGCACACTAGTGAAACTAGCGTCGATTGGCTGCCCTGCAGCTTCTAAAAGGCGCCAATACATCGCCGAACACCGGACCTGAACCCGAACTTACAGCCAATAGTTCGGGTTCGGGTCCGGGCCCCGGACACCCAAAAGTCCGGTACGGACCCGAACTTTACAGTTCGGGTTCGCTCAACCCTATTCATATGTCATCAGATATCTCTAACAGTTACGAAACTGAAACCTTGAGAAGGGAGGGGGTCAGAGAGAAAACATTCTTGGAAAAGTTTAGTCTGTGTGAAGGACGTTGCAAGAAAATTGGAATCTCTTGTGCGTAAATGAACAATACAGTGAAAGTCCATGCCAGTGTTGTTGCTCTCCTAAAGTGAAATGGTGGCCAGGCTCAGCAGCTCAGCTCCTCCTGCTTCCCTGTCTCAGAGCTCCTACTCCATGTTTATATTAGAAATTGAAAAGTCTGCAGAGAGGGCAAAGGGAACTGCTCAGAAACCTGAACGACAATGTTTCTGTTGTGAATTTGAGGATGCATTGCTTCAATGTGCCTGCCGGTCAGCCATGACATGTTTAAACCACCTGCCTTCCGGCTGTTATATAAGAGCAACTTAATGACTCCTTCCTGAGGAGGGAGACCATTTTAAAACCTTTGTGTTGCTTTTGCATGCCCTCTAGTGCAGACATAAGGATGCTCTGTGATTGCTGTGTACATTGGACATCGTCCTAGCAGATCACAAAGACCCTGTACCATGCAATCACTGTGACTAATCACAGTAACCATACCTGTAAACAAAGACTGCATTTTGCATACAACTCTCAGTTACCTCTCACTTGCTGATCAGCCGAGTGTTATTCACTGTAATCCCTAGCAGTGATTTTTACAGTGCACGAGAACCACTAGTCACACAATTAACATTGTCACAAATCTATTGAAGCCAGGCACCGCATCCCCGATCACTAGGCACAAGTCAATGTGTCACCAAACCAGTGCAGAGAACCACAATGTTCCTGTTTTACACTATACCAGTTACAATGTCTTCAGATAATTCAGCAAGCTTTAGTGTCCCTAATAATTAGCCACACTACTCACAGTGTAACCAAAGCCATTGAAGCTAGCCACATAGCCACAGTGTCCTTGATTACTAGCTACACCAGTCACAATGTCACCAGACTAGTGTAGCCAGCCACAGTGTCTCTGATCACTAGCCACACCAATCTCAGTGTTACCAGAGCCATTTTAAGCCAGCAACAGTGTTTCTCATTGCTACCACACCATTAACAGTTTCTCCAGAACAGTGAATCCAGTGTATATGGCCACTGTGTCCCTGATCACCACCAGACCAGTGCTGGCAGAAACAGTGCGTTCCTAATAACTAGCCACACTAGTGCCAATGTCACCATAGCCAGTGTAAGCAAGAAACAGTGTTCCTGATTGCTGCCATGCCAGTCCAGGTGTCTCAAAACCAATATAAGCCAGTATAGCATTCCTGATTACTAGCCACACCAGTCCCAGTATCCATAGACCAGTGTAGGCCAGCAACAGTGTTGCTTATTGCCACTACACAAGTGCCAGTGTCGAGAGCAGCCAGTAACAGTGTCCAGATTGCTGGTCACAACAGAGCCAATTTAGCCAGTGCCAATGTAAGCCAGCAAAAGTATTCCCAGTGGCTCCCACACCAGTCCCAGTCTCCAGACCAGGGCAGCCAGCAACAGTGTTTCTGATTACTGCCAAACTGGTCCCAGTGCCACCAGACTAGTTTAGGCCAGCAACAGCATGTTTATTGCTATGCACACCAGTGTCAGCATAGCCAGTGCCAGTGTAAACCAGCAACAGTGTTCTGATCACTACCACACCAGTACAGTGTTATCAGAGGCAGTCAAAGTCAGAAACATTATCCTGATCACTAGCCATACCAGTACAGTGTCACTAGAACTAGTGTAAGCCAGCAACAGTGTCCAGACCAGTGTCATGCTAGTGCCCGTATAAGCCAGAAGCAGAGTCCTGATAGCCACCTGACCAGTACAGTTTTATTAGAAATGAAATACAGACTGGAAAGAGTGCTAATGGTAAATGGCCACAAGATGGTGCTAGTGGGAGCGCTTGATATTTTGGCTATTCTATCTCTACATCATTGTCTGTAGCGCCTGGATGTTGAAAGTATTATAGTTTCACCAGAGCCAGTGTAAGCCAAAAAGCACTGTTTTGATCCATAGTCGCACCAGTGTCAGCATCTCTAGAGCCAATGTAGCCAGTGACATTGTCCTGATCTCCAGTCACACCAGTACCGGTGTCGCCAGAGCCAGTGTAAATCAGCAACAATGCTCATTACCACACCAGTTCAATTGCCACTGTAAGTCAGCTTTAGTAACCTGATGACCAGCAGCACCAGTACAGTATCTTCTAGTACCATTGTTACCTGGAACCAGAGCCTTGATCGCCAACCAGTACCAGTGTTATCAGGTACCAGTACAGCCACTGCCAAAAATGTTCAAAAAATGTACATTAGTGAGCTGGCCTTTCAAATTCTGAGAACAATTGATTAGAGTGGGAAGACCTCCCAATCAGATTCAGATTTGGAGTATGACTCCGAGGGCAGCAGCAGTTCATTAATAGACACCTTTGATTCAGAGGATGAAGGACTCACTGCTAAAAGAGTCAGGCATACTATGTTACCAGGCACTGAACATCATACTGAATTGCAGCAGGTAAGCACCAGCAGTGTGATACATCCTGGCTCAAAGAAATGTGATAGCTAGTCAGAAAACTAGATACAATTAGTGTAATGTATGCCCTTTGAAAGCCTTAAGGTGCTCATTGTTTTTTTTTTTTTTTTAATACTTATATACATATATATATTTTTTGGGGTGTTTTCTTTCCAAAATGTGGTAATGTTTTGGGTGTCTCCACTGTCCTGGCACTCCAGGACCTAAAAAAATGTGATAGGTAGTCAGGAAACTAGATGCTTAATCTACATTTTTAAAAACCTGAAGATTTTACTTGAATTTTGGGCTTTTCTATGCAGCTAGGCTCTGAAAAAGTCTCACATATGAGGTACTCCAAAGCAGCAAAATGTGTTTTAGGGTGTAATTCATACAATAGTATAAGCATAATATAAGCATAATAAGCAGTATAAGCATACAATATTTTAGAAATATGTTGTTAATGGACAAATTTGGGTAAAAAAAAAAAAAATGTATTTCCTGCAGTTAGAAAGCCAGCATTTACCTTAGTGTGGATCCATGGCCACAGTGGGGAGCAGTGTACAACAATCAGGGTCAAAGGGTTAGGGTTGAGTCTCCAGTAGCAACAATGGTTTTCAGACTCAATTAGTCCAAGGCAGTACCAGGATCCTCTGAGGTCAGACACTGATCCTCCTCCCGCAGGTATCCTTTGGGCTCTTCCACCTTGAATAAATTCCCTCCTAAACCATACCCTATAGGACTCAAGCCTACACAGCACAACACTGCACATGTCCTCCCCAGGCCACATCATGGGGAGAGAGAGGTCCCCAGGCCACTCCCAAAGCATTGATAGCCTCCCCCACCATGAACCACTGAAATAAAGTACTATTGGGAGCCAGAAAGGACACAGATGCTCAATATAGCTCAGGGGTGTCAAACTCAATTTCATCGCAGCCCACATCAGCATTATGGTTGTCCTCAAAGGGCTGGTTGTATCTGAATGACTAGATATGCAGAGCACCCCACCCCCCCCCCCCCCCACCATCAGAAGTCAGAAGTCACCCACTCTCCCTTACATCCCAGTACACCCCACTTACCTTCTGCCTGGAAGAAGCGGGGCTAGAAGCTGGAAAGCAGAAAGTGCAGGGTCTGGAGGAGGACTAGAGGAGGATGGGAGTCAGCTGTCTGAGTCTGCTGAATGCTGAGACCAGGGAAGGCGGAGATGAGGGGGTGCTGTGGCCTCACAGAGAGGCGCAGGATTTGGTTGATGAGTTCTGTCCTCATCTATGCTGCTGATTACTGAGACAAAGTAGGGGTGGAGACATAGGGGGTGCCGTAGCTGCAGGGGAGGTGCGAGGGCCACATGAAATGGCCTGGAGGGCCGGGTTTGTCCTGCGGGCCCTCATGTTTGACACATGTGCTGTAGCTAGTGACAGTGACACCCAGTGTCGACAGTAGGGGACTGCAGCAATTTTGAAACAAGGCAGAAGCCAAATGAGAAACTAGCAATAGTTCCAGGTAAAGTAAAGTATAGTATAATACATTTAGAAACCCCTTAAAATACAGGGTGGCTGCACTGAAAAAAACATTTTTTTAGTTTTCTTTCTTAAATTTACAAAAAATTATATCTTCAGAAGACTCGCCATATCTTGTAAATATGTTGAAGGGTCTGATTTCCAATATGTCCTTATTTTGTGGGTGTTTCTTCAGTCCTGGCATTTCAGGACCAACATATGACAGCTTGTTGGGAAATCAGGTGTGTAATTTATGTTCCTTGAAATCATTAAGTTATCCCCATACGTGAGAGGACTAGAAGGACTAGAATAATGTGTTCTGGGATGTAATTATAAGCATGCCTATGCTGTGTGTGAGAAAAAAAACTTGTTAAAATGACCTTTGTGAAAAAATGGCATTTTATTTACTCCACATTTTACAAAAGACCATGGAAAATAAATGACAACTTCTTACTAAATACTTTGGCATGTATACGCTCCTAAAAGTTTTCTTCTGGGGGGGGGGTGTTTCTACTGGTCCAGGGGTTTTAGGGCCTCTAGAAATGAAATAGGCAGAACATCAAGATAAATACATTTCAAATACATATACCATAGTTTGTAGACTCTGTATAACTTCCACACAGTCTGAATAGTATATGCTTATGTGTTTACCAGACAAATGTAGCAGAATCTAAATCTTGACCTAAATTTATAGAGAACTATTTTTTTTTGCAAAGTTGTATAGCAGAGACTAAGGGAAACAATTTTTCTGATTTTTTCCCATTAAATAGCAAAAAACAAACAAACAAAAAAACCCAGTAGAGAATAATTGTACCAAAAAAGGCAAATTTTGTCTCACAAAATTATATGACTAAGTAATTGTCAGTCAAAGCATCACGGTACTAAAACTGAAAAATGGCCTGGGCAGGAGGGGGTTTAACACAACGGTTTTAAGTGTTTAAAAAACAATTACTACTCGTTAACTGAATGTCAATAGCCCAGTCACAGGTTCACCATTCCAAACTTCTAGTTTTTACCTTCAAACATTCTGAAATAGAGGCAACAATAATGAGAATTAAGGGAGGGAAAAAGGGGGAAAAGGAGATGGACTATCGCAGTACCAGCTTGAACAAAGTACACAATATTTTTTTATTTTACAAATATATACGTTTTATTTATACAAAAATTTTAATTTAAAGTGGATTTCCCAAAATATCATAGATGGGTTATACAAATACGCGTTATAATGCCATTTGGAAATATATCCCAACATTACATGTGTGTCACTATCATTTATTGTGCTCCATATTTCTAGGTGGTGTGCATGCTGCAGAGTTGTTGACAGGGCATCCCCTTGCCCCACTGCTGTTTTACAATACTGATCACACAGAGACAAATATATAATTAGTGACAGCAAAAATCATTTGCCTGAGATGTGTGCTGTCACTCATGCAGGGGGAGGGCAAGATGGTGATAGGAGAACAAGATTGCCAGTAGGAGGTGGGGTTAGGAAATTGAGTACAGGGGCATGGTGAGAAGAGGAGAGGAGGAAAATTACATTGCAGTGGGAGGTAGAGAAAGAGGAATGACAGCGAGAGGGCATAGCAGAGGGGGCAGTTTGTTGTAACTCTTACATAGAAAACCCCACACATTAGGCTTCATACAAAAACACAAGACATAAAGAAGTCCTTTTCTTCCAAATGGTTCTGCATATCACTTCTGAAGTGCCAATTATTTTTTATATGAATTACTGGAACAACAAATAAGCATTTATTCCTACTGAGACTTCTTTAAAAGTTGTTCTACACTGCCAGGTTGTGGGGAAAATGTTAATGCCACAACATTTATATATAACCAGGATAAAGTGTTGGTATTAGCCTATAGAAATATTTGTTTGGACAGAGACATACCGTCACCTACTAGATATTCAGGTAACACCGCCTGTTTCTCCTTTCCCCTAATATGTATGCACATATTGCCACGACCCACTTGATACTGATTGCTGGTTAGGGGAAACTCATGCTGGTGGGACCTCTCGGTGAGCTCCCTCCCTCCTTACCCTCCCCTACTCCCCTCCTGTCTCCCCCCCTTCTCCTTCTGAGATGCAATCATTTCCTGGTATTTTTTGCTATCAGGGAGGATGACATTGGCCATAGTTATTATTACCCTTCTCCTACCAAATTTATAATATGCCATCCCCTGCTACTTACATTACCTCTTTATCCAGGAGTGAGAACCTTGATGCCTGTCTCCTCGTTGGCCTCCCCCTTTCCCCCAAACCTTAACAATTTTGTTCACTTTGCATATGTCTCCTTTTGCCAAGCTTATTTTTTATAATTTAATATGTTTGATGCCTTGATAAATGGCACTTATTTTGTATTTTTCCTTATCACTTTTATACTAGATATGCTGTCTGCCTACACCAGGAAGCTTAGGCTCCTTATTATATAATGACTCCTTGTTGTTCTACCAATGTTTTTTAATATGACATTGTACCATTTAGTTGTCCTTTGGCTTCTATTTTTACTTAAACAATTTCTAATAAATAGTTTTTGGGGGAAAAAAATATATTTGTTTGGATCGTTTTGGGGAGGGGCTGGATTAGTGCTAAGAAGCTGTTTGTTGTCTCTGTTAATTTAGGACATATTTTTTAAGGACAGAGTTGTTTTAATGTACTCCATAGATCAGGCATATGAATTGGCAGACTGTAAGTGGAGAACAACATGCACATAACAAAGACATAATCTTCTTGTCCTATTAAGGATAAAACAAATCAGTCAAGAAAAAAGCACATATTTTCAAACCTCATGGGGTTCACATCATACTACAAATTTACAACTGCATCTGTCACTTTAACAAATCAATATTAAGAGCCATGCCTTTAACAGCAGTAGGTCACCAGCAAAGGTTGTAGAATGCAGCCTGCAAGGCAAGACCTTTCAAAATCTCACAAAATAAACTTGGTGATGCACACAAACACCCAGATGCTTCTTAATGTCACTTTCAATTTTCTTTATCTTCAGCTGTCAACAAACAGAGCCAGTTCATGTTAATAAATAGAGCTATTTGCTCAGCTAGGACCAACAAACCAAAACAGCAAGAATAAGATAGAGGTAATGGACATTTATGTTTACATTTCAGTGCATAGAGTTGTATTTGTATTATTTTTTCAATGATAATTGCAATTTTTCTTTGCATAATGTTTCAATTGCAATGTTAACTGTAAATAAAAATCTAGCTTCAAGAAATATAAGGCACATTTTGAAGGTCTCTTTTTGTAAAAAACTTTCTGTTAATGAGATAATCATAAAATGTCCTCTGTAATTCTATTAAGGAAATGTGCATTTATTAAGCACTGAATTGGTTAGTATCAGTGAATTCAGTATGAGGCTTCAATCATACATGAAAGCAGGAAATGTTTGTGTGTTTGCATGTTCTTTCTGCCAAATAGCTAAATAAAGTTTTGTGTAAAGTAGACAGGGCCAATTAAGTAATAAGCATTTTGCATAATAAGTGATCACTTAAGGGCTCTTTCACACTGGCAGCCAGGGTTGGTGGTAAAAACAGGTGGCTGAGCTATGGTTTTACAGGCCCGTGGCCACCCACCTGAATTCTAACATTACAGCTTGACAGGGCTGTACGCATTCTATGGCTTTGCTTCCGAGCTGCAACATTTTTAACTAAAGCAATTTAAAAGAGAATGTTACACCCACATTCAGGGTTTAACAAGTAACATGTAACATATTACTGTTGCAGCAGCCGCCCCCCCCCCCCCAATCCCCTGTTGTGACAGTGAGCAGGTTGTCTTCTCCCGGCACCCATTGTCATAATTGTCATTAAAAAAACGGGCTGTGCAGGGCTCCACCCACCCCACTGTGCCATTCATTCACAGATTTTTGTGAACGAGAGAACTACAAGTATGACAAACTTGAAATAAAAACCTGTAATAGCGCAACCAACCCTGTGGTAGCACATATTTTTGGAACTTCACTCACCATACAAACATGATTGTATGGTGAGCGAAGTTCCATAGATATGTGCTAATACATGCATTTTTTTTGTATAGGGAGCCTGCAGAGCATTGCACTCATGATCAGCAGATCATAGGTGCAATGCAGGGCTTCTGCAGACTCTCAAGATAGCTGGTTGCCCTCGTATGGGCAGGCAGTTACTTGAGAGCAGTGGCAATCAATGAATTATAAAGGCGCTCACCAGTGCACTTGCAGTTCATTGAGAACCAAAAGCTGTCGCCCGAAAAGGCTAACGGTAGTTGTAGTTCATTAATTCACAGAAAACTGTGAATGAATGATGCGGCCATGTGGGTGGAGCCCCACACGGCCATGTTCTTTTCAAAAAGTTACAGCGGGTGGGGGGAGAAGACCCCCTGCCCGGTGTCACAGAGTAAGGGAGATTGGTAGAATTGGTTACAGGAGTTGAAACATGTTATAAATTCCACCCTAAACATCGGTGGAACATGTAACTTGTTCCAAAAGGTGGACTTATTCTTTAAAAAAAAAAAAAAAATCAGCAGATGTGCAGTGAGGTCTTTTTTTAAGTACAGTGTATTACCTGACAACAGCCCCATTATGGTCTGCAGCCTGTACCAGCAGCATGTCAGCTGTGGTAAAGTAACAGTCATTTTGGTGCATGAGGAAACATGGGACTATGCACCAAATTGCTGGACAGGAGCAGTACCTCAGTGAGAAATGTCAGCAGAAAAAGCCCTACACTCATTGTTGGATGAGGTCACAAGGTGAAAAGGCCAAAGCCCGGCTCCTTTCTATGAACTGTGAATGAGTTCAGGGCCTGCCCATTTTGGACCACCCCTCCACTAGTTTATGGCCTGTCCTGCAACACATAAGCAGGTACCCAGATACCATTTTTTTAACAGAAGGCCATGCCTGCCCCCAACCAGCTAGACCACACTGTCATTTTCAGAATACAATTGACCACAGACAAATGGTTCAGTAATCATGAGCAAGAAAGGTACTATATATCACATTTATGGCACACCAGGAAAATAATATGGTGGCTGAGAAAGATGCAGGATTGCACCTTGATGAAAGTAAAAGCATGATCACCTCTCCCCCTTTCTCCTCAATGGCCTTAGGTGGTCACTGATCAGAACCACCCAGTGCCCCATGCAACATCCTATGTAAAAGGCTGCAACACTGCTTTTCAGCTGGTATGCATCAGGGACAGGAGCCTTACTGGGCCTTATGCCACATACACACGATCAGACTTTCCGGCAGACTTGGTCTGGCAGACCGGAATCCGTCGGACAATTTGATCATGTGTGGGCTCCAGCGGACTTTTCTTTCCCAAAAGTCTGATGGACCTAGAAATCAAACATGTTTCAAATCTGTCCAATGGACTCGAGTCCGGTCGAAAAATCCAGTCGTCTGTGGGCTAGTCCGATGGACAAAAACCGTCGCTAGGGCAGCTATTGGCTACTGGCTATGAACTTCCTTTCATTCTAGTCCGGTCATACGTCATCACGTTCAAATACGTCAGACTTTTGGAGTGATTGTGTGTGGGCAAGTCCATTCGTTTGAAAGTCCGGCGGACCTCCGCTACAAAGTCCGTCGGAAAGAGTGTCGGACCTAGTCCATTGAAAAGTCTGATCATGTGTATGCGGCATTAGACTCTGGAGGCTCTCCAGGGACAGGGCAGGCTGAGAGGTAGCTGACCCCATGCCAGTTTATGCTAGGCCAGATGCGACTGGAATAGTATGCTGCGATGAGGCTTATTATCCCTCTGGTGTTCCTGCTAGAGCACACACTGCTTGGTGCAATAACATGGTGACTGGAGACGTAGTAGCAGGAGGAAGAGTAAAACATATTATCTCAAGGTTAGCAAGATTCTTTGCCTACTGCATCCATCAGTGAGAAACAGAGGCAGCGTGAGACGGAGTAGGAGTAATAAGAGGTTGAGGGTGCTGCGGGTGAGGAGGAGTAAGGTTGTGCTTCTGGTAGTGCGGAGGAGGAGGGTTAGTGGTGTTGGCATTGAGTAGGAGGAAATTTGGGGGGGTCTGTAAGGGGGTTGTTTAATCCCTTCAAGGAGAGAATGTTATGGAGGTCTCTACCATAATCCAAGAGGGAGCACAAAGTGCACCACACCAAGGTAATGTTGCAAGGCCTGAAGGCATAGGCGAACAAGGGACACATAAAGTGAAAAGGATGTCTCTCTCCCAAGAAGTTGGCTTTTGATGTTGCTTAACCTACTGGATGTTTTCACCCCCTTCCTGCCCTTGCCATTTTTAAGCTTTCAGCACTGTCACGCTTTGAATGATAATTACTCAGTCATGCAACATAGTACCCAAATGAAATTTTTATCATTTTTTGAGACAGATATAACTTTCTTTACGTAGTATTTAATCACCACTGGGTTTTTAATTTTGCTAAGTAAATAAGAAAAGACAGAAAAGTTGAAAAAATAAAAAATGTGCATAGATTTAGGCCAAATGTATACTTCTACATTTTGTTGGTAAAAAGTCTCACACACAACGTAGGCATACTAGGCATACTTAGAATTACACCCCAAAACACATACTCTGCTATGCCTACTGAGTATGGGGATACCATATATGTTAGATTTTTTCACAGCTTAGCCACATAAAGGGGACCAAAATCCAAGGAGCACCCTTGGAAAATCCTGCCTACCTATCACATTTTTGAAGGCTCTAGAGCACCAGAACAGTGTAAACACTCACAAAATGACCTTATTGTAGAAAGAAAACACTCCAATGTGTTTTCTAAGAAGCATAATGAGTTTTTTGAAAATTTCATTTTTTTGCCACACGTTTTTGGAAAATGCAGGAAAGAAAATTAAAATGTATTATTTTTACACAAAGTTGTCAACTAATCAGATATTTCTAACACACATCATAGACATACTTATAATTACACCCCAAAACACATTCTGCTATTCCTCCTGAATATGGGGATATCACATGTATGAGACTTTTTTCACAGCCTAGCCACACAGAGGGGACCAAAATCAAAGGCTTTTTAAAGAGGAAGTAAACCCTAATGGGTTTACTTCCTCTTTGTTTCCCTGCAAAGGTAAAGCATAATGGACAACTATGCATCACATAGTTGTCCATTATGTGTCACTTACCTGACACAGGAGCCAGCGAAGTCACCGCTGTACCCTTGTGTACAGAGCCTCCATCTTTGCACACAGGAGCCCCCACTCGCGGCATATCGCCGCTGAGAGCGGCGCACTCAGTGCGCCTGCGCGCCACTGTCTACGGCACAAGCGCCGTAGACAGTGGTGCCTGTCTTTTGGCAAATATCTCCTAAACCATGTAGGTTTAGGAAATATTTCTTGGACCTACAGGTAAGCCTTAAACTAGGCTTACCTGAAGGTCAAAGTGGTTGGTAAGGGTTTACAACCACTTTAAGGGCCTTAATTTATGCATATAATTTCCTGTCACATTTTTGGAGATCCTTGAGCACCAGGACAGTGGAAACACCCATAAAATGACCACATTTTGGAAAGCAAAAACTCCAAGAATTTTTCTAAGAGGCATTTTTACAAAAATATGTCAATTTAATAAGATATTTCTCACGTACAGCATGGGCATACTTAGAATTACAACCTAAAACACATTCTGCTATTTCTTCTGAGTATTATCATATCACATGTGTGAAACTTTTTTTCCACAGTCTGGACTGGTTATGTACCAGACATTGTATCACACAAATCAACCAATTATATCAAAACCAATGTAAATGCAGCACCTCAGAAGAAGGCCAACTTTTATTAAAGTGAGTGATTTTAAATAGCTTTCTTTCCTGCAAAAATGACACTTTTTGCAGAGACAGTTCTAAGCACTGGAAACATGCGCCCCTTTACATGCATACTATAGACACCCCCCAGGTACGAAATTTAAAGGAATATTACACTTTTATTGTTTCAATTTAATCATTATTAAAATCACTGCTCCCGAAAAAATTGCCGTTTTTAAAAGTTTTTTTTGCATTGATACATGTCCCCTGGGGCAGGACCCAGGTCCCCAAACACTTTTTATGACTAACTTTTTAAAAATAAATGACTTCAATGACTGTTCTCTGTATTAAAAGCACTCGCGGCTATATGAATATCAATTCATATAGCCGCGAGTGCTTTTAAAAGACATTTTAAAAAGCAACATTACATACAGTCAATTGTTCGGGTTCGGGTCCGGGACCCGAACACCCTAAAGTCCGTTACGGACCCGAACTTTACAGTTCGGGTTCGCTCAACCCTACTCTTAATTATAAACAATCATGTGTGAACAGATATTGTTTAATTGACAATAAAGAAATAAAAATCACAGCTTCAGTGTCATAAAAAACGCATAAAAAAATAGGTGAACAACAATCAGAAATTGACAATAAAGAAATAAAAATCACAGCTACAGTGTCATAAAAAAACACACAAACAAAATAGTCACATAAAGTCCAGAATTGTTGACACACCATGCTTCAAAACTTGTGACTTTGTTTAGAGAATAATCCTCCAGATGCTACTCCACTATCACATCAAACTGTTACTAAGACCCCACAGATCAAGAGGACTCACAAGGCTTCAATATGTGATCCAAAGAGCAGCCAGAATCTAAATACTCTCATCACAAACAGCAGCTCCGTAGTTAACAACTCTTGCAGGAAAAAATAATGAAATAGGCTCTAAAGTGCAAGGATCAGTACTCACAAAACGTTAGTGTACAGCAAGTTGTACAAATGACCATTGCATGAAAATGCTCCACCTCCTGATTCCGATTCTGATTCAGAATACTTTATTAATCCCCAAGGGCAATTATTAAACTGGCTTGCATCATAATGTTACTGCTACATTCTGCCCGTCGCCCGATGTACATTTCGTTTTAAAAAAACATCTTCCAGGGGCAATCAGGTAGCAGTAATTAGTGATCATTAGTCAGACAACTCTACTTATATAAACAGCTGACTATCACACACAGGAAGGTGGCGACTAGCTCCCTCTGGTTTGTAGATGATCAACTGCGTTGCAGCTCATTTTAACACCTAAATGCATTATGTGATAACAATCATAAACAAACAACCTTTTGAGTAACAGCCGTATTGTTCATACCTCAATTCCCTAATAAAATAAATACAATAATTCATATAAGCTAAATATAGTTAAAACGAATCAAATGTTTACCTTTATTAAAACAAATGGGTAAAAATATTATAGAATAGTTAAAATAATTTTTGACAAAAAAATCAACTGTTTTGCCTATTTTGACCTGCAGTGCCCTCTTGGTCCTTCCAATGTATTGCAGCCTGCATGGGCACTGCAGGAGATAGACAACATGAGTGGTAAAGCAGGTAATAAACTCATTGTTGTTGTATACCTTTTTTGTTAGCCTTTCCAACCTTAATTTATGCATATAATTTCCTGTCACATTTTTGGAGATCCTTGAGCACCAGGACAGTGGAAACACCCATAAAATGACCACATTTTGGAAAGCAAAAACTCCAAGAATTTTTCTAAGAGGCATTTTTACAAAAATATGTCAATTTAATAAGATATTTCTCACGTACAGCATGGGCATACTTAGAATTACAACCTAAAACACATTCTGCTATTTCTTCTGAGTATTATCATATCACATGTGTGAAACTTTTTTTCCACAGTCTGGACTGGTTATGTACCAGACATTGTATCACACAAATCAACCAATTATATCAAAACCAATGTACTGTAATTGTTGCCTCTATACAAGTGGTCAGGGAATATAGCTTAGTGTATCGTTACCTATTGCAGTTCCAATTCCTATAAGCCAATCAAGCCCAGCCTACTGGTACAAGACTGTACCCAAGAATGTCATGTTCAGTGGCCAGGAAGTAAAGGAGGCTAAATAAAAGAAGAGGAAAAAAGTTAATTTGGTTCCAGGAGTGCAGTTGTCCACAGGTAATGTCTGGGACTGTTGTCTCACAGGAACATAGTCAGTCAGATATGCAGATGGGTAAGTTCAGGTACAGGCAGAGACATGGTCAGCATATGGGCAAAGGATTGGTACAGGCAACAGGCAGAAATGTGGTCAATAAACAGGTAAATCAGGAACATTGATGTTGTTTTTTTGGTGCACACCATGTTACTCATCTTATTTATTAACTTTTGGGTGTCCCAGCTGAACTATTTGGTGGAGGTGGCACTACACGTGCCACAAGTGAGAAGCTGCATTTTAATCTTTTTTTTTACATCAGCCTCACACACACAGTATATGCAGCTTAATAAAAGTTGGCCTTCTTCTGAGGTGCTGCATATATGTGCACCAGTGTTTTTACTGGAAGTGTGCTCCATAGCATGCTCCCAGCTTGAAGTCTAAGCTGTAACTGACAGCTCCTGCTTTTGTACTAATGATCAGAAGTTGGAATACCTGGCTCCCGATTACATGATCAATATGATAGCCTGCTATCACAGTGATCACTCACTAAAGCCCAAAGAAACAAAAAGTAGTGCAGATGACACTAGAACAGTGATGTATCCAAATATTGCAAATAGCTTTCAGGGGTTGATAAGAGAGGTTAGACCACAGCATTCAGGCTAATAACACTGTCTAGAATAAATAAATGAAATTAAACACAAATACAGTATATGTGACTAGCAAAGATCAGAAGTAAGCCTCAATTTTGCAAACTAGTTTAATGGTTTACTTGACTTGAGAAAGGAAAATGGCTCCAAAACACATTGCCATAGCAACCTCTAGCCTACCTACCTAAGTCACTTCCTCAAGCACACACTATATCCAGGAGTTCTCTACTATTTTTAACCTCTCACACTGATACCAGAGACTGTTCTTTACAGGATCTTGGCTTTACTTACCTACATGGACTGGACTTGATTCCCGCTCTTTTCACTACATAGTAAGTTCACCCTTACAATACTTGGCAAAGCTGCACTTCTGCACTTGGCTAGTCACATATATTTTTGTAATCCACCACTGTACTCTCTTTCTCTTTCAGAATGGAGAGAAATATATGTATATATATATATATATATATATATATATATATATATATATACTGTAAATATGGTATATACTGTACATATATATATATAAATATATATATTAGATAGTAGACAAATAGATAAAATAGATAGATCAAGGCCTAATCTACATTACTCTAGTTTCAGGGACACAGTTGGGGTCAAAGGTTAGGGTCAAGGTGTATTAGGTAGGATTAAAAAACAAAGCAAAACAAAATAAAAAGTATGCTACTGTTTTTTGACCCTACTATGTGTACAAACAATACATACATATATGAGCATCAGAAGTAGAAGCATTTATTTATTTTTCAAAGTATTGGTAGGAACTATACAGCAAATTTTTTGAGGGGGAGGGTTGACATTTTTCTGTTGTTATTAAAAAAAACAGGAGATAAAAAATACCATTTACCACCAAGCGAAGGCCCAATTTATCCTGAAAAAAAAACAGGCATAATTCACCTGGATACACTAAGGGGTCTACTTATAAATCATACATCGGATAAATGTCAAACAATTTTATGCATACTGCAGAAATTCTTGACATACTTTCTCTAAAAGAATAGTCCCTATGATCATCAACTTGATCTAGTTTCCAAAATGCGGTGTAGTTTTCTGTAATGAATCAAATATATGTGTTGTGCTATCTCTTTAAACTCTTAATTAGAGTTGAGCGGACACCTGGATGTTCGGGTTTGGCAGGTTCGGCCGAACTTCAGAAAAAAAGTTTGGGTTCGGGACCGAACTTGACCCGAACTTGACACCGAACACCGAACCCCATTGAAGTCAATGGGGACCCGAACGGCTATAATAAAGTGTCGGCTCCCGTCCCCCTTAATACAGAGAACAGTCATTGAAGTCATTTATTTTTAAAAAGTTAGTCATAAAAAGTGTTTGGGGACCCAGGTCCTGCCCCAGGGGACATGTATCAATGCAAAAAAAAAACTTTTAAAAACTGACGTTTTTTCGGGAGCAGTGATTTTAATAATGATTAAAGTGAAACAATAAATGTGTAATATTCCTTTAAATTTCGTACCTGGGGGGTGTCTATAGTATGCATGTAAAGGGGTGCATGTTTCCAGTGCTTAGAACTGTCTCTGCAAAAAGTGTCATTTTTGCAGAAAAGAAAGCTATTTAAAATCACTCGCGGCTAATGTGTATTGTCGGCTCCCGTAATACAGAGAACAGTCATTCATTGAAAGCCATTCATAAAAAAAAAGTCATTGATAAAAAAAACAAAAAAAAAAAGCGTAGGGGTCCCCCCAAATTCAATAACCAGGCCCTTCAGGTCTGGGATGGATATTAAGGGGGACCCCAGCCCAAAAAAAAAATGGCGTAGGGTCCCCCTCAAAATCCATTCCAGACCCTTGAGGTCTGGGATGGATTTTAAGGGGAAACCCAGCCCAAAAAAATGGCGTGGGGTCCCCCTCAAAATCCATACCAGACCCTTATCCGAGCACGCAACCTGGCAGGCCGCAGGAAAAGAGCGGGGGACGAGAGCGGCCCCCTCCCGCCTGAACCGTACCAGGCCACATGCCCTCAACATTGGGAGGATGCTTTGGGGGTCTAAGACCACAAAGCACCTTGTCCCCATGTTGATGAGGACAAGGGCCTCATCCCCACAACCGTGCCCGGTGGTTGTGGGGGTCTGCGGGCGGGGGGCTTATCGGAATCTGGAAGCCCCCTTTAACAAGGGGACCCCCAGATCCCACCCCCCCCTGTGTGAAATGGTAAGGGGGTACAAAAGTACCCCTACCATTTCACCAAAAAAGTATCAAAAATTGTAAAAATGACAGGAGACGGTCTTTGACAACATTTTTATTAAAATCTTCTTTCTTCTTTCTTCTGGTCTTCCTTTCTTCATCTTCTCCTTCTGGCATCTTCTTCTTCCATCTTCTTCTTCCTCCGATCCGCTTCTTCTTGGCCTTCTTGTCCAGCATCGGTGTCTCTTCTGGGCCGCTCCGCGCAATGGGAGGCTCCCGCTGGGTGAGGCTTCTCTTCGGTATCTTCTTCCACGGCGTCAGTCTCTGAGGCTTCTCTCCGGTATCTTCTTCCAGGGCATCGGTCTCTTCTTGGGCCACTCCTCGCAATGGGAGGCTCCCGGTGTGTGAGGCTTCGCTTGGGCTGACAGGTCTTTTATAACGGAGGGCGGGGCCACCTGGTAACCCCGCCCCCCTCTGACGCATGGGGATGTCATGGGGACTTCCCTATGGCTTTCCCCACGTCACTGGGTTTCCCCTTAAAATCCATCCCAGACCTCAAGGGTCTGGTATGGATTTTGAGGGGGACTCTACGCCATTTTTTTTTTTTTGGCTGGGGTCCGCCTTAATGATCAGAAGTTGGAATACCTGGCTCCCGATTACATGATCAATATGATAGCCTGCTATCACAGTGATCACTCACTAAAGCCCAAAGAAACAAAAAGTAGTGCAGATGACACTAGAACAGTGATGTATCCAAATATTGCAAATAGCTTTCAGGGGTTGATAAGAGAGGTTAGACCACAGCATTCAGGCTAATAACACTGTCTAGAATAAATAAATGAAATTAAACACAAATACAGTATATGTGACTAGCAAAGATCAGAAGTAAGCCTCAATTTTGCAAACTAGTTTAATGGTTTACTTGACTTGAGAAAGGAAAATGGCTCCAAAACACATTGCCATAGCAACCTCTAGCCTACCTACCTAAGTCACTTCCTCAAGCACACACTATATCCAGGAGTTCTCTACTATTTTTAACCTCTCACACTGATACCAGAGACTGTTCTTTACAGGATCTTGGCTTTACTTACCTACATGGACTGGACTTGATTCCCGCTCTTTTCACTACATAGTAAGTTCACCCTTACAATACTTGGCAAAGCTGCACTTCTGCACTTGGCTAGTCACATATATTTTTGTAATCCACCACTGTACTCTCTTTCTCTTTCAGAATGGAGAGAAATATATGTATATATATATATATATATATATATATATATATATATATATATACTGTAAATATGGTATATACTGTACATATATATATATAAAATATATATATTAGATAGTAGACAAATAGATAAAATAGATAGATCAAGGCCTAATCTACATTACTCTAGTTTCAGGGACACAGTTGGGGTCAAAGGTTAGGGTCAAGGTGTATTAGGTAGGATTAAAAAACAAAGCAAAACAAAATAAAAAGTATGCTAATGTTTTTTGACCCTACTATGTGTACAAACAATACATACATATATGAGCATCAGAAGTAGAAGCATTTATTTATTTTTTCAAAGTATTGGTAGGAACTATACAGCAAATTTTTTGAGGGGGAGGGTTGACATTTTTCTGTTGTTATTAAAAAAAACAGGAGATAAAAATTACCATTTACCACCAAGCGAAGGCCCAATTTATCCTGAAAAAAAAACAGGCATAATTCACATGGATACACTAAGGGGTCTACTTATAAATCATACATCGGATAAATGTCAAACAATTTTATGCATACTGCAGAAATTCTTGACATACTTTCTCTAAAAGAATAGTCCCTATGATCATCAACTTGATCTAGTTTCCAAAATGCGGTGTAGTTTTCTGTAATGAATCAAATATATGTGTTGTGCTATCTCTTTAAACTCTTAATTAGAGTTGAGCGGACACCTGGATGTTCGGGTTTGGCAGGTTCGGCCGAACTTCAGAAAAAAGTTTGGGTTCGGGACCGAACTTGACCCGAACTTGACACCGAACACCGAACCCCATTGAAGTCAATGGGGACCCGAACGGCTATAATAAAGTGTCGGCTCCCGTCCCCCTTAATACAGAGAACAGTCATTGAAGTCATTTATTTTTAAAAAGTTAGTCATAAAAAGTGTTTGGGGACCCAGGTCCTGCCCCAGGGGACATGTATCAATGCAAAAAAAACTTTTAAAAACTGACGTTTTTTCGGGAGCAGTGATTTTAATAATGATTAAAGTGAAACAATAAATGTGTAATATTCCTTTAAATTTCGTACCTGGGGGGTGTCTATAGTATGCATGTAAAGGGGTGCATGTTTCCAGTGCTTAGAACTGTCTCTGCAAAAAGTGTCATTTTTGCAGAAAAGAAAGCTATTTAAAATCACTCGCGGCTAATGTGTATTGTCGGCTCCCGTAATACAGAGAACAGTCATTCATTGAAAGCCATTCATAAAAAAAAAGTCATTGATAAAAAAAAAAAAAAAAAAAAGCGTAGGGGTCCCCCCAAATTCAATAACCAGGCCCTTCAGGTCTGGGATGGATATTAAGGGGGACCCCAGCCCAAAAAAAAAAAAAAAAATGGCGTAGGGTCCCCCTCAAAATCCATTCCAGACCCTTGAGGTCTGGGATGGATTTTAAGGGGAAACCCAGCCCAAAAAAATGGCGTGGGGTCCCCCTCAAAATCCATACCAGACCCTTATCCGAGCACGCAACCTGGCAGGCCGCAGGAAAAGAGCGGGGGACGAGAGCGGCCCCCTCCCGCCTGAACCGTACCAGGCCACATGCCCTCAACATTGGGAGGATGCTTTGGGGGTCTAAGACCACAAAGCACCTTGTCCCCATGTTGATGAGGACAAGGGCCTCATCCCCACAACCGTGCCCGGTGGTTGTGGGGGTCTGCGGGCGGGGGGCTTATCGGAATCTGGAAGCCCCCTTTAACAAGGGGACCCCCAGATCCCACCCCCCCCCCCCCTGTGTGAAATGGTAAGGGGGTACAAAAGTACCCCTACCATTTCACCAAAAAAGTATCAAAAATTGTAAAAATGACAGGAGACGGTCTTTGACAACATTTTTATTAAAATCTTCTTTCTTCTTTCTTCTGGTCTTCCTTTCTTCATCTTCTCCTTCTGGCATCTTCTTCTTCCATCTTCTTCTTCCTCCGATCCGCTTCTTCTTGGCCTTCTTGTCCAGCATCGGTGTCTCTTCTGGGCCGCTCCGCGCAATGGGAGGCTCCCGCTGGGTGAGGCTTCTCTTCGGTATCTTCTTCCACGGCGTCAGTCTCTGAGGCTTCTCTCCGGTATCTTCTTCCAGGGCATCGGTCTCTTCTTGGGCCACTCCTCGCAATGGGAGGCTCCCGGTGTGTGAGGCTTCGCTTGGGCTGACAGGTCTTTTATAACGGAGGGCGGGGCCACCTGGTAACCCCGCCCCCCTCTGACGCATGGGGATGTCATGGGGACTTCCCTATGGCTTTCCCCACGTCACTGGGTTTCCCCTTAAAATCCATCCCAGACCTCAAGGGTCTGGTATGGATTTTGAGGGGGACTCTACGCCATTTTTTTTTTTTTTTTTTGGCTGGGGTCCGCCTTAATATCCATCCCAGACCTGAAGGGCCTGGTTATTGAATTTGGGGGGACCCCTTCGCTTTTTTTTTTTTTTTTTTTCTATTTTTTATCAATTACTTTTTTTTTATGAATGACTTTCAATGAATGACTGTTCTCTGTATTACGGGAGCCGACAATACACATTAGCCGGGAGTGATTTTAAATAGCTTTCTTTCCTGCAAAAATGACACTTTTTGCAGAGACAGTTCTAAGCACTGGAAACATGCGCCCCTTTACATGCATACTATAGACACCCCCCAGGTACGAAATTTAAAGGAATATTACACTTTTATTGTTTCAATTTAATCATTATTAAAATCACTGCTCCCGAAAAAATTGCCGTTTTTAAAAGTTTTTTTTGCATTGATACATGTCCCCTGGGCAGGACCCAGGTCCCCAAACACTTTTTATGACTAACTTTTTAAAAATAAATGACTTCAATGACTGTTCTCTGTATTAAAAGCACTCGCGGCTATATGAATATCAATTCATATAGCCGCGAGTGCTTTTAAAAGACATTTTAAAAAGCAACATTACATACAGTCAATTGTTCGGGTTCGGGTCCGGGACCCGAACACCCTAAAGTCCGTTACGGACCCGAACTTTACAGTTCGGGTTCGCTCAACCCTACTCTTAATTATAAACAATCATGTGTGAACAGATATTGTTTAATTGACAATAAAGAAATAAAAATCACAGCTTCAGTGTCATAAAAAACGCATAAAAAAATAGGTGAACAACAATCAGAAATTGACAATAAAGAAATAAAAATCACAGCTACAGTGTCATAAAAAAACACACAAACAAAATAGTCACATAAAGTCCAGAATTGTTGACACACCATGCTTCAAAACTTGTGACTTTGTTTAGAGAATAATCCTCCAGATGCTACTCCACTATCACATCAAACTGTTACTAAGACCCCACAGATCAAGAGGACTCACAAGGCTTCAATATGTGATCCAAAGAGCAGCCAGAATCTAAATACTCTCATCACAAACAGCAGCTCCGTAGTTAACAACTCTTGCAGGAAAAAATAATGAAATAGGCTCTAAAGTGCAAGGATCAGTACTCACAAAACGTTAGTGTACAGCAAGTTGTACAAATGACCATTGCATGAAAATGCTCCACCTCCTGATTCCGATTCTGATTCAGAATACTTTATTAATCCCCAAGGGCAATTATTAAACTGGCTTGCATCATAATGTTACTGCTACATTCTGCCCGTCGCCCGATGTACATTTCGTTTTAAAAAAACATCTTCCAGGGGCAATCAGGTAGCAGTAATTAGTGATCATTAGTCAGACAACTCTACTTATATAAACAGCTGACTATCACACACAGGAAGGTGGCGACTAGCTCCCTCTGGTTTGTAGATGATCAACTGCGTTGCAGCTCATTTTAACACCTAAATGCATTATGTGATAACAATCATAAACAAACAACCTTTTGAGTAACAGCCGTATTGTTCATACCTCAATTCCCTAATAAAATAAATACAATAATTCATATAAGCTAAATATAGTTAAAACGAATCAAATGTTTACCTTTATTAAAACAAATGGGTAAAAATATTATAGAATAGTTAAAATAATTTTTGACAAAAAAATCAACTGTTTTGCCTATTTTGACCTGCAGTGCCCTCTTGGTCCTTCCAATGTATTGCAGCCTGCATGGGCACTGCAGGAGATAGACAACATGAGTGGTAAAGCAGGTAATAAACTCATTGTTGTTGTATACCTTTTTTGTTAGCCTTTCCAACCTAAAAAAAAGACATTTGTTCTGGCTGATTTAATATATCGGGAGCAACCCTATCCTTCAAAGTTGGAGCTTTTCTGAAAATGATAACTGGTTTAACTGGCAGCACAAGACTTAAAATCTTGTCACTTTTTAAAATATTCAAGTGTTTCTTTAAAAGCATTTTTACACTGAAATGATGCTCTGAAAAAGTAATGCCACTAACACACTAGAAGTCCTGTGGGTGCTTCGCAAAAGAAAATAGAGGAGCTCTGTGTGATGCCACTAACACACTAGAAGTCCTGTGGGTGCTTATGCAAAGAAAATAGAGGAGCTCTGTGTGATGCCACTAACACACTAGAAGTCCTGTGGGTGCTGCTGAGAAAAAATAGAGGAGCTCTGTGTGATGCCACTAACACACTAGAAGTCCTAGGGTGCTTCTGCAAAGAAAAATAGAGGAGCTCTGTGTGATGCCACTAACACACTAGAAGTCCTGTGGGTGCTTATGCAAAGAAAATAGAGGAGCTCTGTGTGATGCCACTAACACACTAGAAGTCCTGTGGGTGCTTCTGCAAAGAAAATAGAGGAGCTCTGTGTGATGCCACTAACACACTAGAAGTCCTATGGGTGCTTCTGCAAAGAAAATAGAGGAGCTCTGTGTGATGCCACTAACACACTAGAAGTCCTGTGGGTGCTTATGCAAAGAAAATAGAGGAGCTCTGTGTGATGCACTAACACACTAGAAGTCCTGTGGGTGCTTCTGCAAAGAAATTAGAGGAGCTCTGTGTGATGCCACTAACACACTAGAAGTCCTATGGGTGCTTCTGCAAAGAAAATAGAGGAGCTCTGTGTGATGCCACTAACACACTAGAAGTCCTGTGGGTGCTTAATGCAAAGAAAATAGAGGAGCTCTGTGTGATGCCACTAACACACTTGAAGTCCTGTGGGTGCTTCTGCAAAGAAAATAAGAGGAGCTCTGTGTGATGCCACTAACACACTAGAAGTCCTATGGGTGCTTCTGCTAAGAAAATAGAGGAGCTCTGTGTGATGCCACTAACACACTAGAAGTCCTGTGGGTGCTTCTGCAAAGAAAATAGAGGAGCTCTGTGTGATGCCACTAACACACTAGAAGTCCTGTGGGTGCTGCTGAGAAGAATATATAGGAGCGCTGTGTGATGCCACTAACACACTAGAAAGTCCTATGGGTGCTTCTGCAAAGAAAATAGTGGAGCTCTGTGTGATGGGACTAACACACTTCAATTCCTATAGGTGCTTCTGGGAAGAAAATAAAAGGTCTGTGTGATGGGACTAACACACTTCAAGTCCTATAGTTGCTTCTGGGAACAAAATATAGGATCTCTGTGTGATGGGACTAACACACTTTCAAGTCCTATAGGTGCTTCTGGAACAAAATATAGCTCTGTGTGTGTGATGGGACTAACACACTTCAAGTCCTATAGGTGCTTCTGGGAACAAAATATAGCTCTGTGTGTGTGATGGGACTAACACACTTCAAGTCCATATAGGTGCTTCTGGGACCAAAATATAGCTCTGTGTGTGTGATGGGACTAACACACTTCAAGTCCTATAGGTGCTTCTGGGAACAAAATATAGCTCTGTGTGTGTGATGGGACTAACACACTTCAAGTCCTATAGGTGCTTCTGGGAACAAAATATAGCTCTGTGTGTTTGATGGGACTAACACACTTCAAGTCCTATAGGGTGCTTCTGGGAAGAAAATATAAGCTCTGTGTGTGTGATGGGACTAACACACTTCAAGTCCTATAGGTGCTTCTGGAACAAAATATAGCTCTGTGTGTGTGATGGGACTAACACACTTTCAAGTCCTATAGGTGCTTCTGGGAACAAAATATAGCTCTGTGTGTGTGATGGAACTAACACACTTCAAGTCCTATAGGTGCTTCTGGTAAGAAAATATAGCTCTGTGTGTGTGATGGGACTAACACACTTCAAGTCCTATAGGTGCCTCTGGGAAAAAAATATAGCTCTGTGTGTGTGATGGGACTAACACACTTCAAGTCCTATAGGTGCTTCTGGGAAAAAATATAGCTCTGTGTGTGTGATGGGACTAACACACTTCAAGTCCTATAGGTGCTTCTGGGAACAAAATATAGCTCTGGGTGTGTGATGGGACTAACACACTTCTAGTCCTATAGGTGCTTCTGGGAACAAAATATAGCTCTGTGTGTGTGATGGGACTAACACACTTCAAGTCCTATAGGTGCTTCTGGGAACAAAATATAGCTCTGTGTGTGTGATGGGACTAACACACTTCAGTCCTATAGGTTCTTCTGGGAACAAAATATAGCTCTGTGTGTGTGATGGGACTAACACACTTCAAGTCCTATAGGTGCTTCTGGGAACAAAATATAGCTCCTGTGTGTGTGATGGGACTAACACACTTCAAGTCCTATAGGTGCTTTCTGGGAACAAAATATAGCTCTGTGTGTGTGATGGGACTAACACACTTCAAGTCCTATAGGTTCTTCTGGGAACAAAATATAGCTCTGTGTGTGTGATGGGACTAACACACTTCAAGTCCTATAGGTGCTTCTGGGGAACAAAATATAGCTCTGTGTGTGTGATGGGACTAACACATCTTCAAGTCCTATAGGTGCCTTCTGGGAAGAAAATATAGCTCTGTGTGTGTGATGGGACTAACACACTTCAAGTCCTATAGGTGCTTCTGGGAACAAATTATAGCTCTGTGTGTGTGATGGGACTAACACACTTCAAGTCCTATAGGTGCTTCTGGGAACAAAATATAGCTCTGTGTGTGTGATGGGACTAAAACACTTCAAGTCCTATAGGTGCTTCTGGGAACAAAATATAGCTCTGTGTGTGTGAATGGACTAACACACTTCAAGTCCTATAGGTGCTTCTGGGAAGAAAATATAGCTCTGTGTGTGAAATGGGACTAACACACTTCAAGTCCTATAGGTGCCTCTGGGAAGAAAATATAGCTCTGTGTGTGTGATGGGACTAACACACTTCAAGTCCTATAGGTGCTTCTGGGAACAAAATATAGCTCTGTGTGTGTGATGGGACTAAAACACTTCAAGTCCTATAGGTGCTTCTGGTAACCACATATAGCTCTGTGTGTGTGATGGGACTAACACACTTTCACAGTCATATAGGTGCTTCTGGGAACAAAATATAGCTCTGTGGGTGTGATGGGACTAACACACTTCAAGTCCTATAGGTGCATCTGGGAACAAAAAATAGCTCTGTGTGTGTGTGGGACTAACACACTTCAAGTCCTATAGGTGCTTCTGGGAACAAAATATAGCTCTGTGTGTGTGATTGGACTAACACACTTCAAGTCCTATAGGTGCTTCTGGGAAGGAAATACAGGTCTGTGTGATGGGAATAACACACTTCAAGTCCTATAGGTGCTTCTGGGAACAAAATATAGCTCTGTGTGTGTAATGGGACTAAAACACTTCAAGTCCTATAGTGCTTCTGGGAACAAAATATAGCTCTGTGTGTGTGATGGGACTAACACACTTCTAGTCCTATAGGTGCTTCTGGGAACAAAATATAGCTCTGTGTGTGTGATGGGACTAACACACTTCAAGTCCTATAGGTTGCTTCTGGGAAGAAATAAAAGGTCTGTGTGTGATGGGACTAACACACTTCAAGTCCTATAGGTGCTTCTGGAACAAAATATAGCTCTGTGTGTGTGATGGGACTAACACACTTCAAGTCCTATAGGTGCTTCTGGGAAGAAAATATAGCTCTGTGTGTGTGATGGGACTAACACACTTTCAAGTCCTATAGGTGCTTCTGGGAACAAAAATATAGCTCTGTGTGTGTGATGGGACTAACACACTTCAAGTCCTATAGGTGCTTCTGGGAACAAAATATAGCGGCTCTGTGTGTGATGGGACTAACACACTTCAAGTCCTATAGGTGCTTCTGGGAACAAAATATAGCTCTGTGTGTGTGATGGGACTAACACACTTCAAGTCCTATAGGTGCCTCTGGGAACAAAATATACCTCTGTGTGTGTGATGGGACTAACACACTTCAAGTCCTATAGGTGCCTCTGGGAAGAAAATATAGCTCTGTGTGTGTGATGGGACTAACACACTTCAAGTCCTATAGGTGCTTCTGGGAACAAAATATAGCTCTGTGTGTGTGATGGGACTAACACACTTCAAAGTCCTATAGGTGCTTCTGGGAACAAAATGTAGCTCTGTGTGTGTGATGGGACTAACACACACTACAAGTCCTATAGGTGCTTCTGGGAAACAAAATATAGGAGCTCTGCCTGCCTGCCACGAACACACTACAAGTCCTATAGGTGCTTGTGGGAACAAAATATAGGAGCTCTGCCTGCCTGCCACGAACACACTACAAGTCCTATAGGTGCTTCTGGTAACAAAATATAGGAGCTCTGCCTGCCTGCCACGAACACACTTCAAGTCCTATAGGTGCTTCTGGTAACAAAATATAGGAGCTCTGCCTGCCTGCCACGAACACACTACAAGTCCAATAGGTGCTTCTGGTAACAAAATCTAGGAGCTCTGCCTGCCTGCCACGAACACACTACAAGTCCTATAGGTGCTTCTGGTAACAAAATATAGGAGCTCTGCCTGCCTGCCACGAACACACTACAAGCCCCTCTTTCTCAATCAATCTTTGTAACTGAATCTATCTAACTCAATCTCTGTAAGTGAATCTCTCTACCTAACTAAATCCAGCAGAGTGTCACAGAATCAGCCTGCTCAATCTGCGCCGCAACCGCATGTGACCGGCGCAGACGGCGTGGCGGCCTTTTATAGGGGGGGGCGTGTACTACAGCCCCTGAGCTGTAATTGGCTACAGGCGTCCTGCCTGTAGCCAATTATGGCTCTTCGAGTTTCCGGGGCTGTGATTGGCCAAGCATGCGGGGTTCACAGTGCATGCTTGGCCAATCATCAGCCAGCAATGCACTGCGCCGGCCGCGCCGGCCCGCAATGCATTGCGGGGCCGCTCGCATCTCACGAACGTGATGCGAGCGGCCAAAATAGTTCTGGGCTCGCCGAGCGAGCGAACGCCCGGTGCTCGATGCGAACGTGGGTTCGCATCGAGCACCGGGCCCATCCCTAATCAGCACGCTCCTTAGGAATGCTTCTATGCTGATCTAACTGCTGAATATCTGGTCTCTCACACATACCATCAGGGATTATGTTATCAGTTTTAGTCTAATGACTGTCACATGCAAGGCTCTTTTATACATCTCATGTTACCAGCACAGCAGCTGGACGTTGATTTATAACATCTGAGCTCCTATTGCAGCCATAGGGCCCTTTCCCCCTGCCATTGACTGTCCATTTTGACTGACTTCTTTAGTGCGTATGTGTTACATGTTGATAGCCTCATTTGGGGAGGTATACATTTCTGTCTCACCTAGTGCAGGTGCCTCATTCACCCACTGTGGCTTTAAGGTGGAGCACTGCACCTGGTGTTTTTTCGAGTGCTACTTTTGAGTTTTGGTGGGGTGGTTTAGGGTCCTCTGGTGTGTGGGGGGAGGTTTTTGTATAGGGGAGGATGGGCTTAGCTCTGCTCTAGGACTGAATCCTTTCCCTTTTTGTAAGGGTGGTCCTAGGTTCTAGTCTGGGAGGGGTCTTTTGGGGGATTCAGGTGGTTGTTCGGATTCATGGGGATAGTTTGGGTGGATATGCTTGTACTATCTGAGCCTACTGCTCAATAAATTTGTAGTATACTCATTTTGGTCTGTAGTGTTTATTTGTTTTTAATTTTTTCATGTTTATCTGTATTACATTACTTCCTGGTTCAGAGCTGTCATTCCCCAATTTCTGTGGACAGTGATGAAGCTGATCAAGTACAATCTCTGCTTATATATTGTGTATCAAGTCTGTTCAATATTTCTGGATTATTTCTGTCAAATAATGCACTCTCCTTTTTCATTTTAATCTGTTTATTGGTTTTCTTATCTTAATCCAAAAAAAGTACAAAACAACAACAGGTATGTAAAAAAATAGCATACTGTTAGTAAGGCACACAAAGTGAGAGAACATATCCAAGATATGAGGCAAGCAGGGTGAAAGTTCACATCCATATGACCATTGATGAGGGACATTCTTACATAATGCAAGAACATTAGTAGTATCAAAGAGACCTATGTATACATAAAATGATATTAAGTTTTCAAATACAGGCTGGGTTTCTAATACAGGTGAGACTTTAAGTGAATCATCATAAAAGACAGCCACTGTGTAAAGCTAATTCTAGTGGTCATAAACCATATAACTAGGGTTCTCAAAAACTGGTCAATAGAGAAAAGGGAACCAGAAAGATGCATTCTCATTTTTATTGCAACTTTTACATACCGTATATACTCGAGTATAGGCCCGACCCGAATATAAGCCGAGGCACCTAATTTTACCACAAACAACTGGGAAAACTTATTGACTCGAGTATAAGCCTAGGGTGAGAAATGCGCAGCTACGGTAAGTGGAAAAGAGGGTCAACAATGCCCATTTGCAGCCTCACTGTGCCCATGCAGATGGACACAGTTGACCGATTTGGGGCCCTGTATCTCAGGGTCACTTAGTGCTAGGAACCCCATCTTTAGATATGTTGTAGTGCTAATTCCACTGGGTTGGAATACAACATTTGGGGTTCCTAGCACCAAGTGTCCCCGAGATATGGGGCCCCCAAATTCGGGTCAGAAAATCTCAAGCACTTTTCTGCAGCAGAGAATGACATTTTCTGAACCGACTTTGGGGTCCCTGTATCTCGGGGCCACTCAGTGCTAGAAACCCCATCTTTGGATATGTTGTAGTGCTAGTTCAACTGGGTTTGAATGCCAAATTTGGGGTTCCTAGCTCCAAGTGTCCCCGAGATATGGGGCCCCAAATTCGGGTCAGAAAATGTCAAGCACTTTTCTGCAGCAGAGAATGACATTTTCCGAACCGACTTTGGGGCCCCGTATCTCGGGGCCACTTAGTGCTAGGTCCACTGGGTTGGCATACCAAATTTGGGACTCCTAGACCCAAGTGGCCCCGAGATACGGGGCCCCAAAGTCGGGTCGGAAATTTTTTTTTTTTTTTTGCTGCAGAAAAGTGCTTGACTCGAGTATAAGCCGAGGGGGGGGCACTTTCAGCACAAAAAAATGTGCTGAAAAACTCGGCTTATACTCGAGTATATACGGTATGTTAGTAAAACTGTACAAAATCTAATGATAATTACTTAGAGGTCTATTTATAAACATAACATATGAATCAAATAAATGTGTTCCGCTATCTCTTTGAACTCTTAATTATGAAAAATCATGTGTGAATAACAATCATAAATTGACATTAAAGATATAAAAAAAAATCACACCTATAGTGTAACAAAAAAAAAATTATATTATTTGACGGTATACAAAAAAAAGATAAAACTTTGCACTAAGACCTTTTTTAAGAAAACAGAATGGGTATATCCCTCTACAGAGCTGTCATCATTTGGCTTTCTCAAGGCAATTCTGAAGGGCCAATTCCTTCAAGTGCATAGAAATTGCATAGAACTAAAGGTTTTCAAAATTCAGGCTGAAATCCTGAAACAAAGGTTCATGATAGAGGGCTATGATTATTGGAATATTGAAAAATTACATACAGAAAATTTCCCTAACGGACCAGGGAGGTCTGTTAGCACCTAAGAATAAACATGTAGAAATTAGGGATGGGCCCGGTGCTCGATGCGAACCCACTTTCGCATCGAGCACCGGGCGTTCGCTCGCTCGGCGAGCCCAGAACTATTTTGGCCGCTCGCATCACGTTCGTGTGATGCGAGCGGCCCCGCAATGCATTGCGGCCGGCGCGGCCGGCGCAGTGCATTGCTGGCTGATGATTGGCCAAGCATGCACTGTGACCCCGCATGCTTGGCCAATCACAGCCCCGGAAACTCGAAGAGCCATAATTGGCTACAGGCAGGACGCCTGTAGCCAATTACAGCTCAGGGGCTGTAGTACACGCCCCCCCCCCTATAAAAAGGCCGCCACGCCGTCTGCGCCGGTCACATGCTGTTCCGGCGCAGATTGAGCAGGCTGATTCTGTGACACTCTGCTGGATTTAGTTAGGTAGAGAGATTCACTTACAGAGATTGAGTTAGATAGATTCAGTTACAAAGATTGATTGAGAAAGAGGGGCTTGTAGTGTGTTCGTGGCAGGCAGGCAGAGCTCCTATATTTTGTTCCCAGAAGCACCTATAGGACTTGTAGTGTGTTCGTGGCAGGCAGGCAGAGCTCCTATATTTTGTTCCAGAAGCACCTATAGGACTTGTAGTGTGTTAGTGGCAGGCAGGCAGAGCTCCTATATTTTGTTCCCAGAAGCACCTATAGGACTTGAAGTGTGTTAGTGGCATCACACAGACAGAGCTATATTTTGTTCCCAGAAGCACCTATAGGACTTGAAGTGTGTTAGTGGCAGGCAGGCAGAGCTCCTATTTTTTGTTCCCAGAAGCACCTATAGGACTTGAAGTGTGTTCGTGGCAGGCAGGCAGAGCTCTATATTTTGTTCCCAGAAGCACCTATAGGACTTGAAGTGTGTTCGTCCCATCACACACACAGAGCTATATTTTTTCCCAGAAGCACCTATAGGACTTGAAGTGTGTTAGTCCCATCACACACACAGAGCTATATTTTGTTCCCAGAACACCTATAGGACTTGAAGTGTGTTAGTCCCATCACACACACAGAGCTATATTTTGTTCCCAGAAGCACCTATAGGACTTGAAGTGTGTTAGTCCCATCACACACACACACAGAGCTATATTTTTTTTTCCCAGAAGCACCTATAGGACTTGAAGTGTGTTAGTCCCATCACACACACAGAGCTATATTTTGTTCCCAGAAGCACCTATAGGACTTGAAGTGTGTTAGTCCCATCACACACACAGAGCTATATTTTGTTCCCAGAAGCACCTATAGGACTTGAAGTGTGTTAGTCCCATCACACACACAGAGAGCTATATTTTGTTCCCAGAAGCACCTATAGGACTTGAAGTGTGTTAGTCCCATCACACACACAGAGCTATATTTTCTTCCCAGAAGCACCTATAGGACTTGAAGTGTGTTAGTCCCATCACACAAACAGAGATATATTTTGTTCCCAGAAGCACCTATAGGACTTGAAGTGTGTTAGTCCCATCACACACACAGAGCTTTATTTTCTTCCCAGAAGCACCTATAGGACTTGAAGTGTGTTAGTCCCATCACACACACAGAGCTATATTTTGTTCCCAGAAGCACCTATAGGACTTGAAGTGTGTTAGTCCCATCACACACACAGAGCTATATTTTGTTCCCAGAAGCACCTATAGGACTTGAAGTGTGTTAGTCCCATCACACACACAGAGCTATATTTTTTCCCAGAAGCACCTATAGGACTTGAAGTGTGTTAGTCCCATCACACACAGAGAGCTATATTTTGTTCCCAGAAGCACCTATAGGACTTGAAGTGTGTTAGTCCCATCACACACACAGAGCTATATTTTGTTCCAGAAGCACCTATAGGACTTGAAGTGTGTTAGTCCCATCACACACACAGAGCTATATTTTCTTCCCAGAAGCACCTATAGGACTTGAAGTGTGTTAGTCCACACACACACACAGAGCTATATTTTGTTCCCAGAAGCACCTATAGGACTTGAAGTGTGTTAGTCCCATCACATCACACAGAGCTATATTTTTTTTCCCAGAAGCACCTATAGGACTTGAAGTGTGTTAGTCCCATCACACACACAGAGCTATATTTTGTTCCCAGAAGCACCTATAGGACTTGAAGTGTGTTAGTCCCATCACACAGAGCTTTATTTTGTTCCCAGAAGCACCTATAGGACTTGAAGTGTGTTAGTCCCATCACACACACAGAGCTATATTTTCTTCCCAGAAGCACCTATAGGACTTGAAGTGTGTTAGTCCCATCACACACACAGAGCTATATTTTCTTTCCCAGAAGCACCCATAGGACTTGAAGTGTGTTAGTCCCATCACACAGACAGAGCTTTATTTTCTTCCCAGAAGCACCCATAGGACTTGAAGTGTGTTAGTGGCATCACACAGAGCTCCTATATTTTCTTTGCAGAAGCACCCATAGGACTTCTAGTGTGTTAGTGGCATCACACAGAGCTCCTATATATTCTTCTCAGCAGCACCCAACCCACAGGACTTCTAGTGTGTTAGTGGCATCACACAGAGCTCCTCTATTTTCTTTGCAGAAGCACCCACAGGACTTCTAGTGTGTTAGTGGCATCACAAAGAGCTCCTCTATTTTCTTTGCAGAAGCACCCACAGGACTTCTAGGACTTCTAGTGTGTTAGTGGCATCACACAGAGCATCACACAGAGCTCTATTTTCTTTGCAGAAGCACCCACAGAGCTCCTCTATTTTCTTTGCAGAAGCACCCAGGACTTCTAGTGTGTTAGTGGCATCACACAGAGCTCCTCTATTTTCTTTGCAGAAGCACCCACAGGACTTCTAGTGTGTTAGTGGCATCACACAGAGCTCCTCTATTTTCTTTGCAGAAGCACCCACAGGACTTCTAGTGTGTTAGTGGCATCACACAGAGCTCCTCTATTTTCTTTGCAGAAGCACCCACAGGACTTCTAGTGTGTTAGTGGCATCACACAGAGCTCCTCTATTTTCTTTGCAGAAGCACCCACAGGACTTCTAGTGTGTTAGTGGCATCACACAGAGCTCCTATAGTTTTCTTTGCAGAAGCACCCACAGGACTTCTAGTGTGTTAGTGGCATCACACAGAGCTCCTCTATTTTCTTTGCAGAAGCACCCATAGGACTTCTAGTGTGTTAGTGGCATCACAGAGCTCCTATATTTTCTTCTCAGCAGCACCCACAGGACTTCTAGTGTGTTAGTGGCATCACACAGAGCTCCTCTATTTTCTTTGCAGAAGCACCCATAGGACTTCTAGTGTGTTAGTGGCATCACACAGAGCTCCTATATATTCTTCTCAGCAGCACCCACAGGACTACCGACTACAATGGCTGGAAGACCGCCAAGGGGAGGCAGAGCGTGCAGAGCCAAGAACACAGGGCAGGCAGGCTCTGTTTCTAGTGGACGTGGCCGTGGACGTGGACGTGGTCGTGCATCGTCATCAGCACGTGGCCATGGGACACGCGCGTCTTTGTTTTCGGCAGCTGGACATGTGGAGCCGCATCATGCTGAAGGCTTGGTAGAATGGATGACCAAGCCCTCCTCATCCTCCTCATCCTCTCTCACCCAGGCTCAGGGTACTGACAGAGCATCATCAGCCACCCCTTCCCTAGACCCACCATGTCCTCCTGAGGAGTCCCCCGAACTCTTTGAGCACAGTGTTGGGTACATGCTCCAGGAGGATGCCCAACGATTCGAAGGCTCGGATGACGATACCCAGCTTGAGGAATCTGGCAGTACTGTTCCACCAGCTGCAGCTTACTGCCAGGTTTGCTCTAGTGGTGAAGAGGGAGGGGATGATGAGGTCACTGACTCCACGTGGGTGCCTCAAGGGAGAGAGGATGAGGAGGAGGAGGAGGAGGAGGAGGATGCGGCGTCACATGTCCAACGAGGCAGGATGCCCCCTGGAGGCCAGGTAGAGGCCAGCACAGCAACTGTACAACACCGCAGAGCTCCGCCTGTGCAGGGCGCTGCCTCTGCACGTTATCAGAAAAGTTCTTTGGTGTGGGCCTTTTTTGAGACGAGTGCAGCAGATCGCACCACTGCTATTTGCAATATTTGTCTCAAGCGTATCTCGCGTGGCCAAAACATCAGCCGCTTGGGCACCACAAGCATGACCAGACATATGGCGACCTGCCATGCAGCTCGTTGGCAGGCACACATAAAAGACCCACACCAAAGAACTAAGCGGACCTCTCCTTGCTCCTCCTCAGCTGGGATCTCCATCCCCACTACACCTTCAGTCCTCTCTGAAAGCTGCTCTGAGAGGACTGAAGGTGTAGAATTAGGTGTGTCACAACCAAGTACTTGCAGTACACCGACGTCCGATTGCAGCAGGCAAATTTCCCTGCCCCAGCTGCTGGACCGTAGAAAGAAGTACACTCCCAGCCATCCACATGCCCAGCGGTTGAATGCTAGCCTTGCTAAATTGCTAGCACTTCAACTGCTGCCTTTTCAGTTGGTAGACTCGGCCCCCTTCCGTGAGTTTGTTCAATGTGCGGTTCCTCAGTGGCAGGTTCCCAAACGCCACTTTTTCTCGCGGAAGGCGATTCCGTCTCTCTACCGGCATGTGGAGGGCAATGTCCAAGCCTCGCTGGACAGGGCGGTCAGCGGTAAGGTGCATATTACCGCTGACTCATGGTCCAGCAGGCATGGACAGGGACGGTACCTTTCTTTCACGGCCCATTGGGTCACTCTATTGGCAGCTGGGAGGGATGCAGGACAAGGTGCAGTAGTGTTGGAGGTTGTTCCGCCACCACGCCTCCAAAACGCGACTACTGCTACTGGTTGTGACACTCCTCTCTCCTCCACCCCCTCCTCTTCTTCTTCCTCCAGTGCTCTGTCCTTGGAACCAGCGGTGCTCCGTAGGCGTACAAGGGGCTACGCAAGTACGCAGGCAAAAAGATGCCATGCCGTGCTTGCGCTGGTGTGTTTGGGGGACAGGAGCCACACTGGGCCAGAGGTTCTGGCAGCTCTGCAGGGGCAGGCCGAGAGGTGGTTGACGCCACGTCAGCTTAAGCCAGGAATGGTCGTTTCTGACAATGGCACCAACCTCCTCTCCTCCCTGCGACAGGGGCAGCTCACCCATGTGCCCTGCATGGCTCACGTCCTCAACCTGGTGGTGCAGCGGTTCTTGGGCAGGTTCCCAGGCTTACAGGATGTCCTGAGGCAGGCCAGGAAAGTCTGTGTGCATTTCCGCCGATCTTATAATGCCAGTGCTCGGCTGACTGAGCTGCAAAAGGAGCTGAACCTGCCCAAGAACCGCCTAATATGTGACATGCCCACCAGGTGGAACTCAACGTTGGCCATGCTGCAGCGACTGCACACGCAGCAGAGGGCCATCAATGAGTACCTTTGCGACTACGGCACCAGGACAGGGTCAGGGGAGCTTGGTTTTTTTTCCCCACGTCAGTGGAGCATGATCAGGGATGCATGCACTGTCCTCTCACCATTTGAGGAGGCCACGAGGATGGTGAGCAGTGACAGTGCATGCATCAGTGACACTGTCCCTCTTGTCCACCTGTTGGAGCATACGCTGCGTGGGATAATGGACAGGGCACTTGAGGCAGAACAGAGGCAGGAAGAGGAGGACTTCCTTGCCTCTCAAGGCCCCCTTTATCCGGACAGTGTTCCTTCTGTCCCACCCATCACACAGGAAGAGGATGAGGAGGAGGAGGAGGAGGAGGAGGAGGAGGATTGTGTGAGCATGGAGGTGGAGCCTGGCACTCAGCATCAGCAGCAGCAGTCTTTTTTTAGGGATGATGTACAGTCCCAACAAAAACCAGTGGACTTGTACGTGGCTGGGAGGAGGTGGCTGGCGATCATGTCATCCTCAGTGACCCAGAAGACTCCGGACCGAATGCCTCAGCTAACCTACGCTGCATGGCCTCCCTGATCCTGCAAAGCCTGCGGAAGGATCCTCGTGTTCTTCGGATCAAGGAGAGGGACCATTACTGGCTGGCCACTCTCCTTGATCCGCGGTACAAGGGTAAGGTTGCGGACCTTATCTTGCCGTCGCAGAGGGAGCAGAGGATGAGACATCTCAGGGAGGCCTTGCAGAAAGGTCTGTGCAACGCGTTCCCAGAAACTGGGAGGCTACAAACTCCTGGTCCTGGGCGACGAGTTGCTGAGGCGTCGGTCAGTGGCAGAAGGAGCGGTGGGGAAGGTGGACGTCTGACCGATGCGTTCAGACAATTTTTTAGTCCGCAGCCCCAAGGAATGATCGGTTCCAGCAACCAACGCCAGCGTCTGATATACATGGTGCAGGAATACCTTGGGGCAAGGTCAGACTTGGACACCTTTCCCACCGAAAATCCTCTGGCTTACTGGGTCCTGAGGATGGATCACTGGCCAGAGCTTGCACAGTATGCAATTGAGCTACTGGCCTGTCCTGCCTCCAGCGTTCTTTCCGAACGCACATTCAGTGCTGCTGGAGGATTTGTGACTGATCATAGGGTGCGCCTGTCCACCGCCTCGGTTGATCGACTGACATTCATCAAAATGAATCAGTCTTGGATCACCACCAGCTACCAGGCACCTGAGGCGGATATAACCGAATAATTTTTAATGTCACATCCCTTCAAGACTGCCTATGCTGATGCTGAGTGACTGTCCTCTTATGTTCACTGACTATCCTCTTCCTCCTCCTCAATGATCCATGCCACCACACCAGTGCCTAAGGCACAATTTTTCAGCCCCTGTTTAACAGGGGCGTGTACTTACAATTTTTTAAAAAAAATGCTTCGCAACACGTGTGACTGCTGTGCTCCAAGTACAGTCTCTGTGAGGGCCGTGTTGCAGTGTTGTGGCACCAGCACCAGTGCCTAAGGCACAATTTTTCAGCCCCTGTTTAACAGGGGCGTGTACTTACAATTTTTTAAAAAAAAAAATGCTTCGCAACACGTGTGACTGCTGTGCTCCAAGTACAGTATCTGTGTGAGGGCCGGGTTGCAGTGTTGTGGCACCAGCACCAGTGCCTAAGGCACAATTTTTCAGCCCCTGTTTAACAGGGGCGTGTGACTGCTGTGCTCCAAGTACAGTTCTGTGAGGGCACCAGTGTTGTGGCACCAGCACCAGTGCCTAAGGCACAATTTTTCAGCCCCTGTTTAACAGGGGCGTGTACTTACAATTTTTTAAAAAAAATGCTTCGCAACACGTGTGACTGCTGTGCTCCAAGTACAGTATCTGTGAGGCCGGGTTGCAGTGTTGTGGCACCAGCACCAGTGCCTAAGGCACAATTTTTCAGCCCCTGTTTAACAGGGGCGTGTACTTACAATTTTTTTAAAAAAATGCTTCGCAACACGTGTGACTGCTGTGCTCCAAGTACAGTATCTGTGAGGGCCGGGTTGCAGTTGCAGTGTTGTGGCACCAGCACCAGTGCCTAAGGCACAATTTTTCAGCCCCTGTTTAACAGGGGCGTACTTACAATTTTTTAAAAAAATGCTTCGCAACACGTGTGACTGCTGTGCTCCAAGTACAGTATCTGTGAGGGGTTGCAGTGTTGTGGCACCAGCACCAGTGCCTAAGGCACAATTTTTCAGCCCCTGTTTAACAGGGGCGGGTAATTACAAATCTTGATCTAATAGTTCACAGCAGGGCCCATTCCTGCGCCCACCAAGAGTAACTATGAGGGCCTGCAGTCTTGTGGCAACACCGTCCACCACCACCACCGCCAAAGGCCCAATTTTCTGCCCTGTTCATCAGGTGCTTGCAATTACAAATCTTGATCTAATAACTCACAGCAGGGCCCATTCCTGCGCCCACCAAGAGTAACTATGAGGGCCTACAGTCTTGTGGCAACACCGTCCACCACCACCGCCAAAGGCCCAATTTTTCTGCCCTGTTCATCAGGTGCTTGCAATTACAAATCTTGATCTAATAACTCACAGCAGGGCCCATTCCTGCGCCCACCAAGAGTAACTGTGAGGGCTACAGTCTTGTGGCAACACCGTCCACCACCACCACCACCAAAGGCCCAATTTTTCTGCCCTGTTCATCAGGTGCTTGCAATTACAAATCTTGATCTAATAACTCACAGCAGGGCCCATTCCTGCGCCCACCAAGAGTAACTGTGAGAGCTTACAGTCTTGTGGCAACACCGTCCACCACCACCACCACCCCCAATTTTTCTGCCCTGTTCAACAGGTGCATGCAATTACAAATCTTGA
>CM053026.1:174516217-174558054 GCA_028564925.1 Lithobates sylvaticus
TTCTTTGGTGTGGGCCTTTTTTGAGACGAGTGCAGCAGATCGCACCACTGCTATTTGCAATATTTGTCTCAAGCGTATCTCGCGTGGCCAAAACATCAGCCGCTTGGGCACGACAAGCATGACCAGACATATGGCGACCTGCCATGCAGCTCGTTGGCAGGCACACATAAAAGACCCACACCAAAGAACTAAGCGGACCTCTCCTTGCTCCTCCTCAGCTGGGATCTCCATCCCCACTACACCTTCAGTCCTCTCTGAAAGCTGCTCTGAGAGGACTGAAGGTGTAGAATTAGGTGTGTCACAACCAAGTACTTGCAGTACACCGACGTCCGATTGCAGCAGGCAAATTTCCCTGCCCCAGCTGCTGGACCGTAGAAAGAAGTACACTCCCAGCCATCCACATGCCCAGCGGTTGAATGCTAGCCTTGCTAAATTGCTAGCACTTCAACTGCTGCCTTTTCAGTTGGTAGACTCGGCCCCCTTCCGTGAGTTTGTTCAATGTGCGGTTCCTCAGTGGCAGGTTCCCAAACGCCACTTTTTCTCGCGGAAGGCGATTCCGTCTCTCTACCGGCATGTGGAGGGCAATGTCCATGCCTCGCTGGACAGGGCGGTCAGCGGTAAGGTGCATATTACCGCTGACTCATGGTCCAGCAGGCATGGACAGGGACGGTACCTTTCTTTCACGGCCCATTGGGTCACTCTATTGGCAGCTGGGAGGGATGCAGGACAAGGTGCAGTAGTGTTGGAGGTTGTTCCGCCACCACGCCTCCAAAACGCGACTACTGCTACTGGTTGTGACACACCTCTCTCCTCCACCCCCTCCTCTTCTTCTTCCTCCAGTGCTCTGTCCTTGGAACCAGCGGTGCTCCGTAGGCGTACAAGGGCTACGCAAGTACGCAGGCAAAAAGATGCCATGCCGTGCTTGCGCTGGTGTGTTTGGGGGACAGGAGCCACACTGGGCCAGAGGTTCTGGCAGCTCTGCAGGGGCAGGCCGAGAGGTGGTTGACGCCACGTCAGCTTAAGCCAGGAATGGTCGTTTCTGACAATGGCACCAACCTCCTCTCCGCCCTGCGACAGGGGCAGCTCACCCATGTGCCCTGCATGGCTCACGTCCTCAACCTGGTGGTGCAGCGGTTCTTGGGCAGGTTCCCAGGCTTACAGGATGTCCTGAGGCAGGCCAGGAAAGTCTGTGTGCATTTCCGCCGATCTTATAATGCCAGTGCTCGGCTGACTGAGCTGCAAAAGGAGCTGAACCTGCCCAAGAACCGCCTAATATGTGACATGCCCACCAGGTGGAACTCAACGTTGGCCATGCTGCAGCGACTGCACACGCAGCAGAGGGCCATCAATGAGTACCTTTGCGACTACGGCACCAGGACAGGGTCAGGGGAGCTTGGTTTTTTTTCCCCACGTCAGTGGAGCATGATCAGGGATGCATGCACTGTCCTCTCACCATTTGAGGAGGCCACGAGGATGGTGAGCAGTGACAGTGCATGCATCAGTGACACTGTCCCTCTTGTCCACCTGTTGGAGCATACGCTGCGTGGGATAATGGACAGGGCACTTGAGGCAGAACAGAGGCAGGAAGAGGAGGACTTCCTTGCCTCTCAAGGCCCCCTTTATCCGGACAGTGTTCCTTCTGTCCCACCCATCACACAGGAAGAGGATGAGGAGGAGGAGGAGGAGGAGGAGGAGGATTGTGTGAGCATGGAGGTGGAGCCTGGCACTCAGCATCAGCAGCAGCAGTCTTTTAGGGATGATGTACAGTCCCAACAAACCAGTGGACTTGTACGTGGCTGGGAGGAGGTGGCTGGCGATCATGTCATCCTCAGTGACCCAGAAGACTCCGGACCGAATGCCTCAGCTAACCTACGCTGCATGGCCTCCCTGATCCTGCAAAGCCTGCGGAAGGATCCTCGTGTTCTTCGGATCAAGGAGAGGGACCATTACTGGCTGGCCACTCTCCTTGATCCGCGGTACAAGGGTAAGGTTGCGGACCTTATCTTGCCGTCGCAGAGGGAGCAGAGGATGAGACATCTCAGGGAGGCCTTGCAGAAAGGTCTGTGCAACGCGTTCCCAGAAACTGGGAGGCTACAAACTCGTGGTCCTGGGCGACGAGTTGCTGAGGCTTCGGTCAGTGGCAGAAGGAGCGGTGGGGAAGGTGGACGTCTGACCGATGCGTTCAGACAATTTTTTAGTCCGCAGCCCCAAGGTATGATCGGTTCCAGCAACCATCGCCAGCGTCTGATATACATGGTGCAGGAATACCTTGGGGCAAGGTCAGACTTGGACACCTTTCCCACCGAAAATCCTCTGGCTTACTGGGTCCTGAGGATGGATCACTGGCCAGAGCTTGCACAGTATGCAATTGAGCTACTGGCCTGTCCTGCCTCCAGCGTTCTTTCCGAACGCACATTCAGTGCTGCTGGAGGATTTGTGACTGATCATAGGGTGCGCCTGTCCACCGCCTCGGTTGATCGACTGACATTCATCAAAATGAATCAGTCTTGGATCACCACCAGCTACCAGGCACCTGAGGCGGATATAACCGAATAATTTTTAATGTCACATCCCTTCAAGACTGCCTATGCTGATGCTGAGTGACTGTCCTCTTATGTTCACTGACTATCCTCTTCCTCCTCCTCAATGATCCATGCCACCACACCAGTGCCTAAGGCACAATTTTTTCAGCCCCTGTTTAACAGGGGCGTGTACTTCCAATTTTATTAAAAAAATGCTTCGCAACACGTGTGACTGCTGTGCTCCAAGTACAGTCTCTGTGAGGGGTTGCAGTGTTGTGGCACCAGCACCAGTGCCTAAGGCACAATTTTTCAGCCCCTGTTTAACAGGGGCGGGTACTTACAATTTTTTAAAAAAATGCTTCGCAACACGTGTGACTGCTGTGCTCCAAGTACAGTATCTGTGAGGGCCGGGTTGCAGTGTTGTGGCACCAGCACCAGTGCCTAAGGCACAATTTTTCAGCCCCTGTTTAACAGGGGCGGGTACTTACAATTTTTAAAAAAAATGCTTCGCTAAACGTGTGACTGCTGTGCTCCAAGTACAGTATCTGTGAGGGCCGGGTTGCAGTGTTGTGGCACCAGCACCAGTGCCTAAGGCACAATTTTTCAGCCCCTGTTTAACAGGGCGGGTACTTACAATTTTTTAAAAAAATGCTTCGCAACACGTGTGACTGCTGTGCTCCAAGTACAGTCTCTGTGAGGGGTTGCAGTGTTGTGGCACCAGCACCAGTGCCTAAGGCACAATTTTTCAGCCCCTGTTTAACAGGGGCGGGTAATTACAAATCTTGATCTAATAGTTCACAGCAGGGCCCATTCCTGCGCCCACCAAGAGTAACTATGAGGGCCTGCAGTCTTGTGGCAACACCGTCCACCACCACCGCCAAAGGCCCAATTTTTCTGCCCTGTTCATCAGGTGCTTGCAATTACAAATCTTGATCTAATAACTCACAACAGGGCCCATTCCTGCGCCCACCAAGAGTAACTGTGAGGGCCTACAGTCTTGTGGCAACACCGTCCACCACCACCGCCAAAGGCCCAATTTTTCTGCCCTGTTCATCAGGTGCTTGCAATTACAAATCTTGATCTAATAACTCACAGCAGGGCCCATTCCTGCGCCCACCAAGAGTAACTATGAGGGCCTACAGTCTTGTGGCAACACCGTCCACCACCACCGCCAAAGGCCCAATTTTTCTGCCCTGTTCATCAGGTGCTTGCAATTACAAATCTTGATCTAATAACTCACAGCAGGGCCCATTCCTGCGCCCACCAAGAGTAACTGTGAGAGCTTACAGTCTTGTGGCAACACCGTCCACCACCACCACCACCCCCAATTTTTCTGCCCTGTTCAACAGGTGCATGCAATTACAAATCTTGATCTATTAACTCATAGCAGGGCCCATTCCTGTGCCCACCAGTCTTGTGGCTACACCAACATCTAATAGGGCAAATTTCTGCAGAGTATATACGCCAGGCCCCTACTTTCAAACATCCAACTTACAAACGACTCCTACTTGCAAATGGAAAGAGAAAACAGGAAGTGAGAGGAAATCTACCCCTAGGAAGGGAAATTCTATCCTGTTAGATTTAATTTGGGAAAAAGGTATCTCCTCTCTACTGATACTTTATCACCAATCCTTGTTTCAATTAAAACCCCACTTTTCCAAAAACATTTGTCATTGGGACGGAAAGTGAGGTGACATGTTCTGAACAGATGTGCAAAGACAGCAAATGTTACAGGGGTGATAACCCCTCCCTATGTTCTCCAAAAAGCTTAAAAATAGATTTTTTTGGGATGGAGCTACACTTCATAATGTACCTGTTCAGATTCTACTTAAGAACAAACCTAAAGCCGCAAGTGGTTTTAAATGGCTTCTTTTTTTCCTTTACAAATGTCATTTTGTGCAAGGACAGTTCTAAACACGGGAAACACATGCCACTTCACAGGCATACTTTAGACACCCCCCAGGTACCATATTTAAAGGAAAATTTCACTTTTTTTTTTTCACTTTATGCATCATTAAAATGACTGCTCCCGAAAAAACGTTAGTTTTTAAAAGTTCTTTTTGCATTGATATATGTCCCCTGGGGCAGGACCCGGGTCCCCAAACCTGTTTTTTATGACATTAACATGCATATTGGCCGTTGTAATTAGCACTTTTGATTTCGAACGTTCGCGTCCATTATAACGTATAGGGTTCGAAAATTTGCGCGAACTTTCGGTCCGTTCGAAGGTTCTGGTTCGAACCGAACCCGGGGGTGTTCGGCTCATCCCTAGTGCTGATAATAGACATTGTAGGGATTACAGAGGAGAGCGACAAGGCAGCGAGATTCCCAACAATATCCAGGTAACCTCAACCTGTGAGCAGTAACATCAGTGAACACTCAATCCCACATGTGGATATCATAAGTACTTACGGCTCTCCGTTTATGCTCCTCTCCAGGTGAGTAATGTCTGCTCTGCTGTTCCCAAAAAAACAGCTCTCCTTAGTGTAATTAAATCCTTCCAGGATTCACATGCTATGCGCTGTGCACTGTGTGCTGATCAACTGCTCCAGTCGTGTCTCACTGGTCTCTGAAGTTTTCTGTGTATGATTGAGTCATGCTAGATTCCAGATACTCCACTGCTGTGTGCCACGCACTATTCAGCTGATACATTCATAAGTGGCTGGTCTCCTCAATACACAGTCAGCTAATTGAGCCACGATGGAAATGCTTGAGCTCTCTGAAAAGATGGGGTGGTCAGGCCAGATGACAAATAGGGGGGCCTGACCACCCCATCTTTTCAGAGAGCTCAAGCATTTCCATCATGGCTCAATCAGCTGACTTGGGAGTGGTTTCCATTGTGACATCACATCTACCTATCTCATTTCTAGGTGATCATAAACCTGAAGTATCAAGAGTCAAGGAAAGTGGCAGCCATATTAGAGTCCCTAAAGATGATAGAGGATAATGTTTGACCTGTAAAGTTTTAATTAATATGAGTACAATATTATCTGGTTTAGATTTTAGTCTTAATAAAATGTATTACACTATGGTACCTTGTTTTGACTTTTATCATTGGCATGATCAGAGAATAACAATAAAAGTCTAGTGCTGCTGTAAATCCAAGGGAAGCAAAGAAAAGGCCATAAAGCACTGTGTGGAGGAGTGGAGCACGGTATAAGGCTGATATAGGCCTGCTTATTAGTTTATGAGGTCATTACATCTTGTGAGTGCATTGGATTTTGGGTGCAAGCACCGATGCAGAGACAATACACTGGTGGTGATACTCCAGTGTGTTGTAGTCCAAGTTTTGCCAGGAAGGAACATGGTGAAGGCACAAGAAAAGAGACTTTATTACCTTTCACATATACTCCCCTGTAGGAATTTTGGAAGTGCTAAATTTTGAAGGCAAAAGAAGAGACTTTATTACCTTTCACATATACTTCCCTGTAGGAATTTTGGAAGTGCTAAATTTGGTTTCAAGAAAAGACTTTCTATGATTATTTAACTAAACTTTTAAGTTTATTTGCAATACAATTTTTGTAAGACCGGCACAATATATTATTTGATTTGTAGTTCATGGGTTACCCAAATGAGGGGTAACCACAGTGGTTATTTTTCAGTTTACAGTACTGTAGTGCTGAAGTCGTGTCTCACTGGTCTCTGAAGTCTTCTGTGTATGATTGAGTCATGCTAGATTCCAGATACTCCACTGCTGTGTGCCACGCACTATTCAGCTGATACATTCATAAGTGGCTGGTCTCCTCAATACACAGTCAGCTGATTGAGCCACGATGGAAATGCTTGAGCTCTCTGAAAAGATGGGGTGGTCAGGCCAGATGACAAATAGGGGGGCCTGACCACCCCATCTTTTCAGAGAGCTCAAGCATTTCCATCATGGCTCAATCAGCTGACTTGGGATTGGTTTCCATTGTGACATCATATCTACCTATCTCATTTCTGGGTGATGGAACATAAACCTGAAGTATCAAGAGTCAAGGAAAGTGGCAGCCATATTAGAGTCCCTAAAGATGATAGAGGATAATGTTTGACCTGTAAAGTTTTAATTAATATGAGTACAATATTATCTGGTTTAGATTTTAGTCTTAATAAAATGTATTACACTATGGTACCTTGTTTTGACTTTTATCATTGGCATGATCAGAGAATAACAATAAAAGTCTAGTGCTGCTGTAAATCCAAGGGAAGCAAAGAAAAGGCCATAAAGCACTGTGTGGAGGAGTGGAGCACGGTATAAGGCTGATATAGGCCTGCTTATTAGTTTATGAGGTCATTACATCTTGTGAGTGCATTGGATTTTGGGTGCAAGCACCGATGCAGAGACAATACACTGGTGGTGATACTCCAGTGTGTTGTAGTCCAAGTTTTGCCAGGAAGGAACATGGTGAAGGCACAAGAAAAGAGACTTTATTACCTTTCACATATACTCCCCTGTAGGAATTTTGGAAGTGCTAAATTTTGAAGGCAAAAGAAGAGACTTTATTACCTTTCACATATACTTCCCTGTAGGAATTTTGGATGTGCTAAATTTGGTTTCAAGAAAAGACTTTCTATGATTATTTAACTAAACTTTTTAGTTTATTTGTAATACAATTTTTGTAAGACCGGCACAATATATTATTTGATTTGTAGTTCATGGGTTACCCAAATGAGGGGTAACCACAGTGGTTATTTTTCAGTTTACAGTACTGTAGTGTTTTTTTCCCCAGAAGCTCAGGATTGTAACTACTACTTGTATTCAGGCAATTGTATATATTGCATATAGTAAGCTCTAATGAGCAGGGCCCTCTGATTCTTCTAGTACAGAATTGTAATGTAACTGTGAAGTCTGCCTTTAGTTTGTTAAGTGCTGCGCAAACTGTTGGCGCTATATAAATCCTGTATAATAATAATAATAATAATACCTCTCACACCTGAGGAAGACAGTATAGCTGTACAAATAGATGCAAGGGTTTCTATTCATTAAAGGCACAGTTGCCGTTTACATGGCGATGAACTCAAAAATAAGCTTTTTAAAAACCTCCAGAGAATGTTTGAATAGTTGTAGGAAAATAAATTACATATACAGTTTTCCTTTAAATGTATAACGTGTTTATAATAATTTATACTTTTAGTGTAAAAAAAAAGGGATAATATTGCTTTTAGTCTGAATATCACAGAAGTAAAAAACTAAAAATCTTCATGCAATTTCAAAGTTTAACTTGCCCTTGAAAACTACTTTTTTGAAGTTAAAATGTTGACAGCATCTCCATTTAATTTGTGCAGTTTGCAGGCTTTGCTTTCCTTTTTTCTCATTCAGACAGCTATGAAAGAGGAGCAGCCTCTCAATTTCTCAGATCTTTGCCCTGTGGGAATTTCCCTTTATTGTTTCATACCAGTAATGACTAGATATCTTTCTCCCTTTTTAAATCACATTCAGAAAGATTCTATAGGGTTTCATAACCTTTTCATGTTCTAAAAAGTATTACTAGGGCTAAAATCTATATCTTATATATTACCCCAGTCAATGTAAAAGGTAAAAAAAAGAAAATGGTGAGTACAAAAATCAACATGGTCAAGAAGCTGGAAATGAAAGATGATCTATAATTTAACAATGCATACACTAAGCTGAACAAAGAGAAGCCAGACTTCCCAGCTCTGTGATGTTGTGTTTGAAGCTGCATCTGCTTTTGAAAGCAGGCTATGAAATGTACCAGTTGTAATAGTACATTTAAAAAGTGATATATTGGCTGTCATCTTTAATTCTTTTATCCAGAAATGTTTAATTTTACAGATTTAATTTCAATGCAGTCACAATAACAAACATTGTAATGCTATTTTGAATAAAAGGCTATCATAAATGACCTCAGAAGTACTGCAGAAACGATATCATGCCTAATACCTTGTATTTATTAAAGACAAGCACATTGAAAATGTTCTGATTTAATATCCTGGCTAGAGTCAGCTACTACGCTTGCATTTAAAGGAATAAATATATAATAAGGTTGGCTCTAGTTGTGTATGTGTATATATATATATATATATATATATATATATATATATATATATATATAGTATCTCACAAAAATGAGTACACCCCTCACATTTTTTGTGAATATTTTATTATATCTTTTCATGTGACAACACTGAAGAAATGACACTTTGCTACAATGTAAAGTAGTGAGTGTACAGCTTGTATAACAGTGTAAATTTGCTGTCCCCTCAAAATAACTCAACACACAGCCATTAATGTCTAAACCACTGGCAACAAAAGTGAGTACACCCCTAAGTGAAAATGTCCAAATTGCGCCCAAAGTGTCAATATTTTGTGTGGCCACCATTATTTTCCAGCACTGCCTTAACCCTCTTGGGCATGGAGTTCAACAGAGCTTCACAGGTTGCCACTGGAGTCCTCTTCCACTCCTCCATAACAACATCACAGAGCTGAGAAATAGGAAGGAGGGAGCACCCACAGTGCCACATCCGTAATGTATCAAGGGAAAACAAAGAAGATACCAAATAGATATCAACAGGTCGGACTTTTAAGGCATGGGAGCAAATAGGAAAGTAGAAAAAATATTTATTTTATTGAAAAATACAATATCATAACAGTGTTCGAAAACAATATAAAAATCATATGAAATTATATAATTTGTACATTGAGCCCTTGTGCATTGCGTCGCACAAGGGCTCAATGTACAAATGATATCATTTCATATGATTTTTATATTGTTTAATGTTTATATTGTATGCCTTAAATGTCCGACCTGTTGATATCTATTTGGTATCTTCTTTGTTTTCCCTTGACATCACAGAGCTGGTGGATGTTAGAGACCTTGAGCTTCTCCACTTTTCATTTGAGGATGCCCCACAGCTGCTCAATAGGGTTTAGGTCTGGAGACATGCTTGGCCAGTCCATCATCTTTACCCTCAGCTTCTTTAGCAAGGCAGTGGTCATCTTGGAGGTGTGTTAGGTGTAATTATCATGTTGTAATACTGCCCTGCGGCCCAGTCTCTGAAGGGAGGGGATCATGCTCTGCTTCAGTATGTCACAGTACATGTTGGCATTCATGGTTCCCTCATTGAACTGTAGTTCCCCAGTGCCGACAGCACTCATGCAGCCCCAGACCATGACACTCCCACCACCATGCTTGAATGTAGGCAAGACACACCTGTCTTTGTAGGCAAGACACACCTGTCTTTGTAATCCTCAACTGGTTGCCGTCACACACGCTTGACACCATCTGAACCAAATTAGTTTATCTGGTCTCATTAGACCAGAGGACATGGTCCCAGTAATCCATGAAATTAGTCTGCTTGTCTTCAACATACTGTTTGTGGGCTTTCTTATGCAACATCTTTAGAAGAGGCTACCTTTTGGGATGACAGCCATGCAGACCAATTTGATGCAGTGTTCGGCGAATGGTTATGAACACTGACAGGCTGAACCCCCACCCCTTCAACCTCTGCAGCAATGCTGGTAGCACTCATATGTCTATTTTCCAAAGACAACCTCTAGATATGAGGCTGAGCACGTGCACTCAACTTCTTTTGTCAACCATGGCAAGGCCTGTTCTGAGTGGAACCTGTCCTGTTAAACCGCTGTATGGTCTTGGCCACTGTGTTGAAGCTCAGTTTCAGGGTCTTGGCAATCTTCTTATAGCCTAGGCTATCTTTATGTAGAACAACAATTCTTTTTTTCAGTTCCTTTAGAGAGTTCTTTGCCATGAGGTGCCGTGTTGAGCTTCCAGTGACCAGTATGAGAGAGTGAGAGCGACAACACCAAATTTAACACACCTTCTCCCCATTCACACCTGAGACTCTATAACACTAATGAGTCATATGACACCGGGGAGGGAAAATGGCTACTATACAAGCTGTACACTCACTACTTTACATTGTAGCAAAGTGTAATTTTTTTCAGTGTTGTCACATGAAAAGATATAATAACATATTTAAAAAAATGTGAGGGGTGTACTCACTTTTGTGAGATACTGTATATATACTGTATATGGGCCATTATTGCACTACATTTTCCTTAGAACTTTATGATCCCCGTATTTACCATAGCTCATCTGTACATGAATGAGAGGTATAAAATTGGAAATAAATGTACTAGTCTGTATATGGTGCCTTTATAAGAGTTAAAAATTCCTAACAGTGTCCAATTTGTGGTTGTGCAATATTTGTTTTTGATCTCAGTAGTGTCTGTAGAATATACTCTATATGTATAATGAGACTCATTTACATATTTATCAAATACTAAGTAAAGAAGTCAGCACACCAAACAGTCTGACATTTTAAATATGCAAATATTATATCAAAATAATGTAAAATACATAGGGGTTGATTTACTAAAACTAGAGAGTGCAAAATATGGTGCAGCTGTGCATAGAAATCAGCTTCCAGTTTTTTTTTTTTGTCAAAGCTTGATTGAACAAGCTGAAGATAGAAGCTCATTGGCTACCATGCACAGCTGCACCACATTTTGTACTCTCCAGTTTTAGTAAATCAACCCCATGGTGTACAAAATAATGCATAATACAAATGTATAGTAGAGTGTACAAAAAACACATAATACATAGCAGTACAAAAAGTAGATACAAAAAGTACATAGAATAAACACAGGCCACAATCATCACTGGTACTTATCTATACATAGGAAAAGGTAAGCAAATATATAACAAAGTGGAGAGAGTGCATGTGTAAAATGTACAATATCAGAACACAATAGGAGGGAATGTTTAAACAGCAAGCACCTAGAAACAGGGAGGTGGGGTGCAACCATAAATGTTTTTGTGTTAATACTCCTTTATCAAGTCAAGTCCCACCTGCACTTTGCTGGCCTGAGCTCAAAATGACTCCAAACATCCTAGCCCCACCTCTTCCCCCTGGCCAGTGTGACACCACTTTTGGAGCCTGAAAGTTGGACAGTTATGATGTCACTTCTGGTCTGCACAGCTTCAGCAATAGGTTGCCAACCTCTGGGGACTTGGCAACTAGGGGTGGGACAACCCACACAGTGACGAGGGAGGCCAAGAAAAAGCCGGTATATAGCAGTTAAAGCAACACAAACACAATTTGCATGAAAAATTAAGATATATCAAGAACATATGTAGAAGCAACAAGGAAAGAACTGTCCATGAGGTGGAACTATATAATAGGGGATAGTACACCATCTCATCACTTTATATCTGAGTAGATCAATAATAGCAGAGGACTGATATCACCTATTAACTGACAGATCCTTGTCTTCATTTCTACCTTTATTGCAGAAACAGGGGAAGTCATAAAGAGTGTCTACAACACTTTTTAGAATTCCATTGTACCTCCGTACAATATATATATATATATATATATATATATATATATATATATATATATATATGTGACAAATATCAGTGTGGGCAACATATTCATGTACCTGCTGTAAACACGTGGGTTGAGTCAAGCACCATGTAATTTTGGGTTAAGCTTCACCATAAAACTCTGCCCACTCTCAGCATCACTGGTTGCTAGGAGGCTGTTGCTGTGAACTTGACAGTAGTATCATTGACTGTTTAGGGGGGGGAGTGATGGCAAATATGCCACCTGCTACACAGCGTACAGAGACAGGAACTCTCTCCCTTGTGTACCAACTTACAGTAGGTCTTAATTAGCTCCAGTTTCCATCTCGCACGCGTTATACACCCCAGACAACGACAGGCCATCAATCATATATCATGTCCCCCTCACAACAGAAAAAATCCCAAAATTCCGAAATTGTCTCAGAGTTTTGAGAATACTATTCCTCGCTGTACAACCTCCTGTCAACCCATGACCCTTCTTCCTCTCCCAAGACTGACCTACTTCAATATATACAGGATACAGCATTACCCACAATCTCTCAACCTGATACGGAAGCACTAGAACAACCTTTGACCATAGCCGAATTTGTAACTACGATCAAAGGTCTTAAAAATGTCAAGAGCCCAGGTCCAGACGGATATACTCCCCAATTCTACAAAAAATTTGCCCAACAACTGGCCCCAATTATGGTGAAGGCATTTAATGAGGTGGATGATACCCACCCTCTGTCACTTCAATTTCTTCAGGCCCAAATAGTCGTGATCCCTAAGCCAGGAAAAGACCATACACAATCCAGTAACTACCGCCCCATCTCCCTATTAAGCGTAGATCTGAAACTTTACTCCAAAATTCTAGCCACTCGCCTTGCCCCCCTTCTCCCCGGTATAATCCACAGTGATCAAGTAGGTTTTATACCAGGACGTGAGGCCAGGGACAACACCACGAAAACTCTTCATCTCATCTCGTATGTCAAATCACACAACATCCCAACCTGCTTGCTGGCACGTGACGCTGAAAAAGCGTTCGATAGAGTCAGCTGGCCATTTTTACAAGCGTCACTACAGCAAGTAGGCAAAGGCCCACGGATGATTTCTAAAATCATGTCCCTGTACTCACGTCCATCAGCAAGGGTCTCCGCCAATGGGGAATCCTTGGAAGCGTATAGCATAGCTAATGGCACGTGACAGGGTTGCCCCCTGTCGCCATTGTTATTTGCTATCACTGTGGAACACTTAGCACAAGCCATTCGCAATAACGATTCCATACACGGAATCCCCACCCCTTCAGCCCCCCGCAAACTGTCACTCTATGCTGATGACCTTCTACTGTATGTCACACAACCCCAAAACAGTATCCCTGCCATTTTAACTGAACTTGATAGATTCGGTGCACACAGTAATTTCAAACTAAACATCACTAAAACTGAAGCCCTGAATATCTCCCTCACACCCCAAGAATTAGACTCTCTTCGAGTATGATTTCCTTTTAGATGGCAAGCAAGATCGGTTAAATATCTAGGTACTGAGATCCCTAGAGACACACAAGACATTTACCCCCTAAATTTCAGCCTGCTACTGACCACGATCAGATGTTCCCTAGAATCTTGGCACAACCTTAAACTGACTTGGTGGGGGAGAATGAATGTAATAAAAATGGACATCCTTCCCAAAACACTATATCTATTTCAGACTCTTCCTATTCTCCTTCCTAAAGCTTTCTTTCTCTCCCTCCGCACCATGGTGGGCAAATTTGTATGGCAACACCATCCTCCCAGGCTTAAACATAAAGTTCTATGTGCCCCCTCTATCGAGAGATAGAGGGGGCATAGGCCTCCCGGACTTCCAAACATATCATAGTTCAACACTATTCTCCAGAGTCCTTGAGTGGTTCCCTAGGCCCCTGCTTAAACCCTCAATTTCCATTGAACAAGATATGGCCCAAACTGATTTGAGAGCCCTTCTGTGGGGATACAATACCAAATTTCATACACTGCAAGGGATATCTCCATTGACAACTGCAGCTCTCACTCTATGGTATAATAAGGCCAGTAAGCTTGCACTCACCACGGACCCAGGTCCTTTCTCCTCCTTATTTGACAATGCAGCCTTACTCACCTCCTTATCTAGAGAGAAACTGGGGACATACCACCGAGAACAGTGGCCTACAGCCAACCAATTTGTCCACCCCACCACGGGCCAATTTAGACCAAGTTCGGAACTTCCGATCCCTATTAACTCTGACTGGCTCTCTACACTTTCCCTGAATCACCTTAGTAAATCACTGCACCTATCAGGTCAGGTTCACAGACAACTCACTAATTTTGAGGAATGGTGTAATCTCTCTCAGACCCCTAGACACACCCTATCACTCATATACAAGGACATACAACTTCACCAGTGTGAATTCCTACCGGCATACACCTACAAATGGGCACGAGATCTGGAGGTGGAAATGTCCCCTGCCCAGTGGAATACCTCTTTTATTCACACCCACCAATCGTCCAGGTCGGGATTCACGCAGGAAAAGAACTATAAACTGATATCAAGGTGGTACAGAGTTCCATCCTCGGTACACAGGATGTTCCCCGCCGCAACGGATACTTGCTGGAGGTGTCACGGAGGAAGAGGATCATACATCCATATATGGTGGTGATATGTATCAAACTTCACTAACCCCCTCTCCCCTGATTGCTCTCCTATCCATCATCCCGGGTTCAATCCAATCGCAAAAAAAAACCTCCTGAGATTTATTCTTTCAGCAGCCAGGCATAACATATATCTTTATTGGAAAAAGGACTCCACCCCCCCCCCCCCCATATCAGGAAGGGTGAATATCCTAAATGATACAATGCTTATGGAAGAGATGCAGGCAAAAATGGATGACAGATATGACAAATATAACACTTTGTGGTCACTGTGGCGCCACCACTCTACATCCGATAGTTTCCTTTTCCTAGCAAAGGTTAGAAAATAACTAAGAATAAGAGATGGTATAGACCTGTCTATCACGGATAGACATGAACCGAGCTGACCCCCCCCCCCCCTATTTTCTTTCCTGTAGCCAACCCTTCCCAATCCATTCAGCACTTTTCCATAATGGATAGAGGTATCAATACAGGCCAAGCTCTGGGCGGTGTCCGATGAGAGATGACACTGCGCAGGGACAACTATGTGTATTTTCTGAAGAACCTTGCCCATAAGTTACAAAGAAGATTAACATAGTACTATGTTATGTATGCACTTTAGAAGGAACGGCTCACAATCCCTTCTTGTCTCTGCTTCACTTTACCCTTACCCCATCCCCCTCCCCACCTTCTTGGATACCCCCCCCTCCCATCCTATATATTTTAATGTCTATGTTATAAAGACTTGGTTATGCTGACGAAGTTTACTTGATTTGTATGTACGAAAATAATAATAAAAATATATTCAACCTTAATTAGCTCCAGTTTCATTATCTATGGAATGGAAGTACTTTATTTATTTTTAAATCTAGTGCAGTAATAATGGCACTTTGTAAAAGTGGCACTAATAAAAAACAACCTGAGTCTGTTGCATGTGTTGAAAAAAACTACAGAAATGGGCGTGTTTTTGATTCTGGCACAGGCCATTTTAACAAGCCATACTACCAGAATAGTGCAGATTGGAATGGAAGTCCTTACTGTGCATCCCCTGGCACTGAAAGGGCTTGCTCCTATCTCTAACATAGTTAAAGTCCCATCAAAGTTCCACTGCTTCCAGGTGTACAGTACATTCCCCTTACCTCCTACCATGCAATGCTTGGTGTTTGACTGACCAAACACAATGTCCTCAAGGAATGCTGAGCTATACTGTCTAACATAAAAGCAGATCCCTGTGCTAACTGAAACACTGATGGGCAGCCACTGCCAACTGCAGGAGTATTAAACACCAGTATACATAATGAACCTGGAAAACCTTACCTCATTGACCAACTGGAGAGACTTCCAGGATTTCCAATATCCAGCCTAAATTCACCAGTAGCTGTTAATAGTAGAACGATATTTCAATTCAAGTGAAAAACATAGCAGAGAGCAAAGAAGGTACAGTAAGGGTACGTGGCATATGTGGGAGGGGCTGGTCTTCAGTTTTCTATGTGCCTAGTGTCAATTTCTCCTGAAGGCAACAGTATAACCCACGAATGCTTATTGTCAAAATGCTTAATGTCAAAAGCAGTGTTTCTCAATGGAAAATAGAGAAATCACTAATTCTTGAAGTGTCACAGTGTAACATGGTGGACTTACACCAGCCAGTGCTAATCTTAGTTATAACACTTAAAATAATTGTTCATCTGAGTAAAATATTACTTTTGCTCTTTAGAGACAGTGGCCAGCTGCTCAATAGTATTTTCAAAGTCAGGAAATCCAGTTGGGCACCCTGTACAAGTTATTCACATACTGAGGATGTCTGGGGAAGGGAAAACCTATTTTTCCATAGTGGGGTAACTGATATCACAAGTATTCCTCAAACACGTGCAAGCAATTGCTTTGCAGTCCCATATTCAAGATGGAATAACTGAATGCCTGCAGGATTGCAGAGAAAGGAAAACATCACTTTACTTCAGCAAATATGTTATTAGGCGCAATCTCTGTCTCTCAATCCATAACATTAGGACCAATAAAGCTTAGTAGGAGTGTTCTGCAAACTAATATATCTAGAAACAGAAATTTTAAGTATGACACAGATTCTCCCTATCACTAAGTTAAAGCACATAACTCTTTTCCTCAGTCCAGTCCAAAAACCTAATGCCCAAGCCATCAAATTCAAACCAACAACTAATCTCTTGTCCCCACTACACTAACTGGAGGAAATATCAACAATCATTTGATAGAGGGAACAATAATTGTTAGGAGAATGAAATTGGATAATTTCTCCCTATTGGGGTGGCAACAACAGGAACAAGAACAGAGAGAAACTGAGAAACCTGTCCAATGAGGCAACCTGTTATGTTGGCTATGATGATAATGAGGTCTACTGAACCTCAAACAGGGTGGAGAGAACATGTATTTGTACAGAACACAGCACCACCCTAATTGCAACAAAATTCATAAGTCAGTGACAAAACAATCATATTTAGAGCTTGTGCCCCTGGCCAGACTCATTTACTCTCGCTACAACAGCCAACTTAAACAGATCAAGTTGAATAAACAGTTGTTAGCCTAGGATCCACAAAGCCTCAAAAGAGTTCTAACTAAGCCCTATAGCAGAGACTTCCACAGGCTCTACTGTATCCTGGTAGTTATTGGCTGTTGGACCTCCATTAAGCCATTAGCCTCTATTATGCTAATCTGTATCCCAAATAGTCCTAATAAAATCTTGGAAAGGTTTAAAGCAAATACACATCCTGGACCATTTTTTTTCACTACCAGAACCAAAATGTATTCATATTTCATAATTGCTACTGTGATGGAGATAGCTTCACAACATATGGCTACACTAATGTGTAAGAGAACACAATCAAGAAGCTACCATTTATACCTGTGCTATATTGTGCAGAGGGAGAAGTGATCTCATTAAATTTCAAAGGAGAATATGCGTAAGATTTATATCATTATTTAATTCTGTGCAATCATATGTTGGCTGTTGGACTGTAAAACATAGCCATTTGAAAATATTGATACTTGCACTTTGATAAACCAGCAATAAGGGATTGTCCATTGAAGCAGCATAACACTTCAACACCCCTCGTCACACCCTTTACACCCTTTGATTGGTTATGTCATTTTGGTAAATATCTTCTTCAGGGACAATAAAAGATGGCTGCATCTGCAGCTTGGTAGCCCTCACTTGACATGGAAACTGCTAAGGATACTGGAAGTTATTCACGAGAGAGAATGAGACTGTTAAGATCAGAATTACTAGTGAACTGGACTTTGCATAGGAACAAAAGACCAGGCAACCTTTGCTAAGTACCTTTCATTTTATCTCATTTTATGTTTCTGTTAAAATTGTCTGTTTTGTAATACTCCTCTTCTGCAAATATTTTCTTGCACCATTTTTTTCTTTTCTTTCATCAAAATCATATTTAAAAATGGTTAAGCTGGGTGTCCTAAATAAGAAATTAAAGAATCCTTGCTGCTTTAAAGAAAGCTACCATATTTTAAACTTCAAAAATTCCTGTCTGAGGGTGGCAGCAAGTGTCAAATACATTTCTTAAAGTTCAGAATTCCCTACAGCATGTGCTGTGAATGGTGTGTGTTCCAATAAAACACATGATGACTACTGTTTTTGTGTTTAAATGTTAACTGCAGAACTATCAGACCTCAGTCTGCTGGTGCCTAGGTTTCTGTGCCATGAGCTGAAATTTCTCTGCACAGGGTGAGGCATAGAATGCAATTGTCACATTCTTGTGGCAGTAGTGGAATCTGTAACTGTGTCCACACAATGACAACTGTCTTAGAGAAAATATCCTCTTACTTTGGAGAAATTTCCTCTGACTTCCTGCTCTGTCTGTGGAACATGAAGACAAGGTAAATCTCCAGGAGGGGACACAAACAACAAAAGTAAACATGACAGAGGTCTTAACTATCGCCTACTCTAAAGAACGTATATGGAACACAAGGGGATTTTCAAGGTGCCACAAAATCAAATCACTAAAATTCTATAAAAATATCACATTTTATTTGCATACAAAAATGTTAAACTCAATAGTTTAATAAAAACCATCACAGAAATTCAATGCAGATTTTGTTGTATGTGCAGTGACTTCAGCTCACCATGTTTCACCAATCAATGGCTTCCTCAGGAGACCTCTAAAGTACTGCATACATGTGCCACAACAGAGAAAACATAATTAATAAGTACACAATATATATAAAGTAACAACACAATATTTATATACTATTTTCCCAAAATTATGTAGCTGCTCACATCTGAACATATGGATACAACAATCTGAACACATGGATACAACAATATGAACATATGATTACAAACAATAGATATGGGTTAACTGAAGGGTCATCTTACCCAGGATGCCTGAAGGTTTAATAACGCTATAAGCTAAAAGCATAATAATACATAGATGGAATCATCTCCAGAAATATATCAGTAAGCCATAGTAGGGGTAGGGATCAAAAAGCATAAGCCTAGAAATAAAGGATTCAAATAAATGCTAGCCAACATAATTTCATATAGTGTAATTCTATGGTAGTAAACTTGTAAAGTCTACATATATTTTAATACCCACCACTCAAGTCAACATGAAAAAGAAATCATGCTTGATTAATCCTGTGACGTTGCAGACTCTAATCGCCTTGCTCCAATTGTAAGAAAAGACCCAATCATACTGGATCAAATCCCATACTGCCCCCAATGAAAGACTATCAATCTGGTATTCAGCAAAATGCTAAGAATAAACAAGAGGAAAAGGCAAAAATAAAGGAGCTAATGATAGAAAGCCCCCAGCAAACAGAGGCATATAGCATGAAGTTGTTCCATTATTGATGAAAATCCTTACTAATAGGAGCATCTGGATAGGGTTTAAACTCATGGCTCGATGCCATGGCCAGCTGATCTCCGCTATGTGAGCCCTCTTATACCCCTCCCATCTCGCCAGCATGAGGCGATGCCGAAGAGATGCGGATGCCCGAATTATGCCACTGCTCCAGTGCATTACAACCGTCTGAGGTAATGGCACATGCCCATTGACCATATTGGCAAAAAGCACTGAGCAAGACAGGATGGAGCTAGCACCCACGGGACAAATGGGAGCCACAATCTGACTGGATGAAAAAATCAGAGACAGCCAGATGGAAGGGACAACCTGAGGGTGAGTGGCTGATATGCACAAAGGTGAAAAATAGATGCCACCTACAATGGGCCAACATGCAGATGGAACCTCTGCCATCCCCCCAGCCCTGGGCATCTGTATAGCCGCCCATCTCCCTAGAACCAAACAATCAAATTAAGTATACATGTCAGGAACCGTGTCATTGCTTGGTTCACCTGCTTGTGGCACTGTTGCCTTTAGCACCAAAGGGTGTAGTTCTGGTGGCCACCAGTGGGTCTCCCAGCTGAGATATTCACTGACAATCAAGCCACACCTGATGTGGGACTGCTGGACTATATAAGCCCACCCTTCACCAAGGCTCAGGGCTTCATAATTCCCCCTGCAAGCCTTATCCCTGCCTGAGCCTGATCCGTTCCTTGATCTGTTCCTGTCTTTTGTCCTGGACTCTGTATCCTGTATCCTGACCCTGAGACCTGTCCCCTGATGCCTGCTCCCTGCTCCCATTTCGGTCTGTTCCCTGTACCTGGCTTCTGTTCCCCTTTCCACGTATCCCTGTTGTTTGCCTATGTGTTTTTCCTTCATTTGTATAAAGTAGTTAGTTAGCTAGTTAGGTGTTATTGGGGTTTGCTGTGTTCTTTGTATTCATTACTTGTTTATGGTTTGCTGTTGTTTGGTTTGCATGTGTGTCTTTATATTAATAAATATACCCTTTTCATTTACTTTTGTTCCTGATTGCTTAATTGCAGCCCATCGATCTGATCACCCCATGCTGGATGCCTGTATATGGCGTCCCTGACAGAATTCTGAAGCCATACAATCAGATCAGCTGCACCTGGGAATTAGGTCTGAGCACTTGCTCAATTACTTCAAGATGCATCTGGAAGAGATTCTGTATTTTTCACTCTTAGCAACAGATGACAGAGATTTTTGCTATCAGACTTTGAGAGAGCATACTAAAGAGCAGTTATTGGAATGTATCCGTCTGGCTCACGTTTTCATTGATCAGGGCAGTTTTCTGTTTAAGGACGTTCAGCCACTCATTCAGATTTGTGCAGAGTAGTCCCTGTCTAATGCCTCTAGTGGAGTTGATGATTATACACCTATACACTTTTAGTGCAGCTCAGGTGGAGTCTTTGGTTTGGCTATTGGAGGATGACTCAGCCTTTTTCTTTGAGCAATACTCAGCTTGTCCTCCAAAGGTGCTTGTGGAATGTATTGATTCAGTGCAGTCTCTGGTCAGACAAGCAGTGTGCAAATCAGATTTTGTGCAATCATTATCACAGGCCTGGTCAAGTTTGTTGTACTTAGCCTCTGTCAGCTCCCAACCACCCATTTCTGTGGCTAACTACCAGCCTGCTGGGATGTCTTCCTCTCCTTCACCCACAGAAACCAATATACTCTGATACCAACTTAGTACCAGTACCCTGTTTCCACCTGCTTCACCTACCCTGCCTTTAATCCTTCTACTTCTCTGCCACCTGCAACAGTTCTGCTAAATCTCCCCTCAACAACTGCTCCCTCTGTTTTACCATCCTTCCGCTCTTTGCTTCCACCAGCTGTACCCACTACCCACAGCCCTGTATCCACATACAAGTCTTCAGTGGCTAAACCCAAAAAGAAACAGAAGTTTTTCCCAACCTATACATTCCTGCCATTATCCAATCCTGCCTCCACACCAGCCAATCTGCTCCAGCCTGTTGTTCCAGTGCCCACTGTCCAGACAGTTGTGCCAGTGTCTCTGCCCACTGTCCAATCTGATGTTCCAGTGCCTGCTGCCCAGTCTGATGTTCCAGTGCCTGCTGCCCAGTCTGATGTTCCAGTGCCCGCTGTTCAGCCTGATGATCCAGTGCCAGCTGTCCAGTCTGATGTTCCGTGCCAATTTTACAGTCTGATAATCTAGTGCCCGCCTTCCAGTCTGATGATCTAGTGCCCGCCTTCCAGTCTGATGTTCCAGTGCCCGCTCTCCAGTTTGATGTTCTAGTGTCTGCTCTTCAGTCTGATGTCCCAGTGCCCGCTGTGCAGTCTGTTTTGCCAGTGCCTCTGCCTACTGTCCAATCTGATGTTCCAGTGCCCACTGCCCAGTCTGATGTTCCGGTGCCTGCTGTCCAGCCTGTGGTTCCAGTGACTGCTGTCCAGCCTGCTGTTCCTGTGCCTCTGCTTGCTATTCAGCCTAATCTGGTGCCCGCTTTCCAGTCTGATGTTCCGGTGCCTGGTTTCCAGTCTGATGTTTCAGTGCCCAATTTCCAGTCAGATATTTCAGTGCCCGCCTTCCAGTCTGATGATCTAGTGCCCGCCTTCCAGTTTGATGTTCAGGTGCCCACTTTCCAGCCTGATGTTTCAGTGCCCGCTTTCCATCCTGATGTTCCAGTGTCCACTGTCCAGACTGTTGTGCCAGTACCTCTGCATGCTGAACAGTCTGATGTTCCGATGCCCACTTTCCAGTCTAATGGTCAGGTCTCTGCTTTCCAGCCTGATGTTCCGGTGCCCACTTTCCAGTCTGATGTTCCGGTGCCCACTTTCTAGTCTGATGTTCCGGTGGCCACTTCCCAGCCTGATGTTCCGATGCCCACTTCCCAGCCTGATGTTCCAATGCCCACTGTCCAGCCTGATATTCTGGTGCCTCTGCCTGCTGTCCAAACTATTGTTCTAGTGCCTGCTGTCCAGCCTGTTCCAGTGTCCGCTGTACAGCCTGTTATTTCAGTGCCTCTGCTTGCTGTCCAGCCTGTTGTTTCAGTACCTGATGTCTAGCCTGATGATCCTATGGCCGATGATATGCTTGATGATCCAGTTCCTGATACCCAGCCTGACGATCCAGTTCCTGGTGGTCCCCTTCCTGATGTCCAGTCTGGTGGTCCTGTTCCTGATGCCCTGTCTGGTGGTCCCGTTCCTGATGCCCTGTCTGGTGGTCCCATTCCTGATGTCCTGCCTGGTGGTTCTATCCCCGCTACCTGGCCTGATTTGCCTCTGCCCACTGCCCAGCTTCATGTGCCTCTGCCCGCTGCCCAGCTTGATGTGCCTTTGCCTGCTTCCCAGCTTGAGGTGCCTATGCTCACTGCCCAGCTTTATGTGCCTTTACCAACTGACCAGCTTGATGTACCTCTGCCCGCTGCCCAGATTAATGATCCCACTGCCCAGCCTGACGACCCAGAGCCCGCTGCCCTGCCTGATGACCTGGAGGCTGCTGCCCAGCCTGATGACCCAGAGCGTATTACCTAGCCTGCTGAGCCGGTGCTGAGCAGGTGCAAAGAGGTCCGCAGACTTGGTGGGGGATCCTTTCAGGGCTTTTCTGTAGCCACATGGACTGTCAAGTCAAGGGCAGAATGGAGCATCCAGAGGCCAATCCATAAGGGGGGGAACTGTCAGGAACCATGTAATTGCTTGGTTCACCTGCTGGTGGCGTTGTTGCCTTTAGCACCAAGGGGTGTCATTCTGGTGGCCACCGGCGGGTGTCTCCCAGCCGAGATATTCACTGAAAATCAAATCACACCTGATGTGGGACTGCTGGATTGTGTAAGCCCACCCTTCACCAAAGGCTCAGGGCTTCAGAATTCCCCCTGCAAGCCTTATCCCTGCCTGAGCCTGATCCATTCCGTGATCTGTTCCTGTCTTTTGTCCTGAATTCTGTAACCTGTATCCTGACCCTGAGACCTGTCCCCTGATGCCTGCTCCTTGCTATTATGGTCTGTTCCCTGTACCTGGCTTCTGTTCCCCTTTTTGCTTATCCCTTTTGTTTGCCCATGTGTTTTTCCTTCATTTGTGAAAAGTAGTTAGCTAGTTAGGTGTTATTTGGGGTTTGCTGTGTTCTTTGTAGACATTACTTGTTTATGGTTTGCTGTTATTTGGTTTGCACGTGTGTCTTTATCTTAATAAATATACCTTTTTTCACTTAGGCCCCTTTCACACTGGGGCGGTTTTCAGGCGGTACAGCGCTAAAAATAGCGCCTGTACACTGCCTGAAAAAAATGGCCCCATTCACTCCAGTGTGAAAGCCGGCGGGCTTTCACACTGGAGCGGTGCGCTAGCAGGACGGTAAAAAAAGTCCTGCTAGCAGCATCTTTTGAGCGGTATAGGAGCGGTGTATTCACCGCTCCTATACCGCTCCTACCCATTGATTTCAATGGGACACCGCGGTAACACCGTGGCAATACCGCCGCAAAGCGCCGCTAAGGTGGCGCTTTGCGGGGGATTTTAAACCCTTTTTCGGCCTCTCGCGGGGGGTAAAACCGCAACGCGAGTGGCCGAATCCCGCGGCTAAAATGACGGTAAAGCAGCGCTAAATCGAGCGCTGCTTTACCGTCGCCGCGGCTCCCACCCCAGTGTGAAAGGGGCCTTACTCTTTTGTTCCTGATTCCTTAAGTGCAGCCCATCAATCTGATCACCCCATGCTGGATGCCTATAAATGGCGTCCCTGACAATACATCAACAAAAAAGGAGTAAAGAAAACAAAAGACATATTAACATACTATTGTTTAACAACAAATGTCTGTCTAAAATGTTTGTCCTTACATATAATTAGGGTGCATTAAAAACTCACAATACTGTATATGCATCTTAGTGCATTTGTGTGTGAATACAGTACAAATCATTCAGGCTGTTTTTCTGTAACATACTGCCCTCTCAGTTACAAAGTCGGCAAAAAGGCTTAAATCTATTGACATTTTATGGCTTTATGTATCTTAAGGACTCTCTGTACTTAAGTTTTCAAGGTGTCTATCTATCACAGCATTTAAGATGAAGTTCCAGACTCCCTGTTGATATTCTAGATTGCTGTTAAGGAAATGAAAACACTGCAGTACCCTAGAGATATAAGAAGGCAGCTGGTGACTCAATCTTGATAACCAAGAGATCGGCTTTGTTTAAACTGACTTTTTAAAACATCATATTTTACTATTACTGCAGCTTTCTAGATTTAAAGGTGTTTTAGAACATATTTATGAGACAGACAATGTTTCCATATAGTGTATATAATACAGGGAAGCCAGTTGTACAGTTCAAGCTTTGTGGTGTAGTATTCCAGTGGCTTACATGAGCCAGCTGTTTGTCTGACATTCCAGGCATTTCTCCACGAACAGAATTCTGGCTTCCAACCAACTCTGTACAGTTAAGGCAGCTGTGTACTCAATATAAACTTTCTTGTTTTGAGACTTTAAACACAACTAAACCTTGATGAAGATGTTTCTTTTGCTAAGTAGAAATTAGATCCACTCAAAGTATGGGTTACTTCTAAAGCCAGAAAATAGATGTGTTCCCTGGCTGAAAGTTGTGGAAACAAAGAAAAAAGCCAAGGAAGCAATATACATAATTGATGGTGTTAGAGTATTTAATGTGTTGTAAAGTGCTTTGTGCCAAGAAAAACCTAAAAGGTCTTTGCTGGGGTGATTTAAGTGTTAACTATATAAACCATACAGTATACTTCAAAACACACTTGTGGCATATTTATTAAGCATGTGTAACTTTCCCTGAAAAATCACTGATGGTGAATCTGTCATTTAAAACATATGTACTAGGTACATTTGAAAGATGTTATACTAAAGTAATACGTTTTATTCCAGTATAAAGCTGGCCATACACGGGTCGAATTTCGAAAGAACTTTCTTTTAAAAATCTTATCCAAGAATTTTCGTATGAATTTCGCACCATGAGTGGGCTGCAGCAATGGCCGATTTTCGTGCGGCCATCGAATTTTAAAAATCCGACATGTTGGAAATTTTTTAAAAAAACTAACGATTTTCAAACCAATGATGGGAGAATCGCGCGAGAAATGTAATCTAAAAAGAAATGCGCATGTGCAAGAAAAGAAAATTCCCGGAAAGAAAAGAAGATTCCCGGAAAGAAAAGAAGATTCCCAGAAAGAAATGAAGATTCCCGGAAAGAAAAGAAGATTCCCAGACACGAAAATTATTTTCTGTAGGAACATTAGGTGAAATTGAAGGTTTGGTTGGTCGAATTTCGAAATCAATAGTGGCGCCATCGAATCACAAAACGCACAAATTTTCTGAATTTCAAAAGAAAGTTCTTTCGAAATTCGACCCGTGTATGGCCAGCATTAATGTAGGATGCAAATAATCAATGCAGCATACACCCTACCTCAAGCTCTCTGTAACATTACAATGCAATAGTATCACACTAGCTATATACATTATTCCCAGAAGTGACATACACAAAGTACTGAAAAGTAAAAAGACATAGTAACCAATCAAGAAAAATTAATAATAAAACAAAGTTACATAATGTCACACTTGAACACCAGTTCTGATTCAGAACAAAATTTTACCCTATCATAAATAAATACATTTTTACGCTTTGAGACCTACCCCTGAATTAGGACTAAAGGGACTTCTTTAACAGAGACACCAGATGGTTTCCATGAGGGAACTCTGCTTCTCACCATGAGCTGGCTGGGACCAGGGATGAGTCAACAGTTTACTCTGAACCTAGGTTTGGACTGAATTTTGGGTGTTCAGATGAATGGTCTACTTTTTGACGACCATCCCCCTATATTGAAATACATGACAGTTTCTGCTTTCAGTGCTTTCTACATAATTTGCAGGTGCTGACAATAGTCTCTATCAACCACTGACATTACCAATATCATTGACTTACTGGGATCCCAGGCCTTGTAAGCAAAGGGGTGGAGATAGTGGTGACATCACTGACATGACAATGACCTGTTGCTGACACAGATAAAGCTGCCATTTCTTAACAGCACATGATTGCGTACTATTGAGGTCCTGTTTATTGCACCACATCACCATATTTTGAAGTGCGCCAAAACACCACATTGTCAGTCCCCCTACTACTTCCATATCTGCTAATAAAAATGAAGTAATCCCATATTATTTTATATACAGCCAGAGTAAGCAGAGAAGGTAGTGGATTGAATAGCCAAGCCTACATCATCCTTCTCCTCCTCCTATGTGCAGAGTAGGCCAGTGTTATCAGATGCAAATACACTAGCTTCTTTCTCCTGCAGTTGACCTAAAAAGTGTAATTCGGAAATCAGCAAAAAAAGGTAAGCACACCATTAGTAATTTCCTGCAAGAGGATGTGCAGAAATAAATTTTCATCAGATATTAAGGAAGAGACCACCAGAAGCATAAAAGTAGGAGGGAACAAGCAGGGAGAAGCAATTATAAAATCTAGAGTGTGGCGCAGTGAGTGAAAAAATTATGGAAAATAATCAAAACATATAATGGTCAATCAAGAAATGTTCATTCAAACAAAGTGACGGTGATTTCCGCGTGAAGCAAAAAGTTCCATGTGGATAAACAAACTAATAATGAACAATCCAAAACTGTGCTCCTGATCTGCTTACCAGAACCCGGTGGTATATGAGCGGTGTTATCATATAGTGCCAGAGGTTGATGCGATCATCCACATGAACGAAATCCAGAGCCCAGTGTTATCATACAGTGTTGGAGATGGTTACGATATCACACTTGAACGGAATCCCTCAACGAATGGAACAGGGTTCACAGGATGGATAGAGGTATACTGAAGGAATCTCCCACAGAATGAAGGAAAGAAAAACAGCCAATAGTGAAGCCCGTAAGGTCAACTCAAATTTATTAAAAAGGATCTACTTACATCAAACAGGTTGATAATAGGGCATGCATGAAATAAAATCCGCGTACTTGCATCGGCCAGCCTGACATGTTTCATCCAATGGTGGATATCATCAGAGGCATCATCAGAGGGAGAAGCAATTGCCAGTGATGTTTCTGAAGGTGCAGCTTACTGCTGAGTGGGTTAGAGTGTTGAAGAGGGTGAGGATGATGTGATGGAAGATCATACATGGTTACCCAAGATTGTAGAGGAGGAAAGTGGGAAAGAGGCACAATATCAATAAGGCAAGATGTCATCCTGAAACAGCTTGGAGGGATAATGGAGGGAGTAGTTGCCCTATTCTACTGGATGGCACTGATCCATGGATGCAGACCACTGGCATTCACATGTCTGCTATGTAAAGCTTTGTACATAGGGGCCTTTCTTCAGAAAACTGCTGTGGAAAATACCATATTGCTTTTCAGCCTCTGGTTGCAGTGTATCAAGTTTGGTAAATCTACCAGTTATTTGGGTAGCACATTCTTGAGGAGACACATGGCTGCTCACCACAAAGCTCAATGGGAGCAGCAAATACATGATACTATTTAGCAAGAAAAGGTCTGCAATCCTCCTTCTTATTGCTCTCTTACCACTCTTGCCCCACTCAGCCAGAATCGTTATTTGCATCTGCTGCACAATTGGAGGCCTCAAGTGATAGGGATGGTAGTTTGATAGAGCAGTGGTTATTCAACCTCAGTCCTCACGTACCCCCAACGGGCCATGTTTTCAGGTTTTCCTTTACTCTGCACAGCTGCTTTAAATCAATATCAATGACATGGCATTGATAAGAGCTATTTTATCTAAGGGAAGTTCGCAAAACATGGCCGTTGGGGGTACTTGAGGACTGAGGTTGAGAACCACTGTTATACAGGGATTTGAGAGACCCACCTTATGGCAAATCAAGTCAGAAAGAGGGTCAGCATGGAGCCATGCAGAGTAAATACAAGTATAGGTTTCAATCTTCCTGTAACTCCATCCTGCTGTCTCTTCCTCTACCTTCTGAAGCATAGGACAAATTATTCGCCCAGTCACCCCCTTGCCCAGCGTCTCAATTACAGCTTGACAATACTGCTGTCTTTATAGCTGCTCCTGATCCAGCCAGTTAAGTCTGCACCTTTCCGTGACTTTGCAGGCTGTGCTGCACCACAGTGGCAGATACCCAGTCACCTTTTTTTTCACCCAGAAGGTCATCCCTACCCTCCCCAAGCATGTGGAAGGTAATGCCTTAATTTCGTGCTCTGCACCATGGTTTATTTGACCACAGATACGTGGTCCAACAAGCATGGACAGGTACATTACCTCCTTCATGGCAGATGGGAAGGATGCAGGATGAGGCACACCATTGGATCTAGATATGCCTCCTTGTGTCATGCAACTTGGTAGTCGAGACAGCGCAGTCACATAAACCCCCCACTCCTCACTGGCCTCATATGGTGAATCATCAGAAGCTCCCACCTGGAGAGGTTCTGCCCAAGTGACAATGAGCCTATGCAAAATAGGATGTCATTCTGATTTGTAGAGGGGCAGGGACCACACTGGGGCAGAAATTCTCTGAACTCTTCAGGGGCAAGCCTAGAGGTGTCTGACCCCATGACATCTTGTGAAAAGGAAAGGTCATGTGTGACAATGGCATCCACCTCCTGTCCTCACTTTGGCAGGGAAATTTCACGTACATGTTATGCTTGGCACACATCCTCAATCTGATGGTGCAGTGGTTCCTACCAAAGTAGGCTTCCATAATGTCCAGCTGCAGACCCAGAAAAGCGTGCTGCCACTTCAGATGGTCATACCCAGGCAGGGTTTTTTAAAAGCAGCAATACAACCTGCCTGCCAACTGCCTAATATCTGATATGCCCTCACACTGAAACTCAGCCTTGGCCAGGCTGAGGTGCCTGTACTTGTATCAGCAGACCATCCATGAGCATTTGTGCAAATGCAGGACAAGGAATGGCTCTGGGGATCCTGTTGCTTTTTCCCAAGTCAGTGGGTTCTCATTCAAGATGTGTGTGCCTTGTTGTCACTGTTTATAGGGGCAACCAGAATAGTAAGTTACGATGAGTTTCAACAACACAATCAACAACACAACAAGATCAACAACACAATGGGGTTGAATTTATAAAGGCAAATCCACTTTGCACTACAAGTGCACTGAAAGTGCCCTTGTAAGTGCAGTCGCTGTAGATCGTTGTAGATCTGAGGGGAAGCTCTGAAATGAGGTGAAGCTCTGCTGATTTTATCATCCAATCATGTGCAAGCTAAAATGCTGTTTTTTATTTTCTTTGCATGTCCTCCTAGGATCTACAGCGACTTTACTTCCAAGTGCACTTTCAGTCATATGAAAGATGATATGATTTGGATTAAAGTTCACAATTCAAACCCAGACACATTTACTTCTGAACACTAGACTAAGGAATCACAAATTTGGCCTCTACTAGCTTGAGGTGCAAAAGCGAGTTATAATATATCAACCTACTCCTGGGCTTATTCCATTTTGCTCAACACAACAGGCTACTCTTGCTGTTTTTACCCTGTGGTCATTGCACGGATATCATATCTGGGAATTATACTCTTTTCAAATTTCTCGTCTGAAGAAGCTGAACTCCTCTGCAGGGACGGACTGAGCATTTGGGGACTCGGTGGCCACCCGAGGGCCCCGTGCAGGGGGGGGCCCGGGCCTGCTCAGTCTGCCCCTGGAGGTGCGAGTCCTGGGGCCGCTTTTGTCTCGGCCGGGCTTGGTTGCTGGCAGTGTCAGCATGGGCAGCAGCGGCCGCCGCTCCGCCGCACTTTGCAACTCAACCTGTCTGTGCCTCCTCTTCTGATCTGGCGCCGCCCACTGTTATGCCTGTCGCAGCCTGAGTGCGGGGAGGAGCATTTGGCCCGTGCGACGCCAGCACCGCTGATTTCTCCTTCCATTCGGCACAAGGAGAATAGGAGAAGTGGACGGCCGCCGGTGGATCAGAAGAATTAAGGTCGGTCAGTGTCTGTCTATCTCTCTCTCTATCTCTCTCTCTCTCTCTCTCTCTCTCAAAAAAGAGTGCATTTTTAAAAAAAATTTGCCTGCAGCTGCAGAGCGTTGCAATTTTTTAGCGGGGCGCAAACTGAAAACAATCAAGACAATGTGCCCTCAAACGCAGCCACTGTGCCATAAATTGCCACCACTGTGCCCAGCAAACGCAGCCACTGTGCCCTCAAACGCAGCCACTGTGCCCATAAATTGCCACCACGGTGCCCATTAAACGCAGCCAATGTGCCCTCAAACGCAGCCACTGTGCCATAAAACACAGCCACTGTGCCCATAAATTGCCACCACTGTGTCCATTAAATGCAGCCACTGTGCCCATTAAACGCAGCCACTGTGCCCATAAATTGTCACCACTGTGCCCATTAAATTCAGCCACTGTGCCCATTAAAGCAGCCACTGTGCCCATAAATTGCACCACTGTGCCCATCAAACACAGCCACTGTGCCTTCAAACACAGCCACTGTGCCCATAAATTGCCACCACTGTGCCCATTAAAAGCTGCCACTGTGCCATCGAATGCAGCCACTGTGCCCATAAATTGCCACCACTGTGCCCATCAAACGCAGCCATTGTGCCCATCAAACGCAGCCACTGTACCATCAAACAAAGCCACTGTACCCATAAATTGCCACCACTGTGCCATCAAACGCAGCCACCGTATCCATAAATTGCCACCACTGTGCCCATCAAACGCAGCCACTGTGCCAATAAATTGCCACCACTGTGCCCATCAAAAGCAGCCACTGTGCCCATAAATTGCCACCACTGTGCCCATCAAACGCAGTCACTGTGCACTGTTGGGCTGGTATAATAATGCTATGGGGCTGGTATGAAATTATTTCCAGGGCTGGTTTCCATTCCGAGTCCGGCCCTGCCCGCAGGGCCGCAGCTCATCATGCAGTCATGATTTTAAAAAGTTATACCCCCGAGGAAGCAGTGCCAGTGACCTGGTTGATGCGGCTAGAGAGGCTCAGAGGAGCGAGCTGACCGGGATGGATCATCAGAGCCGTCAGCTCTGGGGATGAGTGACAGGTGCTCCGGCCACCTCTGCCCCTGGGTAATTTAGCTGAGGGGCGGGGCCATACATCACTTTCGCGGGGGACAGACGGTGAAGGAGCTGGAGGCTGCAGAGTTCACACAGAAGGGAGCGGAGTCATCTTAAAATTCCAACGGCACCCACACTGACCTGCCTTGTGTGCAGCAGCAGGTCAGTGTGAAAATGACAGACAGACAGATAGCACAGCAGTTAGTGTGTGTTGTTCTAAGAACAAGGCATGTAAATGTTCCTTCCTTCTTGCCCTGTGCTGTGCCTATTTACCAGGTGGCAGGTGCTATTCATTAGTGCACACTGATATCTGGTACATTGAATGCCACTCAATGTATAGATATCAGTGTTATATAGGGAATAGCACTTAGCCCTGGTTCACATTGAAGCAATTTGACATGTGATTTGACATGTCAAATCGCATGACAAATGATCAGCAACTGCACTACCCAAATGGTGCGATGCCACATTTGTGGCGCTGCACCGATTCCCAAAAGTAGTTTTTGTACAACTTTTGGCGACTTCTGGGTGTGATTTCTATAGACATCTGTGCACAGATGTCTCTGAAATCGCTGCCAAACTCGCACTGACATGCTGGTATGAAATCGTGCGAGATTAGCTGAACTTGCACAATTTAATTTCCTCTGTCAGTGTGCTAAGTGAGTTTATTCCCTATATATATATGTGTGTGGTCAGTGAGAAGAATGTCCCTTACATTGGTTATCAGTGGGAAGAATGTTCCTTACATTGGTGATCAGTGAGAAGAATGTTCCTTACATTGGTGGTCAGTGAGAAGAATGTCCCTTACATTGGTGATCAGTGGGAAGAATGTTCCTTACATTGGTGATCAGTGGGAAGAATGTTCCTTACATTGGTGATCAGTGAGAAGAATGTCCCTTACATTGGTGATCAGTGAGAAGAATGTTCCTTACATTGGTGATCAGTGAGAAGAATGTTCCTTACATTGGTGGTCAGTGAGAAGAATGTTCCTTACATTGGTGATCAGTGAGAAGAATGTCCCTTACATTGGTGATCGGTGAGAAGAATGTTCCTTACATTGGTGATCAGTGAGAAGAATGTTCCTTACATTGGTGATCAGTGAGAAGAATGTCCCTTACATTGGTGGTCAGTGAGAAGAATGTTCCTTACATTGGTGGTCAGTGAGAAGAATGTCCCTTACATTGGTGGTCAGAGGGAAGAATGTCCCTTACATTGGTGGTCAGAGGGAAGAATGTCCCTTACATTGGTGGTCAGTGAGAAGAATGTTCCTTACATTGGTGATCAGTGATAAGAATGTCCCTTACATTGGTGGTCAGTGGGAAGAACGTTCCTTACATTGGTGGTCAGAGGGAAGAATGTTCCTTACATTGGTGATCAGTGAGAAGAATGTCACTTACATTGGTGGTCAGTGAGAAGAATGTTCCTTACATTGGTGGTCAGTGAGAAGAATGTCCCTTACATTGGTGGTCTGTGAAATGTATCCCATTCACCATCAACTATGCACTGGCTCTTTTGACAGGCTCAGGGCCGGCCCTACCATGGGTCCATTGGACCCAGGCAGAAGTTTAAGAGAGGCACCAACAGGGGCAAACTGCCCGAGGACCCGAGGTTCCCTCCCTCTAGCGTGCAGTGTTATCCTCCTTACTTCATGTTGTACTTCTGGGAAGCGGAGTGGAGTGGAGCGGGTGGGGCAGGGCTGGGGAGCGGAGCGGGGGGTGTAGCAGCTCTCCCAGAAAAGCACAGGCTTCAATATGAATGAATGAATGATTTGTATAGCGCTGCAACTGCGAACTGAATCGCCTCGAGGCGCTTGATCCGACCTGCGTTGATTCCTTCTTAGAAGAGGTAGGTCTTGAGTTTTTTCCTGAAGGCCCGATGGTCTTTTTCCAAGCGGATGTTCGTAGGTAGAGCGTTCCATAGCCGTGGTCCTTGGACTGCAAATCTTCGTTCTCCCCTTGACTTGTACCGGGATTAGGAGGAGGTTTTGGATCGGAGGTTGCGATTGGGGGTGTAGTGTTGTATTTTTTCGCATAAGTATAGAGGAGCATCTCCTTGTGTGCATTTGTGGGTCAAGCAGAGGGTCTTGAATGTGATCCGATTCTTTACGGTTAGCCAATGGAGGGTCCTCAGGGATGGGGAGATGGATTCCCATGGTTTTTTTCCTGTGACTAGTCTTGCTGCCGTGTTTTGAACGACTTGTAGTCGTGCAATCTGGAATTTAGGTAGTCCTATGTAGAGGGAGTTTGCGTAGTCGAGTCGAGAGTTGATGATTGTTCCTACCACTACGGCTTTGTCCTTTTCTGTAATGAAGGGGATGAGTCTACGTAGCAGGCGTAGAAGGTGGTAGGATCCGCTGACTACTGATCCTATTTGTGCATTCATTGACATTTCTGAATCGAAGATGACACCGAGACTTTTGGCTTTTATGCTTAGGGGGATGGTCTGTCCAAGGATGGTGGGCGGAGTCCATGGTGTCGTAGATTTAGTTTTCCGGTTTGCATTTAGGAGAAGGAGTTCTGTTTTGGTTCCGTTAAGTTTGAGGGAGTTTGTGGACATCCAGTCGTCTATTGATGCGAGGCATTTTTCTAATTCCTGATATTGGTCTTTTTGTCCGGGGATCCGAAGGTAGAGTTGAGTATCATCTGCGTATGAGTGGAAGCATAGATCAGATTTGCTGATGATTTTTAGGAGTGGACGGATGTAAATGTTGAAGAGCACGGGTGACAAAGGTGATCCTTGAGGGACTCCATAGGAGACTGCACGGGATTCAGATGTGAAGGCTCCAAGTTTCACTGTCTGTGACCGATTTCCTAAGAAAGAAGTGAACCATGGTAAGTCTGAAACTGTGACTCCTGCTACTTCTTATCAGGTGCACCCACCACTGCAGCGCTGCTGAGTAGCCATTCGTTCCTGTCAGGCAGTCAGGATCACAGCAGTAGTACTGTACATCTTGAAGTTGTCAATGAGAGGGACTTGCCTTGCCCAATGCCCTGATTAAATAAAGTGCAACCCACTATCAACAGGTATAGTGGGCTGCACTATATTTACTCAGGGAATTTGATTTAATATACTATTTAGCTTATTAAATATAGGTCTACCGTCTATCTAAAACGGATATCTCAAGTTTGAGAGGACACCAGCTTCTTATAACATTGGGGGGATCTTGGTAGGAAAAGTTTCTCCTGGGAATCCTGATTAAGGCCCTCTTCTATTTCTCTGTTTAGCTTGATGATAGCCAGCAATATTTTCATGCTTGGGGATTCTGTCCTGAGCTTCATCATCACATAGCTCAACTTCAAGATGAACTAGGCTGAACTAAGAGAGTGAGGTTAGGATTCTGGGGAGATTTTTCCTCTGAGATGGCCTAGTGTTATAAGAAGCTGGTAAGTGATTAAACCCACTTATATTCAAGCAAAATTAGATATCAAAGTTTGAGTGGATTAGCACTTTGAATAACAGATTAAAAATATTCAAAAAGTAAAGTAAACATATTATGGTTTATTTAATGCATTTGGATAGAATATCAAAATGTTAATTTTGGGTAGATGGCATATAAAATACTCTAATAAGAGTAAGAATAATTAGGTTTACAAAGAGTGTATTGTCACATTAACACAAATTATGTGAAAACCTACCAGGAAATCATGTGTAATGACTATTTACCATTAATAACCCTGTATTCAAAGAGGGTCTGTCACTTTTAAAATATGTTATTTGATGATTTAATACAAATTTCTAATATATTTTATTTCCAAAAATTTAAATTTTCAGGGCAATCTTAGAAAAACGATCTTTCTTTTGCACAAAAGAGTGGTATTGTGGATCAAGTTAAGATACACTTCCTATTCACATTATTGTCCCTTGTAGTATCGCTTATATGACTAAGGAAAGCCAGGTCCTCAATTCCTTTTTTTCTACGATGTTGCTTAACCAGTTGGCGACTGTCCCACACAGATCTGACACTTCCGGGTCTGGGGCGCGCACCCCACCAGTGACCTGCCCCCGCTGATGTCCTGATGTCCGCCAGGTCCCACTGATTGTTCACAAGAGAGGCAGAACTGTGGACTGCCAATGTAAACAAGGCAGATCCCCGTTCTGCTAGTAGGGAGGGACAAAGATCCTGTGTTTCTGCTTAGCAGAAACACGGATCTCTGTCTTCTCACAGCCAAAGTTATACAGCACTCCCTAGGAGCCCCACACAGTTATAAAGCACTCCCTAGGAGCACATTTAACCCTTTGATCACCCCTGATGTTAACCCCTTCCCTGCCAGTGTCATTAGTACAGTGACAGTGCATTTTTTTTAGCACTGATCACTGTATTGGTGTCACTGGTCCCCAAAGAGTATCACTTAGTGTCAGATTTGTCCACCACAATGTTGCATTCCTGTTAAAAATCACTGATCACCGCCATCACTGGTAAAAAATAAAAAAAATCCATAAATCTATCCAGTAGTTTGTAGATACTATAACTTTTGCACAAACCAATCAACATACGCTTATTAAGCTTTTTTTTTTTCTTTTTACCAAAAATATGTAGCAGAATACATATTGGCTGAAATTGATGAAGAAATTCGTTTTTTTACTGGATGTGTTTTATAGCAGAAAGTAAAAAATATAGTTTTTTTTTCAAAATTTGTTTTTTAGTTTATAGCGCAAAAAAAAAGGGAGGGGTGATAAAATACCACCAAAAGAAAGCTCTATTTGTGGTAAAAAAGGACATCAATTTTATTTGGGTACATTGTCACACGACCACGCAATTGTCAGTTAAAATAATGCAGTGTTGTATTGTAAAAAATGGCCTGGTCATGAAGCGGGGTAAACCTTCTTGAGCTGAAGTGGTTAAAGTAGAAGGAAGGGAGGAGGGTTAGGAGAAGAGTCTCCTTAAACTGGGGTCTTAAGGCCCCTTTCACACATGACTTCAGTTTGTTTCATTAGTTCAGTCACGATTTTCAAAGAAAAAACGTATCAGTTTTCAATCGGAAGCAGTGAAGGCTATCCAAAACCAGGTTGGGAAAATTTATGATGCCATAACTGCAGTTATGAATGATAGTTCTTTAACCACTTGTCGACCAGCCGCCGTCATTATACTGCGGCAGGTCAGCTCATTCCCGAAAATCAGCGTATCTCTATGTCGGTCCCTTTAACAGCTTTAGCAGATGTGCGCGCGGCCCCGGAGGCATGGCAGGGGAGCTGATGCATATGGCCGGCAGCCGCGATATCCGCCGGGCACCTGTGATCGCTCCACAGAGAAACAAAGAAAACAGATTCCACCATTGACAGTACCAGGTGTCCTGTCACCACATCCCAATGTTAGCAAATTAAGAAATTGACCCCCTTGGTGGGACGGGACTTTGAAGATGACAAGAACACCATATAGTATAAAAAGGTAAATGTTGGTCCCTATATAATCTATCCTGGCTGGGTAGAGTCAACTCAGTCAAGATGACCCTCCTCCCCAGACTCCTGTACCTCTTCAGGTCTCTACCAATCCCCGTTAAGAGACGGGACTTGGACAGATTCCAATCCACTGTAACTAGATTTATCTGGGGAGGCAAGGGCCACCGTCTTTCAAACACAGTGCTGTATAGAGCAAGAAGGAAGGGGGGACTAGGTCTCCCGAATCTTTGGAAGTATTTTCAAGCAGCCCAACTCTGCCAGTTCTCCGTAATTTACTCCAGGACCCCAAAACCTGACTGGGTCGAAATTGAACGACAGGCTACCCCCAACCACACGTTAGACTACTTGATCTGGAAGACACGTAGAGATCGCCCTGCGATCCTATCCCCCACCCTCTCACACTCGATGTCCCTCTGTGACTCCCTCCACAAAAATGCCGCTCTAATATCTCCTTGGCATCCTCTCACCCATATCTTCAACAACCCCTCCTTCCCTCCAGGACTAAACATCAGGGCATTTGCATGGTGGCTCGACAAAGGCTTGTATAGAATCGGTCAATACTTCAATGCTGATGGTCCCTTCTCTCTAAAATACTGCATAACCAAGCTGGACATGCCCCCTTCGGAAACATACCGGTACTATCAGCTGCGACACTTCCTACACACAGTCTGGAACAGTTCAGTTAAGCCGCTCACCGTCACCCAATATGAGCATTGGTGCTCCTCAGTAGGGATGAGCCGAACACCCCCCCGGGTTCGGTTCGCACCAGAACCTTCGAACGGACCGAAAGTTCGCGCGAATTTTCGAACCCTATACGTTATAATGGACGCGAACGTTCGAAATCAAAAGTGCTAATTACAACGGCCAATATGCATGTTAATGTCATAAAACAGGTTTGGGGACCCGGGTCCTGCCCCAGGGGACATATATCAATGCAAAAAGAACTTTTAAAAACTAACGTTTTTTTCGGGAGCAGTCATTTTAATGATGCATAAAGTGAAAAAAAAAAAGTGAAATTTTCCTTTAAATATGGTACCTGGGGGGTGTCTAAAGTATGCCTGTGAAGTGGCATGTGTTTCCCGTGTTTAGAACTGTCCTTGCACAAAATGTCATTTGTAAAGGAAAAAAAGAAGCCATTTAAAACCACTTGCGGCTTTAGGTTTGTTCTTAAGTAGAATCTGAACAGGTACATTATGAAGTGTAGCTCCATCCCAAAAAAATCTATTTTTAAGCTTTTTGGAGAACATAGGGAGGGGTTATCACCCCTGTAACATTTGCTGTCTTTGCACATCTGTTCAGAACATGTCACCTCACTTTCCGTCCCAATGACAAATGTTTTTGGAAAAAGTGGGGTTTTAATTGAAACAAGGATTGGTGATAAAGTATCAGTAGAGAGGAGATACCTTTTTCCCAAATTAAATCTAACAGGATAGAATTTCCCTTCCTAGGGGTAGATTTCCTCTCACTTCCTGTTTTCTCTTTCCATTTGCAAGTAGGAGTCGTTTGTAAGTTGGATGTATGAAAGTAGGGGCCTGGCGTATATACTCTGCAGAAATTTGCCCTATTAGATGTTGGTGTAGCCACAAGACTGGTGGGCACAGGAATGGGCCCTGCTGTGAGTTAATAGATCAAGATTTGTAATTGCATGCACCTGTTGAACAGGGCAGAAAAAATTGGGGGTGGTGGTGGACGGTGTTGCCACAAGACTGTAAGCTCTCACAGTTACTCTTGGTGGGCGCAGGAATGGGCCCTGCTGTGAGTTATTAGATCAAGATTTGTAATTGCAAGCACCTGATGAACAGGGCAGAAAAATTGGGCCTTTGGCGGTGGTGGTGGACGGTGTTGCCACAAGACTGTAGGCCCTCATAGTTACTCTTGGTGGGCGCAGGAATGGGCCCTGCTGTGAACTATTAGATCAAGATTTGTAATTACCCGCCCCTGTTAAACAGGGGCTGAAAAATTGTGCCTTAGGCACTGGTAATGGTGCCACAACACTGCAACCCCTCACAGATACTGTACTTGGAGCACAGCAGTCACACGTGTTGCGAAGCATTTTTTTAAAAAATTGTAAGTACACGCCCCTGTTAAACAGGGGCTGAAAAATTGTGCCTTAGGCACTGGTGCTGGTGCCACAACACTGCAACCCCTCACAGATACTGTACTTGGAGCACAGTGTTGCGAAGCATTTTTTTATAAAAATTGTATGTACACGCCCCTGTTAAACAGGGGCTGAAAAATTGTGCCTTAGGCACTGGTGTGGTGCCACAACACTGCAACCCCTCACAGATACTGTACTTGGAGCACAGCAGTCACACGTGTTGCGAAGCATTTTTTAAAAAAATTGTAAGTACACGCCCCTGTTAAACAGGGGCTGAAAAATTGTGCCTTAGGCACTGGTGCTGGTGCCACAACACTGCAACCCCTCACAGATACTGTACTTGGAGCACAGTGTTGCGAAGCATTTTTTTATAAAAATTGTATGTACACGCCCCTGTTAAACAGGGGCTGAAAAATTGTGCCTTAGGCACTGGTGTGGTGCCACAACACTGCAACCCCTCACAGATACTGTACTTGGAGCACAGCAGTCACACGTGTTGCGAAGCATTTTTTTAAAAAATTGTAAGTACACGCCCCTGTTAAACAGGGGCTGAAAAATTGTGCCTTAGGCACTGGTGCTGGTGCCACAACACTGCAACCCCTCACAGATACTGTACTTGGAGCACAGTGTTGCGAAGCATTTTTTTATAAAAATTGTATGTACACGCCCCTGTTAAACAGGGGCTGAAAAATTGTGCCTTAGGCACTGGTGTGGTGGCATGGATCATTGAGGAGGAGGAAGAGGATAGTCAGTGAACATAAGAGGACAGTCACTCAGCATCAGCATAGGCAGTCTTGAAGGGATGTGATGTGACATTAAAAATTATTCGGTTATATCCGCCTCAGGTGCCTGGTAGCTGGTGGTGATCCAAGACTGATTCATTTTGATGAAGGTCAGTCGATCAACCGAGGCGGTGGACAGGCGCACCCTATGATCAGTCACAAATCCTCCAGCAGCACTGAATGTGCGTTCGGACAGAACGCTGGAGGCAGGACAGGCCAGTAGCTCAATTGCATACTGTGCAAGCTCTGGCCAGTGATCCATCCTCAGGACCCAGTAAGCCAGAGGATTTTCGGTGGGAAAGGTGTCCAAGTCTGACCTTGCCCCAAGGTATTCCTGCACCATGTATATCAGACGCTGGCGATGGTTGCTGGAACCGATCATACCTTGGGGCTGCGGACTAAAAAATTGTCTGAACGCATCGGTCAGACGTCCACCTTCCCCACCGCTCCTTCTGCCACTGACCGAAGCCTCAGCAACTCGTCGCCCAGGACCAGGAGTTTGTAGCCTCCCAGTCTCTGGGAACGCGTTGCACAGACCTTTCTGCAAGGCCTCCCTGAGATGTCTCATCCTCTGCTCCCTCTGCGACGGCAAGATAAGGTCCGCAACCTTACCCTTGTACCGCGGATCAAGGAGAGTGGCCAGCCAGTAATGGTCCCTCTCCTTGATCCGAAGAACACGAGGATCCTTCCGCAGGCTTTGCAGGATCAGGGAGGCCATGCAGAGTAGGTTAGCTGAGGCATTCGGTCCGGAGTCTTCTGGGTCACTGAGGATGACATGATCGCCAGCCACCTCCTCCCAGCCACGTACAAGTCCACTGGTTTGTTGGGACTGTACATCATCCCTAAAAGACTGCTGCTGCTGATGCTGAGTGCCAGGCTCCACCTCCATGCTCACACAATCCTCCTCCTCCTCCTCCTCCTCCTCCTCATCCTCTTCCTGTGTGATGGGTGGGACAGAAGGAACACTGTCCGGATAAAGGGGGCCTTGAGAGGCAAGGAAGTCCTCCTCTTCCTGCCTCTGTTCTGCCTCAAGTGCCCTGTCCATTATCCCACGCAGCGTATGCTCCAACAGGTGGACAAGAGGGACAGTGTCACTGATGCATGCACTGTCACTGCTCACCATCCTCGTGGCCTCCTCAAATGGTGAGAGGACAGTGCATGCATCCCTGATCATGCTCCACTGACGTGGGGAAAAAAAAACCAAGCTCCCCTGACCCTGTCCTGGTGCCGTAGTCGCAAAGGTACTCATTGATGGCCCTCTGCTGCGTGTGCAGTCGCTGCAGCATGGCCAACGTTGAGTTCCACCTGGTGGGCATGTCAGATATTAGGCGGTTCTTGGGCAGGTTCAGCTCCTTTTGCAGCTCAGTCAGCCGAGCACTGGCATTATAAGATCGGCGGAAATGCACACAGACTTTCCTGGCCTGCCTCAGGACATCCTGTAAGCCTGGGAACCTGCCCAAGAACCGCTGCACCACCAGGTTGAGGACGTGAGCCATGCAGGGCACATGGGTGAGCTGCCCCTGTCGCAGGGCGGAGAGGAGGTTGGTGCCATTGTCAGAAACGACCATTCCTGGCTTAAGCTGACGTGGCGTCAACCACCTCTCGGCCTGCCCCTGCAGAGCTGCCAGAACCTCTGGCCCAGTGTGGCTCCTGTCCCCCAAACACACCAGCGCAAGCACGGCATGGCATCTTTTTGCCTGCGTACTTGCGTAGCCCCTTGTACGCCTACGGAGCACCGCTGGTTCCAAGGACAGAGCACTGGAGGAAGAAGAAGAGGAGGGGGTGGAGGAGAGAGGTGTGTCACAACCAGTAGCAGTAGTCGCGTTTTGGAGGCGTGGTGGCGGAACAACCTCCAACACTACTGCACCTTGTCCTGCATCCCTCCCAGCTGCCAATAGAGTGACCCCAATGGGCCGTGAAAGAAAGGTACCGTCCCTGTCCATGCCTGCTGGACCATGAGTCAGCGGTAATATGCACCTTACCGCTGACCGCCCTGTCCAGCGAGGCATGGACATTGCCCTCCACATGCCGGTAGAGAGACGGAATCGCCTTCCGCGAGAAAAAGTGGCGTTTGGGAACCTGCCACTGAGGAACCGCACATTGAACAAACTCACGGAAGGGGGCCGAGTCTACCAACTGAAAAGGCAGCAGTTGAAGTGCTAGCAATTTAGCAAGGCTAGCATTCAACCGCTGGGCATGTGGATGGCTGGGAGTGTACTTCTTTCTACGGTCCAGCAGCTGGGGCAGGGAAATTTGCCTGCTGCATTCGGACGTCGGTGTACTGCACGTC